>OZ025248.1:49691656-50128676 GCA_964019135.1 Arenicola marina | reverse complement strand
CCGCCCCCCCCCTCCCCCCGTCCCGCCTGCCCTTCCATCCCTCCCCCCCCCACCCGCGTCCTCCTACCCTTTCATCCTTCTCCTGCCCTCCCCTCACCCCGTGCTACCTGCCCCGCAACCCCTTCCTCGAGGTTACAGAACGTGTAACCACTGGTAAATAGTAACCCAGACTGACATAGCCCTGAGTCAGTCAGTCTGCCCGCATTGCATGGTTGTCAGCCGCCACAGTGAGAACTGACCCGCCACAACCAATTAATCACTTTCCCATCCGTGTCATTGTAGAGACTTCCCGTCAGTAAATATGAGCAATTAGACCTCGGCCTCGCTGCAACAAGTTCCATGCGTCCAGGGCTGCGTACCGGAGCACGATCGACCGCCGCGAACATTTTTCGTCACTAGGAACTTACTACGGTACGACATTGGTCACATCGAACTATTTCCATTTGTCGCGGGGATAACCACCAAATAATTATCCTTATTTCGAAAATAGCAGCACAATCTAAATGGTGTATAATATTGATAAATAAAAGATAATTATAAAGCATCGATATTTACGGGTTATCCCCACTTATCTGAGAAGAATTGTCGTTCAGAGTTTAATATTATCATGCGGTGCTGCTCTTGATCGCGGCGAACCATACCCCACTTCCGCTTCAAAATTGCTCGCGTCCTTGACCAATCCGCCAAGTTCAATTCCTTATTTGTCGTACCGTAAGGAGTGAGATCGCGATCGATCGTGATACCGTACGCAGCCCGGGCCTTACGACTTACATATCATGAGAAGCTCAACTTCGAGGGCTGCAACGACAATAGTTAGTGGTTAATTGAGTCGTTCGTGTTTTTTTTTATGCCCTGTCATATCTCTATATTTGTATGTTTTTCTGTTCGTGGCGTTCCCCACTGTAGTGTGTTACTGTGGCCTTGCAACACATTGGCAGAGCTGACATCTCTAGCGAGAGAGGCCTCTCCTCCTCGTCCTCCTCGCCCTACCACCTCCACCTCCTAGCACCCCCCCACCCCTCCTCCTCCTCCTCTTGGTTCTCGCAGGTGTCCTGTCTTTAAAAGTTGTTTTAACCCCCTCTCCAGGGTTTGTTCGCCAGGACGTTGCACTATGCGAGCGGCAGAGATGGTAGAAAGGATTTTCGGGAGGGTCGGCAGAATTTGCACCAAAATGTTTATCTTATTAGCCCCCCCCCCCCTGGTGCAACTGGTGTCAGGGGCGGAACTCGGAATTTGCGAAGGGGGGGGGGGGTGCTCCCTGAATATCTGCGACCAGGGCGGGGGGGGGTGTTCAGAGAACCCGACTTTCACAGTGCATGCTCATGTTCCCAAGAGGGGGGAGGTGCAATCCCCTACCCCCCCCTCCCTGATCCGCCCCTGGGTGTCATCCGCAGCTCACTTATACAAAGTAGCACACTGAAGCCAAACGCTCACACTGACGTCTAAGGGTGTCACGAGCGCACCGTGAGCACCTCGATGGCAACGTTATGACAATC
The DNA here is from genome assembly GCA_964019135.1 of Arenicola marina. NCBI lineage: Eukaryota > Metazoa > Annelida > Polychaeta > Arenicolidae > Arenicola > Arenicola marina. The sequence continues at coordinate 50,127,180 of OZ025248.1, read as the reverse complement.
GGGCCGTCCATTTGCTGTCTTGTCCACCCGAGGTTAGCCATGCATGGAGGGCCTAGTATGACTCCCGGTGTCGGCTCCAACACAGGATGCCTGGAAAAAACGGGTCGGTCTGTTCTGGCTTGTGATGAAACCAACCGCTCCAGGCGCTGAGAAGGGTAGATTTTGATCGGGTTTCTTGCCTCCGCCTTCACATGGTCTCCATAAATCAGAAGGTCTTCACTCACCTCCACTAAATTATGCTACACATATTATTTTGCCATTGGTGGAAGGCACTACGGTGCAATTGTAGACTTCGACACAATAGGGACAAAAGTCGCGACCAAAACGTCTCGCAATTCTCTCTACAAGGGTTTGTGCAGATTTGAACAGCATACTGAATGTTTCTCATGTGTCACACTTTGGGTTTGGTAAGGATATGTCACATTTTGGGTTTGGCAAAGATATGTCACCTTTTGGGTTTGGTAAGGATATGTCACACTTTGGGTTTGGTAGGCATATGTCACATTTCGTGTTGGGTAAGAATATGTCACATTTTCGGTTGGGTAAGGATATGTCACACTTTAGGTTTAGTAAGGATATGTCACACTTTAGGTTTAGTAAGGATATGTCACATTTTGGGGTGGGTAAGGATATGTCACATTTTGGGTTGGGTAAGGATATGTCACATTTTGGGTTGGGTAAGGATATGTCACATTTTCGGTTGGGTAAGGATATGTCACATTTTGGGTTTGGTAAGCATATGTCACATTTTGGGTTGGTAAGGATGTCCATTTTGTGTTGGGTAAGGATATGTCACATTTTGGGTTGGGTAACGTATATATGTCACATTTTGTGGTGGGTAAGGATATGTCACATTTCGTGTTGGGTAAGGATATGTCACATTTTCGGTTGGGTAAGGAAGGATATGTCACACTTTGGGGTGGGTAAGGATGTGTCACACTTTAGGTTTAGTAAGGATTTGTCACATTTTGTGTTGGGTAAGGATATGTCACATTTTCGGTTGGGTAAGGATATGTCACACTTTGGGGTGGGTAAGGATGTGTCACACTTTAGGTTTAGTAAGGATATGTCACATTTTGTGTTGGGTAAGGATATGTCACATTTTCGGTTGGGTAGGGATATGTCACATTTTGGGTTTGGTAAGGATATGTCACATTTTGGGTTTGGTAAGCATATGTCACATTTTGGGTTGGTAAGGATGTCACATTTTAGAGTGGGTAAGGATATGTCACACTTTGGGTTTGGTAAGGATGTGTCACACTTTAGGTTTAGTAAGGATATGTCACATTTTGGGTTTGGTAAGGATATGTCACATTTTGGGTTTGGTAAGGATATGTCACATTTTGGGTTGGGTAAGGATATGTCACATGTTCAGTTGGGTAAGGATATGTCACATTTTGGGTTGGTAAGGATATGTCACATTTTGGGTTGGGTAAGGATATGTCACATGTTCAGTTGGGTAAGGATATGTCACATTTTGGGCTGGTAAGGATATGTCACACTTTGGGGTGGGTAAGGATATGTCACATGTTCGGTTGGGTAAGGATATGTCACACTTTGGGGTGGGTAAGGATGTGTCACACTTTAGGTTTAGTAAGGATATGTCACACTTTGGGTTGGGTAAGGATATGTCACATTTTCGGTTGGGTAAGGATATGTCACATTTTGGGTTTGGTAAGGATATGTCACATTTTGGGTTGGTAAGGATATGTCACATTTTCGGTTGGATAAGGATATGTCACATCTTGGGTTGGGTAGGGATATGTCACACTTTGGGGTGGGTAAGAATGTGTCACATTTTCGGTTGGGTAAGGATATGTCACACTTTGGGGTGGGTAAAGATAGGTCACATTTTGGGTTGGGTAAGGATATGTCACATTTTGGGTTGGGTAAGGATATGTCACATTTTGGGTTGGGTAAGGATATGTCACATTTTAGGGTGGGTAAGGATATGTCACACTTTGGGGTGGGTAAGGATGTGTCACACTTTGGGTTGGGTAAGGATATGTCACACTTTGGGTTGGGTAAGGATATGTCACATTTTCGGTTGGGTAAGGATATGTCACATTTTGGGTTTGGTAAGGATATGTCACATTTTGGGTTGGTAAGGATATGTCACATTTTCGGTTGGGTAAGGATATGTCACATCTTGGGTTGGGTAGGGATATGTCACACTTTGGGGTGGGTAAGAATGTGTCACATTTTCGGTTGGGTAAGGATATGTCAAACACTTTGGGGTGGGTAAGGATAGGTCACATTTTCGGTTGGGTATGGATATGTCACATTTTGGGTTGGGTAAGGATATGTCACATTTTGGGTTGGGTAAGGATATGTCACATTTTAGGGTTGGTAAGGATATGTCACATTTTGGGTTGGGTAAGGATATGTCACATTTTGGGTTGGTAAGGATATGTCACATTTTCGGTTGGGTAAGGATATGTCACATCTTGGGTTGGGTAGGGATATGTCACACTTTGAGGTGGGTAAGAATGTGTCACATTTTCGGTTGGGTAAGGATATGTCACACTTTGGGGTGGGTAAGGATAGGTCACATTTTGGGTTGGGTAAGGATATGTCACATTTTGGGTGGGGTAAGGATATGTCACATTTTGGGTTGGTAAGGATATGTCACATTTGGGGTGGTTAAGGATATGTCACATTTTGGGTTGGGTAAGGATATGTCACATTTTGGGTTGGGTAAGGATATGTCACATTTTGGGTTGGGTAAGGATATGTCACATTTGGGGTTGGGTAGGCATATGTCACATTTTGGGTGGGGTAAGGATATGTCACATTTTAGGGTTGGTAAGGATATGTCACATTTTGGGTAGTTAAGGATATGTCACATTTTGGGTTGGGTAAGGATATGTCACATTTTGGGTGGGGTAAGTATATGTCACATTTTGGGTTGGTAAGGATATGTCACATTTGGGGTGGTTAAGGATAAGTCACATTTTGGGTTGGGTAAGGATATGTCACATTTTGGGTTGGGTAAGGATATGTCACATTTTGGGTTGGGTAAGGATATGTCACATTTGGGGTTGGGTAGGCATATGTCACAATTTGGGTGGGGTAAGGATATGTCACATTTTGGGTTGGGTAAGGATATGTCACATTTTGGGTGGGGTAAGGATATGTCACATTTTGGGTTGGTAAGGATATGTCACATTTGGGGTGGGTAAGGATATGTCACATTTTGGGTTGGGTAAGGATATGTCACATTTTGGGTTGGGTAAGGATATGTCACATTTTGGGTTGGGTAAGGATATGTCACATTTTGGGTTGGGTAAGGATATGTCACATTTTGGGTTGGGTAAAGATATGTCACATTTTGGGTTGGGTAAAGATATGTCACATTTTAGGGTAGTTAAGGATATGTCACAGTTGGGGTGGTTAAGGATATGTCACATTTTGGGTTTGGTAGGCATATGTCACATTTTGGGTGGGGTAAGGATATGTCACATTTTGGGTTGGGTAAGTATATGTCACATTTTGGGTGGGGTAAGGATATGTCACATTTTGGGTTGGTAAGGATATGTCACACTTTGGGTTTGGTAAGCATATGTCACATTTTGGGTTGGGTAAGGATATGTCACATTTTGGGTGGGGTAAGGATATGTCACATTTTGGGGTGGGACAGGATTTGTCACATTTTGGGGTGGGTAAGGATATTTCACATTTTGGGTTGGGTAAGGATATGTCACATTTTGGGTTGGTAAGGATATGTCACACTTTGGGTTTGGTAGGCATATGTCACATTTTGGGTTGGGTAAGGATATGTCGCATTTTGGGTGGGGTAAGGATATGTCACATTTTGGGTTGGTAAGGATATGTCACACTTTGGGGTGGGTAAGGATATGTCACATTTTGGGTTGGGTAAGGATATGTCACATTTTGGGTGGGGTAAGGATATGTCACATTTTGTGGTGGGTAAGGATATGTCACAATTTGGGGTGGGTAACGATATTTCACATTTTGGGTTGGGTAAGGATATGTCACATTTTGGGTTGGGTAAGGATATGTCACACTTTGGGTTTGGTAGGCATATGTCACATTTTGTGTTGGGTAAGGATATGTCACATTTTGGGGTGGGTAAGGATGTGTCACACTTTAGGTTTAGTAAGGATATGTCACACTTTCGGTTGGGTAAGGATATGTCACATTTTGGGTTTGGTAAGGATATGTCACATTTTGGGTTGGTAAGGATATGTCACATTTTGGGTTTGGTAAGGATATGTCACATTTTGGGTTGGGTAAGGATATGTCACACTTTGGGTTTGGTAGGCATATGTCACATTTTGTGTTGGGTAAGGATATGTCAAATTTTCGGTTGGGTAAGGATATGTCACACTTTGGGTTGGGTAAGGATATGTCACACTTTGGGGTGGGTAAGGAAGTGTCACACTTTAGGTTTAGTAAGGATATGTCACACTTTGAGTTGGGTAAGGATATGTCACATTTTCGGTTGGGTAAGGATATGTCACACTTTGGGTTTGGTAAGGATGTGTCACACTTTAGGTTTAGTAAGGATATGTCACACTTTGAGTTGGGTAAGGATATGTCACATTTTGGGTTTGGTAAGCATATGTCACATTTTGGGTTGGTAAGGATATGTCACATTTTGGGTTGGGTAAGGATATGTCACATTTTAGGTTGGGTAAGGATATGTCACACTTTGGGTTTGGTAGGCATATGTCACATTTTGTGTTGGGTAAGGATATGTTGCATTTTCGGTTGGGTAAGGCTATGTCACACTTTGGGTTGGGTAAGGATATGTCCCACTTTGGGGTGGGTAAGGATGTGTCACATTTTGGGTTTGGTATGATATGTCACATTTTGGGTTTGGTAAGCATATGTCACATTTTGGGTTGGTAAGGATATGTTACATTTTGGGTTGGGTAAGGATATGTCACACTTTGTGTTTGGTGAGCACATGTCACATTTTGTGTTGGGTAAGGATATGTCACACTTTGGGTTGGATAAGGCTATGTCACACTTTGGGTTGGGTAAGGATATGTCACACTTTGGGGTGGGTAAGGATGTGTCACATTTTGGGTTTGGTAAGGATATGTCACCTTTTGGGTGTGGTAAGCATATGTCACATTTTGGGTTGGTAAGGATATGTCACACTTTGGGTTTGGTAAGCATATGTCACATTTTGGGTTGGGTAAGGATAAGTCGCATTTTGGGTTGGATAAGTGTATGTCACACTTTGGGTTTGGTAAGGATATGTCTACTGTGGGTTTGAGTAATGAGAATGCCCATGTAACAGGACATTTCTTTTAATGTACCGGGCACAAGCCGAGCACATACCTTTTCAAGAATGAACTGATACACGGGTATTTTCTGATCTAGAGTACAGATTGCAAGAATGAAGAATGCATTTTGCACAAGAATTACATATGTTTATCTCAATTTCAGTTTCTAAAATTGGATTTCGCTTGTTTCAAAGAGCGATGTATATCCGTGTTACTGGAGAATTCCATCGGGCGTCAAGCTTCCAGTTCATCATCCCTTGTGATTGAGACTTTGGTCTCGTTTGGCCAATCTCAATTTCATCAGCTCGCTAAAACAGTACATTCTTGAAAATTAATGTACAATTTAGACAGTAGGATGACGTCATAACAGTATTTTTAGTAATACATACGTCTACTGTGGGTTTGGTAAGGATACGTCTACTGTGGGTTTGGTAAGGATACGTCTACTCTGGGTTTGATAAGGATACGTCTACTCTGGGTTTGGTGTAGCCATTTCGACCATAACTGATTGGGATGTAGTGTGCGCCAGAAATAGATTGTCCAGCCTGAAGTGTTCTGCGACGCAGTGAGCACAGTTGTTATTTACTCACATGGTTGTTGCATATTTCCATGATTGGCTTCAGGCACTCCCTTTTTAGAACTATTGGATGCAATTTAGGAGAGTCAAGTGTTCACCCCACATCCTTCACGGAAGTATCCTACGGCTTCGGGCTAAGTTGAGAGTAATGTTGCCGCATTGTAGCTCACATAATACTCACGCCTGGTATTCATCACCAAAATCATTTGCTGGGCAAGGATAATAGATCCGGCTTGAAGACCCATGGGTGGGAAAGGTTTGGGTGAGGTGGCCGGGGAAGGACATGGGAGCGTGTGGGGGGGGGGGGGGGGCTAAGAATGGCACAGGTGTTGAGCTAGGTTTTTTTGTGTTAAATTCTCAGTGTGAGCAAAGAGCTTGTATGGAATCCCCGGATGGTATCCAGGGGCCAGTTTCACGAAGCCTTCGTACGTACGAAGGCTTCGTGAAACTGGCCCCTGGTGTGAGTAGAGTATACCCACAGCCCCCCGCGGCGTGGTCCGCTCACTCAGACTGGCACAGCGCGGAGGTGAGGCTGTGGACGCGCCTAGCAATGACAGAACTACTCTGGAAGCCCGCAACACGGTACCAGGGTTGAGTTGCGGAGCACGCTCGACCGCCGCGAACATTTTTGGTCACTCGGAGCTTGCTATGCAACGACATTGGTCACATCGAACTATTTGCATTTGTTGCGGGGATATCTACTAAATAAATGTCCTTACTGAGAAAATAGCAGCACAATCTAAATAGTGTAAATATTGATAAATAAAAGATAACTATAAAGCATCGATATTTACGGGTTATCCCCACTTATTTGAGAAGAATCGTCGTCCAGAGTTTAATATTAGCATGCGGGGCTGCTCTTGATCGCGGCGAACCGTACCCCACTTCCGGTTCAAAATTGTACGCGTCCTTGACCAATCCGCCAAGTTCAAATCCTTATTTGTCGTTGCCGATGGCGTGCGCACGCGATCGACACCCATGTGCAACGCACCCCAGGGTTGAATTGCGGAGCACGTTCGACCGCCGCGAACATTTTTGGTCACTCGGAGCTCGCTATGCAACGACATTGGTCACATCGAACTATTTCCATTTGTTGCGGGGATATCTACTAAATAAATGTCCTTACTTTGGAAATAGCCACACAATCAAAATAGTGTAAATATTGATAAATAAAAGATAACTATAAAGCATCGATATTTACGGGTTATCCCCACTTATTTGAGAAGAATCGTCGTCCAGAGTTTAATATTAGCATGCGGGGCTGCTCTTGATCGCGGCGAACCGTACCCCACTTCCGGTTCAAAATTGTACGCGTCCTTGACCAATCCGCCAAGTTCAATTCCTTATTAGTCGTTGCCGATGGGGTGCGCACGCGGTCGACACCCATATGCAACGCACCCCAGGTTCGCCTTCTCAGGTGAGCCAAAGGCGCAGTAACATCACATGGCCTAATGCCTAACGGATTGGCCTCTCAGCTCTTGTGAGACACTCTAGACGGACTAAAGGTTTGAGGCCAGCGTCATGCTGAGGCTCAAGGTTGGTCCGGGAAGAAGCCACCAGTCGTTGACCGATGCAGAAGTCGTTTTCAAGATACACCAGGATAAATTCAGGTTTGTCACGACAAATGGTTATTTTATCATTCAGGTACAACTGTTTTGGAAACGCCTGAGATCTGCACTCGCGGGCAGCAACATGTTAGACACGGTGCTAGACTTAACAGACACTGACGGTATGTCGAGGTGGAGGAATTGTCTTGCAGCAGAGACAACAAGAAACAACGTGGTTTAGCCAGGGACACACGTGGAATAAATAATATGTTGCTAAGCAACGGTGCATTCGGTATGGTTCTTCATGCCGCAATGACACCTGTTGATGAAGGCCCTCCTGATGCATTCCGAGTCTCCCGAACTACTGCAAGAGGTTAGTCCTTATGGTCACCTTCCCATTTAGTACACTGTTCTCAATGGAGGGGCTTTGGAGAGAGTTGACGAATTGGGGTACAATTATGAACTGGAAGAAGTGTGTGTGTGTGGGGGGGGGGGCGTTGGAAATGATCAACTGGGTTATCTGGCTGTGAATTGTAAATTGGGTGAGGATGTGTGGGTGGTGGGGGTGGGGGGTGGCAAACGGTATGGAATTGAATTGAATTGAAATCATTTATATGATCAAATTCATACATACATACACGGACATGAACATGCAAGCGATACATTGGTTTTGTGGGGTATGGGCTGCGAGCGGTGAGGATGGAACAAATGTGGTTTGTGTGTGGGAGGAGGAGGGGTGAAATAATAGATTGAATTGGTTGTGTGGCAAGATGGAGACATTCTATAGCTGATTAAATAGATGATTCTTTGGCTGATTCTATGGCTGATTCTAAAGCTAATTCTATAGCTGATTCAATAGCCGATTCTATAGCTGATTTATGGCTGATTCTATAGCTGATTTTATGGCTGATTCTATAGCTGATTTGTGGCTGATTCTATGGCTGATTCTATGGCTGATTTATGGCTGATTCTATGGCTGATTCTATAGCTGATTCTATGACTGATTCTATAGCTGATTCTATAGCTGATTCTATAGCTGATGTATGACTGATTCTATAGCTAATTCTATAGCTGATGCTATAGCTGATTTATGGCTGATTCTATAGCTGATTCTATAGCTGATTCTATGGCTGATTCTATAGCTGATTTATGGCTGATTCTATGGCTGATTCTATAGCTGATTCTATGACTGATTCTATAGCTGATTCTATAGCTGATGTATGACTGATTCTATAGCTAATTCTATAGCTGATGCTATAGCTGATTTATGGCTGATTCTATAGCTGATTCTATAGCTGATTCTATAGCTGATTCTATGACTGATTCTATAGCTGATTCTATAGCTGATGTATGACTGATTCTATGGCTGATTCTATGGCTGATGCTATAGCTGATTTATGGCTGATTCTATAGCTGATTCTATGGCTGATTCTATAGCTGATTCTATGACTGATTCTATAGCTGATTCTATAGCTGATTCTATAGCTGATGTATGACTGATTCTATAGCTAATTCTATAGGTGATGCTATAGCTGATTTATGGCTGATTCTATAGCTGATTCTATAGCTGATTCTATAGCTGATTCTATGACTGATTCTATAGCTGATTCTATAGCTGATTCTATAGCTGATGTATGACTGATTCTATGGCTGATTCTATGGCTGATTCGAAAGCTGATTCTATAGCTGATTCTATGACTGATTCTATAGCTGATTCTATGGCTGATTCTATAGCTGATTCTATAGCTGATGTATGACTGATTCTATAGCTAATTCTATAGCTGATGCTATAGCTGATTTATGGCTGATTCTATAGCTGATTCTATAGCTAATTCTATAGCTGATGCTATAGCTGATTTATGGCTGATTCTATAGCTGATTCTATAGCTGATTCTATGACTGATTCTATAGCTGATTCTATGGCTGATTCGAAAGCTGATTCTATAGCTGATTCTATGACTGATTCTATAGCTGATTCTATGGCTGATTCTATAGCTGATTCTATAGCTGATGTATGACTGATTCTATGGCTGATTCTATAGCTGATTCTATGGCTGATTCTATAGCTGATTCTATAGCTGATGTATGACTGATTCTATGGCTGATTCTATAGCTGATTCTATAGCTGATGTATGACTGATTCTATGGCTGATTCTAAGTCTGCTTCTATAGCTGATTTTATGGCTGATACTTTAGCTGATTCTACTTCGGTGTTCGACTCATAAGTTTAAGGTAGAGAGATTAAGAGGAGTAGTAGATAGAAACAGAATTTGTTTTAGTTATTGTTTGAATTGCAAAAAGGTAGTTGTGAAAGACGACTTTTATTTTATAATGGTGTGCCCTCTTTATGATAACATAAGAACTCGGTATTTGGATTTGTCAAGCTGTCCAACGGTAAAGAAATTTATAGATTTAATATCAAGTGAGGTGGAAACCGTCTTAAGCTGTCTTGCTGCTTACGTTTACACCGCAATGAATGTATATTCCACCAGTATTTGAAGAGCATTTATTTTCAATAAAAATGTTTTAGTTATCTTAGCATAATCAGCTACATACCCGAGGCTTGAAGTAATAAAGCTATGAATTATCATATAGCTGATTACTGATAAGATAGCTGGTGATATAGCTGATGATATAGCTGATGATATGGCTGATGATATAGTTGATGATATGGCTGATTATGTAGCTGATTATGCAGCTGATTCTATAGCTGGTGATGTAGCTGATTCTATAGCCGATTCTATAGCCGATTCAATAGCCGAATCTGTATAGCCGATTCTTTATAGCTGATTCTTGAGAGCTGATTCTATACCTTATTATATTGCTGAGTATATGGCTGATTCTATACCTTATTATATGGCTGAGTCTATAGCTTATCCTGTAGCCGATTCACAAACAAATAACGTTGCCGTGCCGGTGTATTGCCAGCCTACGAATCTTCCCAAAAGGCATGGGCGTGTCCAGCGTGGCACAGGGCACATCCCTCCTTTCATACCGTAAGATATATGTGCCCCCCCCCCCACCGCTTTGTTAAATTTTGTGTTCCCTGGCCAGTGGTGGGTGGGACACAAAGAGCACGCACGTGCCCCCCTTCCCTTTCAAACCCTAAGATATACCTTAGCCCCTCCGCGCCCCGCGGTCACCTACGTCTCCTTGTGTAACAACAATTATTGTGCCCCCTTTCCAGCATTCCTGGTCGCCGAATTAATATTTTATAGGAATATTTGCTGTTTTTTTTATCCAGATCCCATGATATAATAAGCATCGGTTTATATTTTCTGCCGAAAATACCGTTTTGTGAAGAGTGATCTCAGGTTTTCAACTTTTACAAAATGTCCAATGCATGCAGAGGGTGACCACTGTGCTGGATCGTTGTATGGGTCAGCAAACGGGCCTTCGCAACCGCACAAACTGACGATGTTTTTTATTCTTTTTATTCTTTTTCAACCATAAATAATTCAGGCACAGGCAACTGAACTGAGCCAGGCAGATATGTATATATGTACATATTAATAGGGTCATTTGGGCAAACAGGAATCCTTTCCGCCGCACCTACCGGTAATTATGACCAAGAGAGTCCCTGCCCCCCTCACATGAGGCGAGGTCCTCCATGGTGGGTGTAGGAAGATCAGTCTTCCCACTCCATTGGATGGAAGACAGATGGAAGACAGAGACGGTCTGGTTTCTCAAGGAGACCGGCCACAGCCGACCCCACTAGGGGACGGCCAGGGAGAGTCCTCACCCAGTACTTCCGGATCCGTTCAACCCCTTTCCAACTCTGCCACACCATGATGGCTCCGAATAAACACCAAACAGACATATGTCAGTGTATCGAGCTTATGCCTTTTTTTTCAGTCAGCGCCCTGGCAGGAGGCAGTGAAGCTGCCGAATCTTTTCAAGGGCTTTGTCAATGCTGCCGATGTTTTGTCATTATGTACTAGCATGATTTGCTGATTGTGCAGAAAGTAAATTACAATAATGAATTACCTGTACTACAGACAAAAAGTAGCACAAGGTTTGGATAGTGACTATGAATCAACACAACACACACATGTCATTGTATGTGGCTCAGATTAGTTCTTCTTGGAAAGCCATGCATCCTGAAAACTCATCGGCAACCATTTCAACCTAACATTGCCATAAACTGGTTATTACTATCTGATTCTTCCAGGATCCCCATCTGATTCTTCTAGAATCCCTATCTGATTCTTCCAGGATCCCTATCTGATTCTTCTAGGATCCCTATCTGATTCTTCCAGGATCCCTATCTGATTCTTCCAAAATCACTTCCAGGATTACTATCCGATTCTTCCAGCATCAGCCCCCTGCGGGTTCGGGGGAAAGTAGAATAGGCCCGATGCACCTCCATGTTTAATATCTGCATGTCGTAAGAGGCGACTAAATGGAGGCGAACCGTATGCTGTGGTTCGCAACCCGCGTCGGAGGAAAACGGGACTCTGCTGGTTGAGTGGAAACTGTTTCTGCAAGATATCAATTTGACCGTTATTTGACCGGAGGTCAGATTTGGCCCGGTATGATTAATCGGCTCGTCCAAGGATTCTTGTTCAACAACATCATATCAAACACATTTTTCACCCTATTATTCATACAACCGTATGCAATGAGTCTTTTGAGACACCTCATATTTCAGTTGATCTGAACAAGATCTTGTTAGAACGGTGGCTTGGGCTAATCAAGTGGCAAATACCTCTTTTTTTCCAACAGAAGAATAAGTATTTGCTATGCGAGTATACTGTCTGTGTATCCTTGGCACTGGGTGCTGGAGTACCGCACCGAATCAGTGTCCCGAGAGGGCTCCGGGGTGGGTGGGGACCACGGACGGTGAAATATTTAAACCAAACATGAGTGCCCAAGAAAACAAACCCACACCTGCAGAAATAAAAGCACGAGAAGAACGATCCAATAAGAAACTTCGAACAAGCTCTCCTACACCTGAATCAAACCAACAAAACGATAATTTTTCAAGATTTTTGATGGCACACGCCACAAATCCAGATTTACCTCTTTTGAAATTATCACCATTTGCACTGGACAAAGCCATCCAATGTCTGGCCGGAGAACCAAAAGATGTCAAGCGACTCCGCTTCAGTGACCTCCTCATCGAGATCACACGGAAGAGTCCTGCTGACAACCTCCTCCGCACCACGGCCCTCCTCCATATCCCGGCAACAATAACTCCTCACCGTACCCTCAACAACAGCAGAGGTGTACTCAGATGCCGTGATCTACAGATGTGCTCTGACACTGAAATAATTTTCTAATTAGCCTCACATAATGTCATGGAGGCCAAACGGATATCAATCACCAAAAAAGGAGAAAGAATTCCAACAAATACCATAATGCTCACATTTGCATCCCACATCCCTCCTACAACAATAAAAGCTGGATACCTTCGTATACCAGTCGATATTTATACACCCAACCCTCTACGCTGTTTCCAATGCCAACGCTTCGGCCACGGAAAGACCAACTGCAGGAGGCAAGTCACCTGTGCTCGCTGTGGCGACGAGGGCCATGAAGACACCTCCTGCAGCAAACCGAGTCACTGCGTAAATTGCAAAGGCAGTCACTACGCATACTCAAAACAGTGTCCAATCTGACAAAAAGAAAGAGGTACAGCTAGACAGTAAAAACTAAAAACTCCATATCCTATCCCGAAGCGAGAAACATAATAGAAAGTAAAACTACAAATGTAACTGGAACCAAAACTTTCGCTGAAGTGACGGGCTCGTCCCAAACCAAAACCCCTGAAACAACACCAAAACCAAACATGGTTTCCATAGGAATAAACACTGTTTATTCCTGGCCACCAGATGCAGAATTCACAATTACAACAGAACCCCCAGAGGAGACGGGAACATCCAGCCAGACTGAGCCCATATGATAGAAATTCAAACAAAGACACCTGCACAGAAACCTACTACAAAACCCACTACAAAACCCACCACCCACAAAAACTGACCAAATCGAAGCCAGCGAAACTAAACAGACCACCCAAGGGATCAACAGATCCCATCACATTACACAACAAATACTCGCAACTAGAGGAGGCGGCAGATGAAGCAATGGAAACAGACATACAGCAAAGAGGAAATGACAAAAGAAAACACAAAGCAGATACACCACCCATATAATAAACCATGTCTTCCATTATACAATAGAATTGTCGAGGTAAGAGAGCCAATCGCGATGAAATCCTCTTGCTAAAGCAGGACCACAACCCCATAGCGTTTTGTCTCCAAGAAACATTCATCAAAAACCAAGGAGATATAACAATTAGTGGATATACATCGTATGATAATCTAGGACTTCATACAGGAGATAAAATCACAGGCGGAGTTAGTATCCTTATAAAGGAGAAAACTCCACACAGCCAAAGACCCTCACAGACCAACTTACAAGCTATAGGCATACTAATAATATAACACAAAACCATAACCCTGTGCTCTATCTATAGTCCACCTAATTTACGTCCAACACGACTAGAACTAGAAAATGTAGTAAAACACCTTTCAGCGCCGTATATACTTCTTGGCGATTTCAATGCCCATCATACGCTATGGGGTTGTAAAGACATACAACCCAAGGGCCGCCTGCTAGAGGACTTTAAAAAAACAACAATACCGTTCTGCTCAACGATGGCTCAATAACTTATATACACCCCGGGAATGGTGCCAAAACGGATATAGACCTAACTATAGCCCATCCCAGTCTATGCCTTGATTTTAACTGGAAAGTGAAAGATGATCTTCACGGCAGTGACCACTTCCCTATCCTTCTTACTAGCCAGTTTCCCGCTCCAGATGAAAATGTTGCTCACTGGAAGCTAAATAAGGCTGACTGGACTACTTTAAAAAAAATGTGCTTTGAAAAACTCATAACAACCCACTTCCAAGGTATACCAGACCCACTAACCCTCTTCAGCGAAAAACTTCATAAAATAGCTGAAGATACCATTACCAAAACCTCGACCAATCTCAAAATACAAAAGAAACCATGGTCAACGATTAATGCCGTGAGGCCGTACAACAACGAAAACAGGCTCAGCGAGAACTCCAAATACATCCTACTCCAGGAAAATCCTAAAATATAAACAAGTGCGAGCACAGACCCGCCGCACAATACGAACAACAAAAAGGAGAAACTATGTCTCCAAACTTGGAAATAAAACAACTAAGAAAACGTGGCGAGCCATACAGAAGATCAGTGGGAAAAAATCAAGCTCTCCAGGCTTGCTGGAGTCGGTCCTCTTTACAAGGGACCGACAGCCATCCCCGATGAGGGAGGTCCTGGCCGTTCCTCCCGCCCCCCCCCCCCCCCCCACCCCCGGATTTAGAAGATCTGCGACGCGCGCTCGCGCAGGACTTTGAGGCCGAGACGGCGACGACCATGAACTCTCTTTACTTTTGACCCCGATTATGATCTTGCTTATGATCGCGTGATCCGATGACGACAGTTTAACGCTTTGGACTTTGATCTTTGATCTTTGCCCCCGTTGGTAAGTTGGTAAGGGGTGGGGGTGGGGGGGGGGAGGGGTGTCCCGAGAGAAAAGCTTTGACGTCATATATATATCGCAACCCTCAGGCGTGCCGAAAAAAGGTGCGACTTATACACTTGAAATTACGGTAAATACCAGTATCTGCTTTGTGTCAACAAGATGAACCAAATGCTGGTATTATATCATACAGGTAGCAAGATTATGCAAATACAGCATTACTCATCCAGTCTCACTTAATTGGAAGCCACCATATTGCAACTCTAGAACATGTACATTGAATTGCACACTGTATAATAATAAAATACATAATTATCTTTCTTATTATTCGTTTCAGATTTTGGGTCGGTTGCTCTTAACTGCCAGACAGGTAGCTAAACAAGAGGGATTGACCAATGGATACAGAGTAGCCAAGTATTATTTTGTCTTAGAATACGTGAAGTCTCCTTTTTTTCTATTTCCGGTGTTTTGGTTGTTTCAATTTGTGTCAGGATCATCAGCATAAAGTACAAAACTTTTTTTAAGAAGCTGCATTTTTTTGTTATAAATTGGTATAGACTGATAACTCTGGTGTCGGAGTTGGTGAAATCACAAGCAAGGAGTTATATGCATTTTTCGTCCGATTTTGATGCAAGTCCTATTTCCATAACACATGGCATGGATAACACCACATTGATATTAATTACTAATTTCTATTATATTAATTGTTAAATTATTTCCTTCCGGTGATTCCAGTCCCTCCCAACCCGGCGCGCTGAGGACCAGACTACAGCGACCTTCACCTCCGTCTGATTGTTCCCCTGACCCCTTCCCCCACCAGACGCTGAAGACTAAACTCCCCCTCCGATTGGTTGACGCCCCCCCCCCCCCCCAACTGATCATTGGTTTGTTAGTGTTTACTTGTAACTTGTAATTGTGATTGAGTAAGGCGAAACGCATTTATTATGGAGTATATATCACAGGGAAATTAATCGCGTTTGCTATGAATTTCTGCTGTCTGAAGGTTATGGCTATCTATGCATACCAATATTATGACTGATGGATAAATGTGTGAACAACTGGCAAAAAACGGGGTCTTCCTCCTTTCAACACATCTTTTCACCCTTTTCTTCATGAACGATGCATTGGCCGGTACGGTGTTGCATATTATGTCAATTACAGGTTAATAAAATCCACTCACTGTATACTCCAGTATTTTATTCACAGTTGCAAACTACAGTGGCCTTGGCCCAACCACTCCACACCTACACGACTGGCATGCCTGCTTCTGACGTGTAATATTTAATACATAAGTTACAGGATGACCCACTCGCACAATCCACAGGCAAGGCTTACAATGCTGTATACAACATTTGTTCTAGACATTAACACCCATGTACACTAACTAGCATAGGGTTCCATGGTTTCATTACTAGGCAGTCCAAGCACCAATTCTCGATAAACCACATAGCCATGTGGCTGGATAGTCTAAGGTCGCGTGATGCACGCGGGCAATGATTAAGGCGTAGAAGCAGCTACGCTATCCCAAGATCCCACACGACCTCCCACAGCCACAAAGTAGCACCAGCATGTAGCATGTGACGTCACTCTGCCTGATTTTACCGCCACGTGGCGGCGTGACGTCACTTTGCTTACGAGTGCTTGCTGCCACGTGGCGGCGGGTGACGTCACTGCCTACGAGTCTTCGCTGCCACGTGGCGGCGTTGACGGTGTGTGACGTCACTCCGCCAATGAGTCCTCGCTGCCACGTGGCGGTGTGACGTCACTCCGCCAATGAGTCCTCGCTGGCACGTGGCGGTGTGTGACGTCACTCCGCCAATGAGTCCTTGATGTCACGTGGCGGCATGTAATGTCACTCAGTCTACGACTTCTTGCTGGCACGTGGCGGTCTGTGACGTCACGCGGCCTACGATTTCTTGCTGCCACCTGGCGGCATGTGATGTCACTCCGCCTACGAGTCCTTGCTGCCATCTGGTGGCGTCCGCTTGCTGGCCTGCGTCTTTGCGACCTCCCGTTGGACCTCCCCCAAGATCTGGCCAGCCTCGTCGCCGTTGATGCTCCCCCGGTACTGCTTCATGAGGTCGTGCTGCTCCCAGGGCTTCGCAACCTCGCGGGCACGGCGGTAAAAGCGCTCGGCAAGCCCCAGAGGCTCGACACCCTTCAGGTCCCGTCTCTCCCACCGCTCCAGCCAGGGTCGGGGACCCAAGCGTACCTGTAACGGGGCACGCCATAATCTCATGATTTCATCCTTGATAATAATCTGTGAAGTGACCTTTAGGAACAGATTTTAACTGTAATTAGGTATTATAACTATGTTGTGTTGTGCTCGGTCACAGGGTGTGACCCCTGACCCCTGACCTACCTTGACCTGGTTGACCGGGATCTGAGCCCCGGGTGGGTGGGCCACGGGCTCAAGGTCGAAAGGCACCGTGCTGTACTCAGCCGGGGCGTCTCGCAGGTAAGTCAGGTCGTCGTCAAGGCGTTTCTCCAGCTTGAGGACCTCAATCTTCTGGACGTTCGGGTTGTAGAGCTCATAGCAAATCTCAAGGCCTGTCGCATGTATCAATCGTACAATACGTCAAATGAATGAATTGATAAAGCTTGAGTGTGCTGTCCAACTAATCGGTCAGTTGTGTTATATAGGGCATAATTTAGGATAAAATAAAATACGTGACTAATAGTGATAATCATAAAGTCTTTTATCACATACAAACATAATGTTTTTCTTGGTAACGAAATGGCACTAACTTCATAACAATTATAACATTTAAATTAGCCAGCCTCAAAGCTGCAGTGTGTTTTCTATTTATATTTGGCTATGTATACAAACTCCTTCTAGTCTATTTGTGAGAAGTGTCTTGATGGTACCTCTTTCCGAGCCAATCAAACATTACCCCCTGATTGGTCACACCAGCCCCGGATGATCGAGGAGATATATTAACCTTGTCCATCAATAACATTCCGGAGCGTAAAGCAGCCCCGGAGTCCGTGTCCGCCTCTCTGGATACAGATACCAACGAATCGGTTGCGTTTCCCGGGAGCGTACGGGTCGGAGACTGAGACTGCCATGATGCTTCCTGTAAGCAGGGAAAGAACTGGAATGCTGACCTGTGCTAACAGAACGATTAACGAGATGATCTGTGTGTAGAACCATTAACGAGCTGACCTGTGTGTAGAACCATTAACGAGCTGACATGTGTGTAGAATCAATAACGAGCTGACATGTGTGTAGAATCATTAACGAGCTGACCTGTGTGTAGAATCATTAACGAGCTGACCTGTGTGTAGAACCATTAACGAGCTGACATGTGTGTAGAATCATTAACGAGCTGACCTGTGTGTAGAACCATTAACGAGCTGACCTGTGTGTAGAACCATTAACGAGCTGACCTGTGTGTAGAACCATTAACGAGCTGACCTGTGTGTAGAACCATTAACGAGCTGACCTGTGTGTAGAACCATTAACGAGCTGACCTGTGTGTAGAACCATTAACGAGCTGACCTGTGTGTAGAACCATTAACGAGCTGACCTGTGTGTAGAACCATTAACGAGCTGACCTGTGTGTAGAACCATTAACGAGCTGACCTGTGTGTAGAACCATTAACGAGCTGACCTGTGTGTAGAACCATTGACGAGCTGACCTGTGTGTAGAACCATTAACGAGCTGACACATATTGCTCTAACGAGCTGACCTGTGAACAGAACCATTAACGAGCTGACATGGGGGAACAGAACGATTAGCAAGCTGACCTGGGTGAACACAACGATTAACAAGCTGACCTATGTAAGCAGAACGATTGACGAGCTGACCTATGCGAACAGAACGATTAACGAGCTGACCTATGTGAACAGAACGATTAACAAGCTGACCTATGTGAACAGAACGATTAACGAGCTGACCTGGGTGAACAGAACTATTAACGAGCTGACCTCGGTGAACAGAACGATTAGCGAGATGACCTGGTTGAACCGAACGATTGACGAGTTGACCTATGCGAACAGAACGATTAACGAGCTGACCGGGGTGGATTTCACGATTAACGAGCTGACCTGTGTGAACAGAACGATTAGCGAGCTGACCTATGTGAACAGAACGATTAACTATTAACGAGCTGACCTGGGTGAACAGAACGATTAACGAGCTGACCTATGCGAACAGAACGATTAACGAGGTGACCTATGCGAACAGAACGATTAACGAGTTGATCTTGGCGAACAGAACGATTAACGAGCTGACCTGGGTGAACAGAACTATTAACGAGCTGCCCTACGCGAACAGAACGATTAGCGAGCTGACCTATGTGAACAGAACCATTAACGAGCTGACCTACGCGAACAGAACGATTAGCGAGCTGACCTGGGTGAACAGAACGATTAACGAGCTGATCTATGTGAACAGAACGATTAACGAGCTGACCTATGTGAACAGAACCATTAACGAGCTGACCTACGCGAACAGAACGATTAGCGAGCTGACCTGGGTGAACAGAACGATTAACGAGCTGACCTATGTGAACATAACGATTAACGAGCTGACCTATGTGAACATAACGATTAACGAGCTGACCTATGTGAACAGAACGATTAACGAGCTGACCTGGGTGAACAGAACGATTAGCAAGCTGACCTGGGCGAACAGAACGATTAACAAGCTGACCTTGGCGAACAGAACGATTAACGAGCTGACCTGGGCGAACAGAACGATTACCGGGCTGATCTGAGTGAACCGAAAGATTAACGAGCTGACCTGGGCGAACAGATAGCCTGACGAGCCGGACAGCGGGTTGGACTCTATCCCAAACAAATTCCGTACTCTGAGGAATGAGTCTGCACTGACCGACCCGACGTTTGGCACAATGAGTCTGTAGGTACTGACCGACCCGACGTTTGGCACAATGAGACTGTAGGTACTGACCGACCCGACGTTTGGCACAATGAGTCTGTAGGCACTTACCGACCCGACGATTGGTACAATGAGGCTATGGGTACTGACGACCCGACGTTTGGCACAATGAGACTGTAGGCACTGACCGACCCGACGTTTGGCACAATGAGACTGTAGGCACTGACCGACACGACGTTTGGCACAATAAGACTGTAGGTACTGACCGACCCGACGTTTGGCACAATGAGACTGTAGGTACTGACCGACCCGACGTTTGGCACAATGAGTCTGTAGGCACGGACGACCCGACGTTTGGCACAATGAGACTGTAGGTACTGACCGACCCGACGTTTGGCACAATGAGACTGTAGGTACTGACCGACCCGACTTTTTGCACAATGAGTCTGTAGGCACTTACCGACCCGACGTTTGACACAATGAGGCTATGGGAACTGACGACCCGACGTTTGGCACAATGAGACTGTAGGTACTGACCGACCCGACGTTTGGCACAATGAGTCTGTAGCCACGGACGACCCGACGTTTGGCACAATGAGACTGTAGGTACTGACCGACCCGACGTTTGGCACAATGAGACTGTAGGTACTGACCGACCCGACTTTTTGCACAATGAGTCTGTAGGCACTTACCGACCCGACGTTTGACACAATGAGGCTATGGGAACTGACGACCCGACGTTTGGCACAATGAGACTGTAGGTACTGACCGACCCGACGTTTGGCACAATAAGACTGTAGGTACTGACCGACCCGACGTTTGGCACAATTAGACTGTAGGTACTGACCGACCCGACGTTTGGCACAATAAGACTGTAGGTACTGACCGACCCGACGTTTGGCACAATGAGACTGTAGGTACTGACCGACCCGACGTTTGGCACAATGAGACTGTAGGTACTGACCGACCGGACTTTTGGCACAATGAGTCTGTAGGCACTTACCGACCCGACGTTTGGCACAATTAGACTGTAGGCACTGACCGACCCGACGTTTGGCACAATAAGACTGTAGGTACTGACCGACCCGACGTTTGGCACAATGAGACTGTAGGTACTGACCGACCCGACGTTTGGCACAATGAGTCTGTAGGCACGGACGACCCGACGTTTGGCACAATGAGACTGTAGGTACTGACCGACCCGACGTTTGGCACAATGAGACTGTAGGTACTGACCGACCCGACTTTTTGCACAATGAGTCTGTAGGCACTTACCGACCCGACGTTTGACACAATGAGGCTATGGGAACTGACGACCCGACGTTTGGCACAATTAGACTGTAGGCACTGACCGACACGACGTTTGGCACAATAAGACTGTAGGTACTGACAGACCCGACGTTTGGCACAATGAGACTGTAGGTACTGACCGACCCGACGTTTGGCACAATGAGACTGTAGGCACTTACCGACCCGACGTTTGGCACAATGAGACTGTAAGCACTGACCGACCCGACGTTGGCACAATGAGACTGTAGGCACTGACCGACCCGAAGTTTGGCACAATGAGACTGTAAGCACTGACCGACCCGACGTTTGGCACAATGAGTCTGTAGGCACCGACGACCCGACGTTCGGCACAATGAGACTGTAGGTACTGACCGACCCGACGTTTGGCACAATAAGACTGTGAGTACTGACGACCCGACGTTAGACACAATGAGTCTGTAGGCACTGACCGACCCGACGTTTGGCACAATGAGACTATGGGTACTGACGACCCGACGTTTGGCACAAGAAGACTGTAGGCACTGGCCGACCCGACGTTTGGTACAATGAGACTATGGGTACTGACGACCCGACGTTTAGCACAATGATTCTGTAGGCACTGACGACCCGACGTTTGGCACAATGAGATTGTAGGTACTGACGACCCGACGTTTGGCACAATAAGACTGTAGGCACTGGCCGACCCGACGTTTAGCACAATAAGACTGTAGGTACTGACCGAATCAACGTTTGGCACAATGAGACTGTAGGTACTGACCGACCCGACGTTTGCCACAATAAGACTGTAGGTACTGACCGACCCGACGTTTGGCACAATACGACTGTAGGTATTGACCGACCGGACGTTTGGCACAATACGACTGTAGGTACTGACCGACCCGACGTTTGGCACAATACGACTGTAGGTACTGACAACCCGACGTTTGGCACAATAAGACTGTAGGTACTGACCGACCCGACGTTTGGCACAATAAGACTGTAGGTACTGACCGACCCGACGTTTGCCACAATAAGACTGTAGGTACTGACCGACCCGACGTTTGGCACAATACGACTGTAGGTATTGACCGACCGGACGTTTGGCACCATACGACTGTAGGTATTGACCGACCGGACGTTTGGCACAATACGACTGTAGGTACTGACAACCCGACGTTTGGCACAATAAGACTATAGGTACTGACGACCAGACGTTTGCCACAATAAGACTGTAGGTACTGACCGACCCGACGTTTGCCACAATACGACTATGGGTACTGACAACCCGACGTTTGGCACAATGAGTCTGTAGGTACTGACCGACCCGACGTTTGGCACAATGAGACTGTAAGTACTGACCGACCCGACGTTTGGCACAATGAGTCTGTAGGCACTTACCGACCCGACGTTTGGCACAATGAGGCTATGGGTACTGACGACCCGACGTTTGGCACAATGAGACTGTAGGTACTGACGACCCGACGTTTGGCACAATGAGTCTGTAGGCACTGACCGACCCGACGTTTGGCACAATGAGTCTGTAGGCACTTACCGACCCGACTTGTGGCACAATGAGGCTATGGGTACTGACGACCCGACGTTTGGCACAATGAGACTGTAGGCACTGACCGACCCGACGTTTGGCACAATGAGTCTGTAGGCACTGACCGACCCGACGTTTGGCACAATACGACTATGGGTACTGACAACCCGACGTTTGGCACAATAAGACTATAGGTACTGACGACCAGACGTTTGCCACAATAAGACTGTAGGTACTGACCGACCCGACGTTTGGCACAATGAGTCTGTAGGCACTGACGACCCGACGTTTGCCACAATAAGACTGTAGGTACTGACCGACCCGACGTTTGGCACAATAAGACTGTGGGTACTGACAACCCGACGTTTGGCACAATAAGACTATAGGTACTGACCGACCCGACGTTTGGCACAATGAGTCTGTAGGCACTGACCGACCCGACGTTTGCCACAATGACTCTGTAGGCACTGACGACCCGACGTTTGGCACAATGAGTCTGTAGGCACTGACGACCCGACGTTTGGCACAATGAGTCTGTAGGCACTGACCGACCCGACGTTTGCCACAATGAGTCTGTAGACACTGACCGACCCGACGTTTGGCACAATAAGACTGTAGGTACTCCAGGGTTCCCACAGGAAACACATTCGTTCGTTTGTCTGTGTGTGTGTGTGTGTGTGTGTGTGTGTGTGCGCGCGCGCTCTGTAGGTCGCAAAACTCAACATTTTCTGGAACTTTACCCATCGACAGGTATTCGACATATCTCGGTCAAGTTCGTTAGCGGGGTATGTACGTCAAAGGTCAAGGTCACAGGAATTTTTTGTTTGTTCCTTAACCATTGGGAGATAGGACCAAAAATCGGGAAAGTCGCTATAACGTTCACAGTGTTCATTTAATGACGCTGTACATTATGTCACGTATTGAGCCCGTCGGTAACTTGTATCACGTTTTTGAATTTTGCAAATCGCCTAATTAGTTTGTCTGCCAAAAATTGCTAAACTTTAACATAGGACCCTACGAGAGCTATTAACTATTAAAAACAGCTGGCTGACATCAATGATGTGTCGCCGGAGACTCGTCACTTGGCTTATCGAGATGTCAACACAGCGCGACTCGCTAATATTCTTATCATAACAACATTACAGCGAGGCGCTTCACTGTCGCGAGCTGTGGCAGCGACCAATGTGGGCCTACTGTTGTGGGGGCCGGGGCGGGGAAAAAGGTGGGGGGGTCAAGCTGGGGTGGTGGGATGATTGTGTTGGTTGCTATGAAACTAATGTGCATGGAAGGGATGTAGAAACTAGAAATGTAGACCGAATAAGCAGGCAGTTTGGTTTCAGATGTCCACCGAGTGAGATCGGGGCGAAATTGAAGAGTGACTTTTACTTTTGGGATGGGGCTAACAATTGAGAGGATGCTCACTATAACGAGTTATGGAGCTGCCGGATCCGAGGGGTCAATATGGGCGAGGTATCAAATCTGAATCTAAGGGGCTAAACACGGATCTGAATGGTCAAATCTGGAGGGTGTGTCTGTGCACTCTGTGTAGGCCACAAAACGCAACATTTCGTCGTATAAATTTAGTCATCGATATCCGTTATGCGAGATGGATCGATTAAGTTCGTTAACGGGGTATGTAGGTCACAGGTCACAGTCAAGTAAATTCATAAGGTCAAGGGCATTGTAGTGGACCGAAGACATGATCCGGATTTTACATTTTACGTCATCTCACCCTACGGGTGACGCAATCTCGTCATTGAGTCATTGAAACTTTCCCTGAGTAATCAAAAAGCATGTGACCTTCAACATCGCAATTATTATATGTTTAAAATTCATTTGGAGTAAAGACAATAGTTTTACTGAGGACGGTCTGAAAATTATTAAAGAACATGTCAAGAGAGACGTCCTTGTTCAGGACCTAGATAATGGTGGTCTCAAGATGTTTAACAGGATTCACTTTCAAGTTGCGTTTGCATGTAAATTGATGAAAAAAAAAACTCCACAAACAATTCCATCTGGAGCGTTATTCCTTTATATAATTACTCTTACATATGTCTTGGGTTATTAGTGTTTAAAAGTAGAGTCTCATTTGGCCAGCTAAGAGGTGTGCCGAATGAATTACATAAGATTGTTGTTGGACAACTGTCTCGGTGACGACAATGTAACGAACGATACAATTTCCTCATCTGCTCAAATATTATGGTATAACGATTTATTATTATACCAAGGTATGCCACTCTATATGAAGCATTGGATAAAATGTGGAATCATATTTGTTAGTGACATTGTTAAGGGATCCGGATCACTTGACTACGTTAAATTATATCAGAAGGTAACCGACTGTCCGCTAACTCATTTCGAGTTAATTGTCGTGCGGGGAGGAGTGCGGTCTATTGAAGGAAAGTCAACTTTAATGTCAAGGGATAGTTTTTTTTCAAATAAGATGTTGAGTTCTATATCGAAGAACCAGAATATCAACCAGCTCAGACAAATTTGGAAGCTTGCCTGGTCATTAAGGAAACGCAGTTGATTTCGCTGCAATGGAAAATACTCCATAACATTTATCTAACTAATAGTCAGCTACACAGAAGGAAAACGTCTCAGTCAAATCTATGTAACGTATGCAACTAGCCAGACACCACCATACATTATTTTTATAAATGCAACGTGGTTAAAGAATAATGGGACGATGTCAAACACAATATAAAAAAAAGTTGGTTGATGAGACAATTATATCGGAGAATGAAATTATGTTAGGTTTTAAT
Source organism: Arenicola marina (assembly GCA_964019135.1). NCBI lineage: Eukaryota > Metazoa > Annelida > Polychaeta > Arenicolidae > Arenicola > Arenicola marina. The sequence continues at coordinate 50,101,861 of OZ025248.1, read as the reverse complement.
GACAGATCAGTTTTCTTTAATACTTCAGACTTTATTTATTGCAATATCTTGGTGGTAAAGGAATGTACCTGTAAAATTAAACTCGGCCATCGAGAACCTTTAAAGTGTATTTTTGCTAGGGAAATATACATATGCGAACGAATGCACTTGATTTGATGCGGATATTCTAAAACCTGCGCCTGGGGAGGGGGTGCTGAAAATGTGCGTTCACAGAGCGGGTTTCTGCATGAAAAATACCCCTTTCGTGCGGATTTTGGCGATGAAATGGGGACTTTACCGCGGACCCTCCCCCCAACCCCGCTGACCATAGCAGTGTATTAAGAACCCCCCACGGGTCTCAGTGTCTCATTTAGCCCTCTTATTGGATTATTATTAAGGATTATGTGTGTGAGCAATAATGGACACTTTTCATTGTTTACAGACCGCCAGATCAATTAGAATTCACCAGGGTAAGTCTCATAACTTAGTTCAAGGAAGGATGCGCCGTTTTGCTCTGGAACAAAGTTTGTACCACACGAATCACCCACAGCAGAGCCATGCGAGGAACATAGCGGGATTCTTGACTTACTTAGTTGGCACACAGTTATAACCACATCCTGAGAATTCGCAGGACAAAATAATATTTTTTACATGTCTCTTACGTCATCTAAAAATATAATAGTCTGCTAACCCTGACAACTGCAATATTTCTGGTTGGAATGCATTTAAATGCAACACACCTCGTACAACACAACAAAAAAAGCCAAATTGTATTCTGTGGACAGAGCCACAATTAAGAAAAAGTTCTGAGAAGGTTGCTTAAATCCGTTTGGGCTTCAAGCACAGTGTTTAATTATAGATATGTAAACAATTCTTTCCTCAAAATTCAGGTCTTAATGCAGTGAGAGTCTTAAATCGTGAACATAAATGATAGCAAGAGAACTTCTGTCATACATGCCATTGCATAATTATACAAGATCAGGCCCATAACCCTTTATCTATTGGGATATTATTAACCATATAAGACAGGCAATTCATAACCTTCTAGATATTAATAGTGACTGGGATTGAATAGTGGCCAAAATGCAATCTTGGTTTCTGAAATTCCCTGATTTTTCCCTGATTTTGGCTTGAAAATGAAATTCCCTGATTTTTCCCTGCAGAGAATTTTGTTTCATCATTTTCCCTGTTTTCCCTGACCTGTGGGAACCCTGTACTCACCGACATAGAATTCAGGAATGGGGAGGACAGCGCGCCTCTTGTACATGTCTCTTCTTTCCAGCATCTCACAGATCCTGTCCCTCTTGTGCCAGAGTGGGTTGGGCAGGAACTCAGGGTACACAAACCTGATGGCAGCAGGAGAAATTGATCAAAAGCAGGTCAACATAGGCTCAGGAATCTCCAGGGACGATGAAGGGTGAATGGATGAAACACGCACCAGGCCACATACACCAGGGAGGCCCCCTTACAGTACATGAAGCTATAAACCACCACGGAAAGTTGTCAGCATCAACAACATTACAAATCACTCCATTAAAGACTTGATGAGTAACCTATGGTGTAATTGCTTCAGTGTCATACTGTCACCACTGTGTGAGAACGTTGAGATGAACACACCTGAAGTCTGGTGGCGCCATAGCACTGGTCTGCTCCGGTGTTTCTTTTTCTTTCATATGTGAAAGCTTGGACTTCCTGTGCCTCTCAACCACGTGGTGTGATAGAGTATTGGACCAGCGACATGGTACTTGTACTGAAAATGTAATACCTTTATAAAATAATAATAAATTTAACTGCAGGCACCATATGACCACGATACATGATTAAACAAAAACACAGCATACTTAAAATCTAAACAAAATTTGTATTTTGCTCTCCCATGAATGTATGTATGTTGCAATGTGTGACTTATATAATGGATGAATGTTCCTTCAATGAAGTTGTACTTGCAATTCGAGTGTATCTTACTTAGCGAGAGTAATATGTGCAGACAACCACAACTTTGGACATGGATAAATGAAATTGATAATGGCTTGCCCCGCAGATAGGCACCAAAAATAAGAAATTGTTTAACCCCTGACCTCGTCATATTAAATATTTCGATGATCACAAATTGTGTAAGAATATCGGTATTGATTCCCTGAGTAAAGAGTACAGCTACCCCTAACTCCATTGCTGCACGCTGAACAATGTTACATCATAATTTTGAGATAAATGTACTTTTAGTCTTGCTTCTAAAATGTAAAAAATCTAAGATGGCGCATGTAAGAATGGGAAACTATATTATATATTACTGCCCCCGACGGCAGCGCCAGCGGTTATTTACTCACATACAAACAGGGTGTGATGAGATGAATGTGAAGAGTCAACTGGCTACCCTTACATAGAGCTACATTAGGGTAGGGTTCGGTAAACCCCTCACTGTTCCTCACTGCACTTAGCTAAGGCCTTGCAACGAGTGAAAGTGGTTGGAAACAGCGGTCGCAAATCTGAAACGCTAGATGTACAAATGCTGTACATATCACCACCCTGCCTACACCTGTGAGCTAACTTGGGTTTTACCAGCTACAATTTAGGCAGTTGGACAGTTATTTCTTTGGTATCAGTAGTGAATTTTCTTGTTATCTGGGTGATTTTTGTCACAGGCACTCGGTTCATGCGCTGGAAGTCCTACGGCCTGTGTATATGCTATATATAACAAAAGGGTAACAAGCTCTGAGCCTCAAACCAAAACCCCAAAATATTAAAGGCTTCATTTAGCCTTAAATGATGCAGTCACAACAAAACCTGGATTTTTTCAGAAGCTATACACAGTCAAGGATTTATAAATAAATACTTTTTATCCATATCCATATGCCATTTCTTTTGGTCAAACTTTTGCAGAAATCCACTTTTTTGCAACTCTGAACCACAAACTTGAAACTTCAGAAGGGAAAAGAAGTATGCTGCAACATTTCATCGCGAAAAAATAACCGAAACATTTTCTTGATGTCAGAAGATAGAATAAGGTATATTGAATATATGGGTCGTAATACATTGTGGGTATGGTCAGTTCAAAGCCGAAAAATCTATATTTGAAAGAACGGGGAGATCATCTTGTGCATCGTAAAAAGTATACATCAAAGATATAGGATGGATAATTTCACACTTTTAAGGTAAAGTAAAATTGAAAATAAGCAAGTTGAATACGAAAATGTAGTGTATTGAGAGAGCCCATTTGTGACATAGGTAAGGTGCAGGCCTTTGAATGAAGATTGTTATAACATAAGTCAAATACAAAAACAATTGTAAACTCTCAAAGAACATAGTTGGAGCTTTTAAAGTAAGTAAACATAATGATAATTGAGCATTTCTTACTAATAAATAAAATGTCTCGCTATCAATGGCGTCAGGCGAACGCTCTCTGTCCTTTGGGTATGCAAAGTTGACTGTCTTCTCTTTCGCTCCAGTTTTAGCGCATGATTTATCAGATGGCACAACTTGGTTGCTCCAAGATTTAATTTATAGATAATGCTGTATAAGCTACTTTACTCACCTTTCTTCAATAATAAAGGAGTGACACAAAATGGCACAGCAATGTCTGTCCAAATGTTACATCTGACACCAACGTCGTATATTTACTGCAGCATGCCGTAAAATGCACGGCAAAGAGTACCGTTGGATTCGTCTTGCGCATTGCATGTTTGTAAGCGCTGGAAAAGCCTCTTGGCAGCAGGAACAAATTACCACACCACTGACAAGGCTGTCTGTCCTAATATGTTACAGCCAACATTATGTTACGTCCGACCCCTTACTGGCTGATTAAGGCTAGCATAGTGATGCCGAAATGTGTCAATGTTAGCATTTTCTGTAGGAGAGCCATGTAACATAAGCCTACGCACAGTCTCGGGATAGATATGGATGATATTCAGCACATGGGTGATAATGTGTTATACCAGACCGACAGATGAGTGTCGCCCGTAACATGAGACAGACAGACAGGTGTTTAACATATGATTAAAACAGACATGTCAGGTGTCGCCCGTAATATATAATGCCAACAGACAGGTGGACGTAACATTGAGACAGACATATCAGATGAGAGGACACTTTTCATCTTGGATCCTATTCTATACGAGATTGACTCAAAGCTGGCCATAGAAACCATCTTAGTATGAAAGAAAACCCACTGGGTATATGTCTTGCCATTCTAAGTTCTAATATCTTACATAAAACACATCATGCTAGCAAGGTCTATTTCCCGATTTCAGCTAGCAGCAAGAAAAACTTAATGTATATGAATGTTCCTTTCTCTATTTGAATCTTGACGCAAAGCAAAAGTAACATACTATGGTCAATACCAGAGTTCTGTCCAGTATGTACCCAAAACTTGCGATATTACTCTCTTGTCGGTCCTATGTTTGTCCAACATTTTTTACAAAATCTTCAATTTGTCTCACTACATATTCAGTGGTCCAAAGTTGCTTAGGATTTTCGAAAATTGTCTTCTTATTACAGTAAATATATGCAACACTGCCGCTGTTGGCTGCGGGAAATATTAAGAAGGGAAAATGTCTCTCTAATTTACCTCTGTCCTGTTCATCCGACACGTTGGGCTATCTTTCTTCATTTATACCTATTTTATATATATTCAGATATATTTCACAATCTATTAACGCATTGAATGTTATTTGCCTTCATAAGTAAAATTCAAAAGTCATACACATCTAATATAATGCAGAAAAACACATTTATGTCTGTCCCTATTCATCTGACTTCAAGCACCACCACCCCTAGGAAAACCATTAATTCTCAGTAAACTACTATCTAAACTATCTTCTGTGCTATAGTATTGTAAATTTAAGATGATAACTTTCATATTTTTCGTTACATTTGATCAGTTTTCAAAAAAAAAAAATGTGTCAGTCATGTCATGCTATAATACAAATGTGAACATTATCATACTACCTGCACACATTATGATAAAAGCTACAGTCGATTCCCGACTGGCGTCCAAAGGATTTAGCATGGACACCATTGGGGGTATGCCCTCCTCAACCGCAGGACGGGTCGACTGCGGGCCACTTGAACCATGGGAGTGGGGTGGTAGAGGGGGTGGGGGTTCATGTTGTGAGGGGTGGTACGCATTGATGGCCGTGTCCAGTGGAGGGGCATACGCTGCCCATTCTTAAAGGATTAATGCTAACAATAAAAGGATTGTGCACATCAGTGGTTGCTGGTTGGTACGATTAAAAGGCTAACAAACATCAAAGTCAGAGCAGCGGACATCAGCTTGCCATGATGCATATCTTTGGTGGGATGCCGTAAACCGTGCATACCATTAATTTGTATAACACTTTGACATTACAACTACTCAGTATCCGTAAATATAGCCGCAACAAAGTCCCAGTTTAAAATGTTAAATTCTTTTACTTTTGAAATCGGCAAGTCTCGTTGACATAGTATAGGTATATGTCGAATCAATCTTCGACTAAACAAAAACACGCATATATAATAGTATGAGATTGAGATCTACAGATTTTATCATTTTTTATATGTGTTTTATCTAAAGTTGGGGGTGGTGCACATCGTTGGCAGCGTGCAGGGGAGGGTGCACTGGGCATGGTTAAAAGATTATGATTACCCTATTGTTAAACAATAAAACAATTCTCACAAAACTTTCTGAACATTTATTCACACCTTTACCCTAACAGTCAGATCAGTGTTTGATGGTTCAGTTAACAAATATCAAAGGTGGGGTCAGGGGCGGCTCATTAAAGTCAGAGCTCATCAGAATCTGTTACGTTCACACATCGCAAACACGCTTCTCATTAGTTGCCACTTTTACACCTATTTAATATATCATTGCCACATTGTCAACAAGCACGTATAAAAGCCATTTGAAAAAAAGCGCTCGTTCCCGGACTCCTCAAAAACAAGGTTGGTTCCACTCTTACAGCAACGGGCACTCAGCTGCTTATATGGGTTTAGTGATGCAAGGATGAGTGCCCTCTGGCGTGAGAGTTAGCGTTCAGTGGTACTAGCCTTGTTTTTGGTGAGTCCTGGAACAAGCCATATTTTTGATATAGCAGCGAATGGCAGAAGGTTTGTTTTGGTTGAAATTTGTTAGACGGATGAATTCGCAAGTAGCGTGTGGGGTCTTCAATCTTTGTGCGTAAGGCTTCATAAATGTATACTGGACATGAATATGTGAACGATATGTGTCTCCATCACATTTTTGTAAAATCCAGAAATCTCTGTCACCACCCCCTGCTTTCGGACAACAGGCCGTGATCATTAATCCATGGCCCTCCGGTCCGCCCTGCGGCCGGTGGGCCATGTTACAGGGCTAACTCCACCCCAACCGGCGGTCCAGATGAACTGCGGTCGAAGCGAGCTGCGGTCGTAGAGACCCTGCCCGTGATTGCAGATTGGCCTGCTGAGAGACGGACTTGCGCCAAACACTGTGAAGCAGATGTCACGCCAATGCCAAATGCCGATGGCCTTCGTATAATGAGTACACACACCGTTAAAAACACATCGTTAAGATACATGCAATCTTAAATATTTATTGAATACAATGTCATATTGCTATATAAACTTATATGTAACTTACATAAGTTTTTGATAAAGTTTATGTTGGCCGCTCTGGCACAACATGTTGCGGCCGCCATGCTGCTATATGTGACCTTAACCTTGGCGGGACAATCTCCACCGCGAGGTGACGCCACAGGCACGCACTCTGTCCTCGACACCATATAAGGGGAAGATCGGCATATTTCGATCACTTTGTGACGAGGCGATCTCTCAGTGGGGACTGCAGCAACGCATCACTACAAACTAAGCAGTACATATTTCAGTATAGAGTCGCCTTCTGTTTAGTGCCGCCCTCTAGCGAATATACCGTAAATCTGAATGTCAGTGACGGTTTTAAAAGGCCAATGTTAATCCGGCTAAATTCGATCATAGGCGGGTAAAGTCGATCACATCGGCGGGTAACTTCGATCACTCGGTAATTTTTAAAAACATTTCCACATTTTTTTGTGTATTTCTATCAAGAAAAGTCTGTTCTATTAGGAAACTCACGGGAGAGTCCACACCGCTGAAAATGCGAGAGACGGGGTTGGTCTGAGCCCCCAGGATCCACCAGTAACCATGGTCCCTCAACCCCCGTCCTGCGCTGTCCGTCTAGCTTAGCCCTGATGCATGATGATCCGTCATGCCCTCCACCCTAACGGGCCCTAACGGGGGTGTAAGGGCCCCTTCTGCCTATCAGCTTGTTGTCAGAAGGGTCAAGTTTACTGGGCTACGTCTAGCTGTGCATGCACATATGTAGATCAGGGCTAGGTCATGTGGCTGATCGATATTGCCCAACCGACTGATCGAATGTACACCCAGCGCACAATTTTTGGAGTCTAAATTCGATCATCTTATTTTCCTTAATATCGCATAAAAATAGATGTTCTTTTAGTATTCAACACTTTGAACAAGTTCTCTGTCCCTTAAACTTTATGAAATTGTATCGCATCGAAAAATAAATGCTGCTGTAGGGAGATCATAACTACAGCTTATAGGTGGGTATGTGGGCGTATCTGTGGTGACGATCGAGAAACGGTCGAGAGACGCTAGAGACGGTCGAGAGACGTTAGAGACGGTCGAAAGACGTTAGAGACGCCCGGGAGTTGCTAGGGACGATCGAGAGACGCTAGAGACGATCGAGAAACGGTCGAGAAACGCTAGAGACGGTCAAGAGACGCTTGAGAGTCGCTAGAGACGCTCGAGAGACGTTAGAGACGCCCGGGATTTGCTAGGGACGATCGAGAGACGCTAGAGACGATCGAGAGACGGTCGAGAGACGCTAGAGACGGTCGAGAGACGTTAGAGACGGTCGAGAGACGTTAGAGACGGTCGAAAGACGTTAGAGACGCCCGGGAGTTGCTAGGGACGATCGAGAGACGCTAGAGACGATCGAGAAACGGTCGAAAGACGCTAGAGACGGTCAAGAGACGCTTGAGAGACGCTAGAGACGCTCGAGAGACGTTAGAGACGCCCGGGAGTTGCTAGGGACGATCGCGAGACGCTAGAGACGATCGAGAGACGGTCGAGAGACGCTAGAGACTGTCGAGAGACGTTAGAGACGGTCGAAAGACGTTAGAGACGCCCGGGAGTTGCTAGGGACGATCGAGAGACGCTAGAGACGATCGAGAAACGGTCGAAAGACGCTAGAGACGGTCAAGAGACGCTTGAGAGACGCTAGAGACGCTCGAGAGACGTTAGAGACGCCCGGGAGTTGCTAGGGACGATCGAGAGACGCTGGAGATGATCGAGAAACGGTCGAGAGACGCTAGAGACGGTCGAGAGACGTTAGAGACGGTCGAAAGACGTTAGAGACGGTCCAGAGACGTTAGAGACGGTCGAAAGACGTTAGAGACGCCCGGGAGTTGCTAGGGACGATCGAGAGACGCTAGAGACGATCGAGAAACGGTCGAGAAACGCTAGAGACGGTCAAGAGACGCTTGAGAGACGCTAGAGACGCTCGAGAGACGTTAGAGACGCCCGGGAGTTGCTAGGGACGATCGAGAGACGCTAGAGACGATCGAGAGAGAGAGAGAGAGAGAGAGAATATCATTTATTTAACCAATGCCATGTTTCATGGATTACATGATGATAAACAGTGCATGATAATAAAAAGAGACGCATATATGGGATCAAAATAATGTTACACTATGTCACGACGTGAACAAAAAAGGTCTCAATGCTCATTAATAATAATAATATTTAATATGACATAATATTGGCAATGTATACCTTAGATATAATGGGGTGTTATATTTGCACGGTTAGCATGGTTTGGGGCAAAGTCATAGTCACTCTCCTGACTGCTTCTGGGCAGCAGTGATGTGTCTGGGTGGATCACAGACTCCAATTATGCCGACGCCGACCGGAAACAGGAAAACTGCTGTCGACCTTCTAGATGGCTGTTGGTGGACTGTCGCGGCACTGTCATCATCGACGAACGGAGATACCACCCCACTACAAAGGGGCGTCTCCAGGCGGCGCGGTGATAGAGTCCACTGGTGATAGCGCTACCACGATCTGGAATGCCCACAGGAAACGGCAGAGTCCAGAAGCTACAAAGACGTAGCAGCCTAGCGCCCTAAACTCCGAAGCGCTCGTAGGGATCGTCTTGACGACATCGGATGTTCTGTCGTCGCCTGTCCTGAGGTAGTCTGTCCACTCCGATGTGGATGCAGTACTTATACCGATGGCCACTCCCATGATAAACGCACCATCGACCGCACTGAGCTAATCAATAGCGGCTGCTGAGCATATGGCCACTCCCAGAACGATCTCACCATCGACCGATTTGAGCTCAACTCAACTCAACAGTCACTGCTGAGTTTAAGAAACTGACATTACAAATGGAGTAAACTGGTAATCAAGTTTATGACACACTAATACCGGATACAAAGTGGCATTGGCCGAGGAGAGTCCCATTAAGACATAAAGACACTGAGCTCTTCTTTAACTGCATTGAGCAATTTTACCGATATCCCGCCGTGCCCTGAACTTGATTTCGGTTTTAGACCTTGTATAATTTGCAGGATCTCCTGTTTATTTACTGGTCTAAAAGTAAGTTCATTTTTACACGTAGGATCTCCAAGATAGTTCATCAATGTTAATCCTGTGGGTTTCGTTATCTGATCACAGATACTTGCTGCGGCACTTACAAAGAAATTGTTAAAACTATTTGCTATCCTACTATTATCTGTAACTAGTTCACCATCAATATTGAAACAGTTGGGTAGCCTTCCTTTATCTTTTGAGCTACTCAAAACATTTTTTATTTCTATCCATGTATTTTTGATATCATTTTCATACAGGTTGAAACGTCTACAATAATACGTTTGTTTTGCCGTTTTTATGCTCTGTTTAAGGATGTTATTATAGGTCTTCAGGTTCACCTTAAGTATGTTGTATTGGGCACTATTTCTTAAAGTCTTCTGTAGTTGCCTGTAGAGTTTATCTCTAAAAGTTATGGACTTTATTATTCCTTTGGTAATCCAGTCAGATTTCTTGTGTTTTCTTTTATTGAATTTGACTTCTTTTATAGGAAAAGCATGTTCTTTTGCGTCTGTTAGAATGCTATCTACTATGTTATAGTTACAGTTAGGATCGCAGGTTACTCTGTCAAGTTTGCCAAGTATGTTGGAGTCTTGTATGTACTTTTGGAAAGTAGCAATAGATTTTGGGTCATATTTGCGTGTTGTTACATATAGGGGGCTTTTTATAGTGTGGCGGATGTCGATGTCGAGTGAAAGAAAATATGGTAGATGGTCAGATATCGCCTTTAGCAGAATTCCCGCTGTTGTGCTGATTGTGTTGGAACTTAGTTTGCAGAATATATTGTCAATTAGCGTGCCTCTGTGTCTAGACAATCTTGTAGGTAGCGTGATTTTGGGGAAGAAACCTGAAGCGATAATCGCGTCGAGATAATCCGTGTATACTGGTTTTTCATTTAATCTAAGCAAGTCTATGTTAAAATCCCCCGCAACGAGAACTTCGACTATTTTGGTAGACATGTAACAGGCGGCAAAGTTCCTCTGTGAATAACACATAATTTTCATTTATGTCACGGGGTGGCCTGTATATATTTCCTAATATTATTTTCTTGGACGAAGATGGCCCACTTATTTCTATGAGCTGACATTCCCATATATCTGATATAACTGGGGGCAATAATACTTTATACGTAAATCTCGCATTTAGATAAACCATTAGGCCACCACGTGTGCTACAGTATTTTCCCTGGAGAGACGGTCGAGAGACGCTAGAGACGTTAGAGACGGTCGAAAGACGTTAGAGACGCCCCGGGAGTTGCTAGGGACGATCGAGAGACGTTAGAGACGATCGAGAAACGGTCGAGAGACGCTAGAGACGGTCAAGAGACGCTAGAGACGGTCAAGAGACGCTTGAGAGACGCTAGAGACGCTCGAGAGACGTTAGAGACGCCCGGGAGTTCCTAGGGACGATCGAGAGACGCTAGAGACGACCGAGAGACGCTAGAGACGACCGAGAGACACTAGAGACGACCGTGAGACGCTAGAGACGACCGAGAGACACTAGAGACGACCGCGAGACGCTAGAGACGGTCGAGAGACGCTCGAGACGATCGAGAGACGCTAGAGACGATCGAGACGCTAGAGACGATCGAGAGACGCTAGAGACGATCGAGAGGCGCTAGAGACGGTCAAGAGACGTTAGAGACGACCGAGAGACGCTAGAGACGATCGAGAGACGCTAGAGACGTTAGAGACGCTAGAGACGGTCGACAGACGTTAGAGACGGTCGAGAGACGTTAGAGACGCCCGGGAGTTGCTAGGGACGATCGAGAGACGCTAGAGACGATCGAGAAACGGTCGAGAGACGCTAGAGACGGTCGAGAGACGTTAGAGACGGTCGAAAGACGTTAGAGACGCCCGGGAGTTGCTAGGGACGATCGAGAGACACTAGAGACGATCGAGAAACGGTCGAGAGACGCTAGAGACGCTCGAGAGACGTTAGAGACGCCCGGGAGTTGCTGGGGACGATCGAGAGACGCTAGAGACGATCGAGAGACGGTCGAGCGACGCTAGAGACGGTCGAGAGACGTTAGAGACGGTCGAGAGACGTTAGAGACGGTCGAAAGACGTTAGAGACGCCCGGGAGTTGCTAGGGACGATCGAGAGACGCTAGAGACGATCGAGAAACGGTCGAGATACGCTAGAGACGGTCGAGAGACGCTAGAGACGATCGAGAGACGCTAGAGACCATCGAGAGACGGTCGAGAGACGATAGAGACGATCAAGAGACGCTTGAGAGACGCTAGAGACGACCGAGAGACGCTAGAGACGATCGAGAGACGCTAGAGACGATCGAGAGGCGCTAGAGACGGTCAAGAGACGTTAGAGACGACCGAGAGACGCTAGAGACGATCGAGAGACGCTAGAGACGTTAGAGACGCTAGAGACGGTCGACAGACGTTAGAGACGGTCGAGAGACGTTAGAGACGCCCGGGAGTTGCTAGGGACGATCGAGAGACACTAGAGACGATCGAGAAACGGTCGAGAGACGCTAGAGACGCTAAAGACGATCGAAAGACGTTAGAGACGCCCGGGAGTTGCTGGGGACGATCGAGAGACGCTAGAGACGATCGAGAGACGGTCGAGCGACGCTAGAGACGGTCGAGAGACGTTAGAGACGGTCGAGAGACGTTAGAGACGGTCGAAAGACGTTAGAGACGCCCGGGAGTTGCTAGGGACGATCGAGAGACGCTAGAGACGATCGAGAAACGGTCGAGATACGCTAGAGACGGTCGAGAGACGCTAGAGACGATCGAGAGACGCTAGAGACCATCGAGAGACGGTCGAGAGACGATAGAGACGATCAAGAGACGCTTGAGAGACGCTAGAGACGACCGAGAGACGCTAGAGACGATCGAGAGACGCTAGAGACGATCGAGAGGCGCTAGAGACGGTCAAGAGACGTTAGAGACGACCGAGAGACGCTAGAGACGATCGAGAGACGCTAGAGACGTTAGAGACGCTAGAGACGGTCGACAGACGTTAGAGACGGTCGAGAGACGTTAGAGACGCCCGGGAGTTGCTAGGGACGATCGAGAGACGCTAGAGACGATCGAGAAACGGTCGAGAGACGCTAGAGACGGGCGAGAGACGTTAGAGACGGTCGAAAGACGTTAGAGACGCCCGGGAGTTGCTAGGGACGATCGAGAGACACTAGAGACGATCGAGAAACGGTCGAGAGACGCTAGAGACGCTCGAGAGACGTTAGAGACGCCCGGGAGTTGCTGGGGACGATCGAGAGACGCTAGAGACGATCGAGAGGCGGTCGAGCGACGCTAGAGACGGTCGAGAGACGTTAGAGACGGTCGAGAGACGTTAGAGACGGTCGAAAGACGTTAGAGACGCCCGGGAGTTGCTAGGGACGATCGAGATACGCTAGAGACGGTCGAGAGACGTTAGAGACGGTCGAGAGACGCTAGAGACGATCGCGAGACGCTAGAGACTATCGAGAGACGGTCGAGAGACGATAGAGACGATCAAGAGACGCTTGAGAGACGCTAGAGACGATCGAGGGACGGTCGAGGGACGCTAGAGACGCCCGGGTGTTGCTAGAGACAAAGAGACGCTAAAGACGATCGAAAGACGTTAGAGACGCCCGGGAGTTGCTGGGGACGATCGAGAGACGCTAGAGACGATCGAGAGACGGTCGAGCGACGCTAGAGACGGTCGAGAGACGTTAGAGACGGTCGAGAGACGTTAGAGACGGTCGAAAGACGTTAGAGACGCCCGGGAGTTGCTAGGGACGATCGAGAGACGCTAGAGACGATCGAGAAACGGTCGAGATACGCTAGAGACGGTCGAGAGACGCTAGAGACGATCGAGAGACGCTAGAGACCATCGAGAGACGGTCGAGAGACGATAGAGACGATCAAGAGACGCTTGAGAGACGCTAGAGACGACCGAGAGACGCTAGAGACGATCGAGAGACGCTAGAGACGATCGAGAGGCGCTAGAGACGGTCAAGAGACGTTAGAGACGACCGAGAGACGCTAGAGACGATCGAGAGACGCTAGAGACGTTAGAGACGCTAGAGACGGTCGACAGACGTTAGAGACGGTCGAGAGACGTTAGAGACGCCCGGGAGTTGCTAGGGACGATCGAGAGACGCTAGAGACGATCGAGAAACGGTCGAGAGACGCTAGAGACGGGCGAGAGACGTTAGAGACGGTCGAAAGACGTTAGAGACGCCCGGGAGTTGCTAGGGACGATCGAGAGACACTAGAGACGATCGAGAAACGGTCGAGAGACGCTAGAGACGCTCGAGAGACGTTAGAGACGCCCGGGAGTTGCTGGGGACGATCGAGAGACGCTAGAGACTGTCGAGAGACGGTCGAGCGACGCTAGAGACGGTCGAGGGACGTTAGAGACGGTCGAGAGACGTTAGAGACGGTCGAAAGACGTTAGAGACGCCCGGGAGTTGCTAGGGACGATCGAGAGACGCTAGAGACGATCGAGAGACGCTAGAGACGATCGAGAAACGGTCGAGATACGCTAGAGACGGTCGAGAGACGTTAGAGACGGTCGAGAGACGCTAGAGACGATCGCGAGACGCTAGAGACTATCGAGAGACGGTCGAGAGACGATAGAGACGATCAAGAGACGCTTGAGAGACGCTAGAGACGATCGAGGGACGGTCGAGGGACGCTAGAGACGCCCGGGTGTTGCTAGAGACAAAGAGACGCTAAAGACGATCGAAAGACGCTAAAGACGATCGAGAGACGATCGAGAGACGGTCGAGAGACGCTAGGGACGATCGAGAAACGGTCGAGAGACGCTAGAGACGGTCAAGAGACGCTTGAGAGACGTCAGAGACGCCCGGGAGTTGCTAGGAACGACCGAGAGACGCTAGAGACGATCGAGAGACGTTCGAGAGACGCTAGAGACGGTCGAGAGACGTTAGAGACGGTCGAGAGACGTTAGAGACGATCGAGAGACGCTAGAGACGATCGAGAAACGGTCGAGAGACGCTAGAGACGGTCAAGAGACGCTTGAGAGACGTTAGAGACGCCCGAGAGTTGCTAGGGACGATCGAGAGACGCTATAGGGACGACCGTGAGACGCTAGAGACGACCGAGAGACGCTAGAGACGACCGAGAGACACTAGAGACGACCGTGAGACGCTAGAGACGATCGAGAGACGCTAGAGACGACCGAGAGACACTAGAGACGACCGAGAGACGCTAGAGACGGTCGAGAGACGCTAGAGACGATCGAGAGACGCTAGAGACGGTCGAGAGACGCTAGAGACGACCGAGAGACGCTAGAGACGACCGAGAGACGCTAGAGACGACCAAGAGACGCTCGAGACGATCGAGAGACGCTAGAGACGGTCAAGAGACGTTAGAGACGACCGAGAGACGCTAGAGACGATCGAGAGACGCTAGAGACGTTAGAGACGCTAGAGACGGTCGAGAGACGTTAGAGACGATCGAGAGACGCTAGAGACGATCGAGAAACGGTCGAGAGACGCTAGAGACTGTCGAGAGACGTTAGAGACGGTCAAAAGACGTTAGAGACGCCCGGGAGTTGCTAGGGACGATCGAGAGACGCTAGAGTCGGTCAAGAGACGCTTGAGAGACGCTAGAGACGCTCGAGAGACGTTAGAGACGCCCGGAAGTTGCTAGGGACGATCGAGAGACGCTAGAGATGATCGAGAGATGCTAGAGATGGTCGAGAGACGCTAGAAACAGACGCTAGAGACGGTCGAGAGACGCAAGAGATGATCGGGAGACACTAGAGATGATCGAGAGATGCTAGAGATGATCGAGAGATGCTAGAGACGGGTCGAGAGACGCTAGAAACAGACGCTAGAGACGGTCGAGAGACGCAAGAGATGATCGGGAGACACTAGAGATCATCGAGAGACGCTAGAAACAGACGCTAGAGACGGTCGAGAGATGCAAGAGATGATCGAGAGACGCAAGAGATGATCGGGAGGCGCTAGAGATGATCGAGAGACGCTAGAAACAGACGCTAGAGACAGTCGAGAGACGCAAGAAACGATCGAGAATCAGGAGACGCTAGAGACGATCGAGAGACGCCAGAATGACAGCGAACCAAATATACAATAAATGTTGAAAAACTCACAATGTGACGCTGTTTGTCTTTGAGAACGGTTACCTATTCGGCTGGATTCTACGAGCATCACCTTTAGATCCAGCCTTTAACGTATCCCAGTGGTTTCGCGCTAAAATCATGCCAGGATCTAAAATTGGCCTGATTTATAATTTTTATATTTGTACAAGTCTGCTCAAATACAACTACTAAATCTTGTTAATCAGTGATAATAGCATCGTATGTGTGCAGAATTTTTGCGTAGATTTATTAACCCTGGTATGTCGGCAAGTGTTTAGGATTATCACGTTTTTCGCGTAGATTTAATCATCATCGTATGTATGCAAGTTTTTATGATTATTAAGTTTTCTGCGTAGATTTATTCGGTAGGTTTTTTCATTCTTGTTTCAGCATAGATTTATTCCCCTTCATTTATTCAAAGTTACTAATATAATTATAAAGTGTTGTTTATCGTTGCCATGGTGGCCTTATCGTATGTCTGCAGGTTGTTAGGGAGTATCCACCAAGTTATGATTCGTACGCCAACAAGGGAAGCCAAATGATTAAGAGAACGGAATTGTTATTGGTTTGATTTTGAGTTGACCAATAATTCTTTCTTCAGGGGAAGTCTCACCAGCAACATTTCACCCAAAAACATGTAATGGTAATGCTTTCTATATTTATTAACGATATCTCTTACAAAGTAAGAACTGTGTCCATGGTATAAAACAACTTCATATCGCGGCTTTTACCACGCACGATGCATACCAAATCTGGCACTTGTTGGGTTTCAATGACGCCGTGTTTTTCTGCCTAGACAACTAGCCAGAGTATCCTAATTAACGTGGGGACTACGCCCAATGGCATCGCGCCACGCCGTGGGACTAAGGCATGTTACCAGCACATCTGGTCTGTTCGTGGCATAGATGAAACAGGCGCCAGATTGTATCATGGGTACCTTTCCTTGTTACAGCTGTAGCGACTGCGGCCCACGGAGTGGAGTGAGTCTTACCGTACGTAACGTCTAACGGTCCTTTAACTATGGGAAAGTTCTCTGGGTCACCAATGAGCAGCATGGGGGTCAATACAGTCTAAGGAAAGGGGTACGTAGGAGTGGCTATTGGCGACGAAAGCCGCTTGACCCATGATCGTAATCTGTATCTTAAGATTGCCGCCACCACAGAGATCTCTCAGGAACACGTGCAGCCCGATGAAATATACTCAATAATCGTTTTGCAGTGGGAAACGGGATTCAGAACCCAACACTGATCGGCCTCAGATCCAGACAAGACCTCGTAGTGTCTAGATGTCCTTGTCCGGTACGCATATGGCATTCTTACCGAGAACATGGATGAAAGCGTCCGGGAAACTCGATAGCTGACGTACACATATTCGTAGTCCGGATCTAGGATCAGTGCCGACTACACACAATCCGGAAACCCCATCCGTGCGAGCGTACACTCCCAAAGTCCTGGTCTTCGAGGGAGCCTGTCCGTGTAACTCTATACCAGGTATAAACCATACATCGTATGGCCTTCCGCAAGTCCATTCTCCGCATCCGGGAATCAGGTCTCCTACACCAGGTGGCTTTGTATCCTGCGTTAGCTGTTGAAGGCCGGCTGATGGTGCAGGAGCGCCTCCTGGATCTCCCGGACGACCCGGAGCCGGTTCAACATTTTGGTCATGGGTTCGATTCCCAGGTTGCCTGTGGAGTACCACACTGGGCTATCTGGAACGCAGGACCTCTCCGGGATCAGGTAGAAAACGTCATTGCGGTTCTTGATGCTCTCAGGACTGGAACCAATTCAACACAATCAATTAGTTGTATTGTAGTACAAGCCGTATACACCGACACGCCACTCTACACAGTCAATGAGTTGTATTGTAGTACAATCCGTATACACCGACACGCCACTCTACAGTCTACAAGCCGTATACACCCACACGCCACTCTACAGTCTACAAGCCGTATACACCCACACACCATTCTACAGTCTACAAGCCGTATACACCCACACGCCACTCTACAGTCTACAAGCCGTATACACCGACACGCCACTCTACAGTCTACAAGCCGTATACACCCACACGCCATTCTACAGTCTACAAGCCGTGTACACCCACACACCATTCTACAGTCTACAAGCCGTATACACCCACACGCCACTCTACAGTCTACAAGCCGTATACACCGACACGTCACTCTACAGTCTACAAGCCGTATACACCCACACGCCATTCTACAGTCTACAAGCCGTGTACACCCACACACCATTCTACAGTCTACAAGCCGTATACACCCACACGCCACTCTACAGTCTACAAGCCGTATACACCGACACGCCACTCTACAGTCTACAAGCCGTATACACCCACACGCCACTCTACAGTCTACAAGCCGTGTACACCCACACACCATTCTACAGTCTACAAGCCGTATACACCCACACGCCACTCTACAGTCTACAAGCCGTATACACCCACACATCATTCTACATAGTGTACAAGCCGTATACACCCACACACCATTCTACAGTCTACAAGCCGTATACACCCACACGCCACTCTACAGTCTACAAGCCGTATACACCCACACGCCACTCTACAGTCTACAATCCGTATACACCGACACGCCACTCTACAGTCTACAAGCCGTATACACCCACACGCCACTCTACAGTCTACAAGCCGTATACACCCACACATCATTCTACATAGTGTACAAGCCGTGTACACCCACACACCATTCTACAGTCTACAAGCCGTATACACCCACACGCCACTCTACAGTCTACAAGCCGTATACACCCACACATCATTCTACATAGTGTACAAGCCGTATACACCCACACACCATTCTACAGTCTACAAGCCGTATACACCCACACGCCACTCTACAGTCTACAAGCCGTATACACCCACACGCCACTCTACAGTCTACAATCCGTATACACCGACACGCCACTCTACAGTCTACAAGCCGTATACACCCACACACCATTCTACAGTCTACAAGCCGTATACACCCACACGCCACTCTACAGTCTACAAGCCGTATACACCCACACGCCACTCTACAGTCTACAAGCCGTATACACCCACACATCATTCTACATAGTGTACAAGCCGTGTACACCCACACACCATTCTACAGTCTACAAGCCGTATACACCCACACGTAATTCATCCGTAAATAGTTTTCTCCTGAAGGGTACCTCCCCTGTGAAGAGTTCCCTCCGCGAGAGAACTTCTAGTTCTAACGTAAGGCGGCGCCTCATGAATGGTCACAATATACGTCACTTGCTCCGGCAAAATGGCGCGCTGCTCGACCTTGATGGAGGCGTGTTGGCTTAATGTTTTTCTCCTTACCAGTAAACTTTCGGTGCAGATCGTGATTAGATTAGGTTGGACATCCGCTTTAACGAAAGGCAGCCGTGTAAACTGCAGTTTTAGGTTTCTATCATTATTGAAGACCAAACCAGGGGGCGACGGGATTTTTCGATGCGCGGATGTGTACGCGGGGCGACTGGGTCTGTGGAGCACTCACCATTTGGAGAGGTAGAACTCGTAGAGTTTGACGGGACACCGCAGCGGGTTGTCGGTGTTCTCACCCTGCTCGTAGACCGGCGTCTCCTCCCGCTTCCGCTTCGAGCCCGTGTCAGCCGCTAGTCAAGCAACCAGCCAAGGCAATAGGGGCTTATTAGCCAGGGAACCAGTCACTTGCAATTATGGTTAATTTTAGCGGGGTTGCTTAACAATCAATGGGTCTAGTCAATGGCAATGCAGGTTAATACTGGCTTTATTGGTAAGTGCTTGTTCACCAGGGAATCAGATAATTCCCAAATCAGTTTGAAATAATGGCTCAATTGTCGGTTATTTACTGACCAGGAGACCAATTAATGTTGGCATTCATTGTTTCTTGTTATAAAGACGTATAGGTCCATCGATCGCACACAATAAAGACTTAACCACATCTGCAAAATATCTTCAGCAATTATTTCAAGATTTAAAATAAAATAAAAACAAGGAAAATCCTGAAAGTGAACATCTGCATAGCTCCCAGCACATTGTAGTAATTTAATTTAAAGGAAATATAGGAGTTTATTGTCTGTCATATATAAGAGTTTATATGACGAATTCCATGTTAATTATACGATATTTTACCAACAAATAGGAGTGTTTCTGAACCTGTTGAAATATTTGTCATAGTACTGAAAAATATAAGTAGGGTCTGAAGACGCCTTAACCAGTAACATATAGGTCTTCTGGTCAAAATATAGACAACTTCTATATGAGCTTAATATTATAGGAGGTATGGGAGCCATGCATCTGTTTGAACCCGTTGACAAATGGCGGCTGCTACCAACTGCTGTGACCTACGTGTGTGGGCGGCTGGGGCGTAATATCGGAGGTAGACGGATCGGCCGGCGCCTGGGCCCTTGCCCGTGCTGGGGGTGCCGGGCACGGTGGGAACCACACCCCCGCTCCCCGCGGCCCCTGTCCGCTTCCAGTGCTTCATGATGTGCGAGAAGCTCAGCTTGAGGTGGTCCTCGGGGGTCCGCAGCATGAAGTATTTGGTGTTGAAGTAGATGAGCGTGTTGAGAAGGATGTAGGGGGAGTGGGCGCCCAGCTGCTTGCTCTCCCATAGGTGTTCCTCTTCGATGCGGCACACGATCATACCTGCAGTGGCAAATAACATCATGTCCGGTGTTTTTGGACCGCTTTGGTGTACATAAAAGGCTATAAATGGGGCCAAGGAACTTCCCGGGAATGAAACGAGGTTAGATCAAACTTGTTCCAGATGCAGGTGCTCGGGCGCGAACAGGATGTCACCAGAGCCGGCCTGAAGGCCAGAGCAGACAGCTCGCTGAAAGCCAGTGATCGTGAGAGTTGGCATAAAATTCAAAAAAACTTTAATTACGTCATGTGTAAATATGAATACCTGCCCAACTGTAAACCTCTTATAAATCAAAAATATCTGTACAATAGTCCCGGTTATTTTTATAAAAGATTCAGCGCTCATTTTTGTCAGAGCACCCTGTCGCAAGGACTGTTTCGGTCGCCATTGCCACCGTCCTTTGAAGTCCAAAGTGTTCAATGTTAGTAGCCCCACTCAGCGTGTCACGCGCGATCTTCAATTGACTGCTTTTAGGCCGGCGAAAAAAGTCATTTGACCCGCTGTTGAAAACAATCATGGCGCCCAAACGGTCCGTGTAGACATTAGGTTCTCTTTATCAAGCGCAGCGATTCACCCATGCAAGCTATTTGCGGAAGAGCAAGCTGCCAAGAACGTTTCACCGGTTAGAAAGTCGTCCTAGATATTGATCACCAACCAACAATCTATGCATCTATGTCCATGAGAATCTTTCTTGCTCAGGTGGCCACCAGAAAAGCTGCCAGTTTAGTGAGAGCCTATGACTGACGAAGTGGCCTGTCGTAAGATAATATGAACCTCTGCCTGCTTGTATCCATAACAGTACCAAATACATGCAACGTTTCACAATACAGAGAAAAACAGCGGCACTTATCCCTCAAATTATGTAAAGCGCTGAAGAAACGGTTTAGCGGGTCCCCATTTCTTTGCAAAGGCAATGTGGGACATTCCAAGTTTCTCTAGTTTATAACTATAGTTAAATTGTGTTTACAGCACCTTTGAAGCTTGGCTTGGAATTACCCCACTTACATTTATAAATAAACTTTTTACTATCGTCAAGACATAATTAACTAAATCACAAAAAATGGGTAGACGAATGCCCAATAAAACCGTTTTCTCTGTTATTAATGTGTCAGCTGTGAAGCCAGTCGCTTTAGCCAGTACCCGCCCCAGTTCATTCCATATGGGATTAACAACTGGACAATGGTAAAAAAGATGGACGAGAGATTCTGTTTCACATTTACAAAAAGAGCATGCATCACAATTTGTCAGCCTACACATTCGGAGATACTTATTCGTGACACAAATTCTGTGTAAAATCCTATACTGAAAGCTTCTCAGTCGTTCATTGACAGACGCATTAACAGGTAGCAGGTATAGAGCTCGCCATTCCTTCTCATCTATGGTCACTCCAAGAACTCTCGACCACTTTTCCTCATTTTTGCGATTTGTAGGTAACAATGTAATTAAAACTCTATAAACATCATTGCACACTGGCTTCGATTTATACAGATATTCTAAATAGGGGTATACTAGTACGGTATCCTGGCCACTTCTCTCCATAAAATCTATCCTCCACTCTCTCGGAATGGCATGCATCATGCTATAAAAATCTGCAAAGTTCATACTCACATCATATTTTCTAATAAATTCTTCCCATCCGAGTGGCTCACCATTTATATTGAAAAGATCCTTGGTATAGATTATACCCCTCTCGATAAACTCCTTTTTTCTCCTAGTGAGATTTTCGTTTGTCATAAAATATGTATTCCATATAGGGAAACCTGAACAATCGCAGTCTAAATTTGATTTACTCTGTCTGTACCATAACCACGATTTAAAAACATCAGCCCAAAAGGGGTTCGCTATCTTTATAAAAAGCCCTAGCGATTTTACATCTAGCTTCCAACAGTCTTCTCTTTCACTACAGATGGTACAACTAAATAGATCTTGCCAGGCTCCGTCTTGACGTGTACGCTTTGGTATCCAAGCTATTTTAAGGGATTGTAGCATTGCTGTAACATCCGTTAAATTTACTCCACCTTTTTCTGCGGACTGAGTCATTCTGTAAGAGAGATTTTCGACTTTCCATTCTTCCACACAAATAAACTGATAGCTCTCTCTATCTTTTCAACGCAGCTTTTTCCGGGCATTGGCAGTGCAGACATAATATGGATTAGCTTTGGTAAAGCTATGGTCTTGACAACAGTTACTCTACCTCTAATTGACAGATTGCGCTTTCCATACATGTTCAATATATTTTCAAATTCCGCAATCTTTAAGTTTTAATTCTTTTCAATCATCTTACCCAGTTCAACATCAAAGTGTACACCTAAAAGTTTAAATTGTCTCACCTACGTCAAAGGTAGGTCTGGGTAGATATATAGATGTTTCTGGTCTGGTTTACCTAGCCATATGGCGTTTGTCTTGTCAACATTCATACGCAAACCAGAGCAGTAGTAAAAATACTCCATTTTAAGGAGTGCTGATCTTAAAGACTGCTCTCGTCCATCTAATAATAGAAAAGTGTCATGCATAGATTGTTGGTTGGTGACCAATATCTAGGACGTAACTAAGGACTTTATCTAGTGACCAGTGTCCAGGCAACAACGACGGTTGTTCATCGGTTGTTGACCAGCACTGAATGGACATACCTTGAGCATTAAGTCGCACCTCATACCGAGTGAGAACCTCATTCAGACACTCTGTGAACTTCTCGAAGTAGATGTCAGTGTAGATGTTATCGATGCGACCGTTCACGAACAAATACTGCTGAATGCCTGAACGAAAAAACATCATCAATCGTTCATGTTATGTGATGAACAGCTACCCAGATTGCACGTACTCAGAGAAACGGAGAAATAGGTTGTCCAGCGCGTTATTAGGCAATATCTTCACTTGATCAGGATTAGCTTGACAGGATTTCGTGATAGTTTGTTGATGTATTACGTATACAAGCTAACAATTCTGATTACCTTTAATATACAAGTCCGTGTTTTACATTTAACTCAATCCACGATTGTTTGCGGTGCCTTGCCCACTCACCGAGACAGAGGTAGAAGATGCTGTCTGGAGCGTACTCCTCCCCGTTGGGTTTGCGTACTTCCTTCACGAACAGGCAGAGGGAGAAGTTCAGTTCATCGGCGGTGCACTGCAGTAGGTTAGCCTTGAAGAGCTTGAGTTTGCCGCGGGTGGTGGCCGATACCTTATCCAGCTGTTGGTTCTTGGCCGTCACCCAGTGCTTCCAGGCGTTCACACCGTACGTGTATTTGAGCACCATGTTGGCATCGGCCGCCGGACTCGCCCCCCCAGGGGTAGCGGACACGGTAGAGGCCGGGGTCCCGTGGGAGGGGTCCTCCAGGCGGGCTCGCTTGGGCCTGGCCCTGGCCCCCCGGCCGCCGCGTCCCCGCCCCCGCCGGCCGCGGGATGAGGACGTGACCGTCAGGATCTCGTTGGCGCCTTGGCCGATCGTGGTGAACGCGCCGTCATCGTCAATGGCGTCGCCACCTGGTGGACGAAATCAATCTCTCATATTAAAGGAACTGGATACGAACAGAATTTACTTCAAAGTCACGTTGTATCTCAATGAGAAGACATGAATGTATATCGGTCTCACATGTAAGCGAGGGCGTCTTCACATCATTTCACGGACAGAGAATGAGATATCTACAGAGAAAAGCACAAACATTCATACAGCAATGCTAATTTTCAACGAACACGTGTCTTTTACACATATCATGACATTAACAGCTATAAACGGCCGGGTAACTAGCTATCGCTGACGCTACCTGGGAGGACTGGAGTCGGGTGAAGCGACTCCTCCAGGTCCACGATGGGCTCGTCCGGCATCTCGGAGGCCATCCGTAACGCCATCTGCAGCATATCCTCCCCCAGATCTCCGTGCGGCGTCTCGCTAGGGGTCGCCTCCGTCAGAACTGTTTCAGTTTCCGCTTCTAAGACATCGAAAAACAAACAAATGGAGTGCTTCACATACATTGTAACATTTGCCACAAATTTAGAGGTAATGAATATTTTTTTCTGCCCATGAATATGTTTAATCGGACAGCTGGTCGCCCGTACGTGTACTACGTGACAGATGTGTGTGTAATCCACCGGCTTATTGTTAGATAAGGAGGGGGGGGGGTGCAGAACCTTTTCAACTGAATCGCCATAACGCGTCCCTTTGCGGTTCGACGGGATAGAAAAATAGGTTCGCCTGTTCGTTCCTTTCAGTGTCAGGCACATCCTATACGACAAAAAAGTTCACAGGGATTTAAACCATGGCTAGGTCAAACTGTAAATGTAGCCGTGATATATATTTACATGTATATATATTTCTTCTAACTGTTAAATAAACGGAGTCACTTACTGGGCGTGAACACGCCGACGTCGGTGTCACCGTCGCTGTCACTGTCGCTGTCACTGTCGCCTTTCTCGGCCGTCGCCACGGCCTCCGCCATCATCAACATCTCGGCCTCGAATGGGTCAGCCGGCATCCTCTCCTGGATCTCCTGCGAGACAACACGTCAGCGACGTCACTTCGCGGGTGGCAATGACAACACTAGCCTTGGCAATCGTAAGGTTTTTTTATTTTTTTTATTTTTTATTAAGCATCATCCATTGTAAAAGGTATGTTACCAGTACCGTGATGTTCAGCCCCAAAGCCGCTCCGAGGACATTTAGCCACTCATATCTCGGGAAACAGCTTTAATATCACAAATCCAAGCCAGCTGGCTAACTAAACACACTAAATTGACTGAGGGTGTCGCATCGTATGTTATTAGAAGGTTCAATGCGGAATTCCAATAGATCTTACCTTGACGTGTCTGAGGATGCTGTCGGCCGACTTCTTGGTGGTGGGGATGAACATGGGGATGGGGATAGGGATGGGGATGGGGACGGGGTAAGGCTGGGGGACGGAATACATGGCCATGGGTGCCGGAATGTACAGCGGTACGGGCACCGGAATCAACAGCTTCTTGGGTTCCCAGTCGTCGTCTAAATGGAGGGACCAGAAATGCCGATATAGCAGTCATAGTAATGGGTATTACCTATGGGTAATAGGTAACAACTCATCCTTGGTGGTCAGCAAATACAGAGCCCTACTACGTACAAGAGGCACAATTTCATCCCCATCAAAACGCTCAAGGAATAAATCTGGAACAGTTCTAAAGAACTAAAGAAAGAGACGAGCAGACTGAGAAGAGACGACTGGGGAACAGTTGACTGAGAGAATCTGAGAAGAGATAACAAGAAGGAAACAGCACCCACCGGTTTGGGTGCCTTTGGTCGTGCAGTGAGGTTTGCACGAGGTCGCCTTGGAAATGGAAAGCGGTCGGCACATCAGAGACTTGTTCTTGACGGCCTTGGGTTGGGGGGGCTGAATGATGATCTTCTGCGTCACTGTCGTCTGCGTCGGCGTGGCGGACTGAATGGACAATGTTCACAGTAGAGGTTGGTTGTGGTTTATTTGGTCTTGAAGGCCTTAAGGCCCAAATGACACAACATATAATTATACAAACAGTTTGCATGGTGCGCAGTATTTTGAGAAACATACATTTACGTGGTAGAACAGAGACGATTTTCAATAAGATATATACACATTGCCAAATTCCTCAGGGTCGTTACATCATTATGACACATTGGGGTCCGAAAGAGATCAAATGTTGGAGGGTTCCAAAATATAGAATCAATATATATTTTACGAATATCCGCGAACTTGGTACAACACAACAAAACATGAAATTCATCCTCGATAACGGTAACACCGATTCCCAGGCAGTAGGTACAAAGCCTGTCTGCTAGTAGGGTGCCATCGCGACGTCCCAACTCGACAGAAAGCTTATGTGCAGAACAGCGAAATCGACAAAGCGTCTTTCGTAGTTTAACAATATTAACTTTACAAAAATATGATTCCAGTTGAAGGCTATCTTTAAAGGTACAGTACACGCTTAAGCGACTCTGGTTTCGTGCCTGCATAGACCAATCGGCCTTCATGTCCTGGTCTAGTTTTGCAGCGAAATCGGTCAAGAAACTACCTTCAATGACTGTTGTTTGATTTTGCCATGTGTCATTAAAATTGTATTTATTTAACAATTCTCTTATTGAGGTAACCCAAGTTATTCTGTTATTTTCATCTAGCAGCGTTAACATGACTTAACAACAATTAGCATATCTGTCGTCACTCATTCTTAATAACTTTAACCAGTATTTAATGCATCTTACATGATAAATCTTTGCTAGCGGGTACCTGCCGCATTCACCTAAGGCAGCTGCATCAGCCGTGTGAGCAGGAAGCCCCAAGAGTCGTTTGCAAAATCTGACTTGAACTTTTTCGATTACCTTGTACTCTTTAAACCCCCATATTTCAGAGCCGTATGTAAATATTGGAGCGATTATTCTGTCGAATAAAGTAAAGGCTATATCTACAGGGAGACCGTGTGTTTTCTTGGCTAACTGGTAGATGCTAGACAGCGCTCTGTTGGCTTGTGCAGCTAACGTTGCTACAGCTTTAGACCAGCTAAGTGTACTGGTAAAGACAATACCTAAATATTTATAGGATGAAACAACAGCTATCTTCTTACCTTTAAAGAACCACTTTTCGTTGGCCATAACAATACCACCTCTTCTGAATACTAGTACTCTGGTTTTATCCATGTTTACCTTTAAACCCCACTTGTCACAGAACGTTTCTAAGATATCTAGGCTCTTCTGAAGCCTACCGACAGTATCAGCGCAGTTAGCCAAATCATCAGCAAACATTAACGTAATAATATTGGGTGCACCATCATTGATGAAAATTCCAGGGCAATGTGCAGATTTGAGCATCGTCACATATTCCTCAATATACAACGCAAATAAAAGGGGGCTTAACATACATCCCTGACGGGTTCCATTCGTGCATCCAAAATAAGTTGTTAATCCATCTCGCGTTTTAACACATGCTTTCAAATTGCCACACATGGACCGAATTACATTTATTACATTGCCGTGCATACCTTTACCAATTAAGCTATACCATAAGGAACTATGTGGGATACTGTCAAAGGCTTTTGAAAAGTCGACAAAAGCTACATAGCATCTCCCCTTTTCTCTAGATAAATATTTCTGAATAATTGAGTGAAGAACAAACATCTGGTCGATGGTAGAATAGCCCTTCCTATACCCTGCCTGTTCCTCTGAACGCAGGCCATTTCGATCAACCCATTCGGTTAGCCTATTATTTAGTAGTTTAGTGAATAGCTTGCTAAATGACGATAAGAGCGATATACCTCTGTAGTTATTCATGTCAGTCATTGAACCTTTCTTATGAAGAGGGAGAATTAGAGCTTGGCACCAGCTTTCTGGAAATTTACCAGTCTGCAATATTAAGTTAAAAAGACGAACTATGTAAGGTGTCAACTGATATGCTACTGCTTTAAACATTTCATTGGGTAAACCGTCATACCCCGAGGCTTTTCCGTTTGGTAGTTCCTGTATACACTGGAGGACTTCACATGCATTAAATGGTCTATTTAGATTATCCCTATCCATGCCTTCTTGACAAATAATACAATTCTCATCATGGCTGGACAGAAAGGTTTTTAATTCTGTCTGGAACTCCACGTTAGTTTGACCAATAGAGTCTTTAGTAAGGCTTGGAAATACACTTTCCAACTCTCTGCCGGAATACTGCAGCGGTTCTCCTTCCTACCCTGAAGGTTCTTAATACATTTCCAAAAAGCACTACAATCTGTACTGGTATCGATAAGTTTTTGCTGTAGTGGGCGCGCGAACTGATGTTTCTTTGCTCTGCAGACATTTTTAAACACCCTACGTGCAGTTCTATATGCGGTTACAGCCTCCGGTGAGTCTACCCGGCGCATCAAACCAAGTGCGTCTCGTTTGCTACACTTCGCTCTCTCGCATTCTCTATCCCACCATTCTGGCTGTGAACATGTGCTACTGACCTTGGGGAGACTTTTTGTTTGGCGCATACTGCTACCACTACGATAAAGAATATCTAATATTAAATTTACTAAATTTTCCGCATTCTCCGATTCATAATTTTCATTGAAGCTATCTATACATGCAGTGGTCATACGCTCATTTACTCCACGGTTAAAATCATCACGCCGATTTTCCCGCCAGCGATACACCAAGTGAGGCGAAACCACTGTGTTAGATTGACTTTGACTGGGTCTGTAGATGTTCCGTTTTCCTTGCTCATTGGTTAGTATGAGCCTGTCGACATTCAGGTGGGTCCGGAATCCGCTTTCCCGTGCTGCCGTCAAGTTTGGTCAGAGATGTTTCCTAGCTTCACGCGTGGCTTTTGCAAAATCCTCCAAGTGACAAAGCAGTCCGGCGGTTTTATGCGCCTGGCGGCGTCCAAAACCAGAGCCTGGTCTTTGAAGTTTTTAAGTGCAATAATCATTGTTCTGTCCCGTCCATGGCGTCTGGGGCCTAGCCTGTGGGCCCTCTCCATCTCTACACCTTGTTCTAGACCGAGTTTATCTCTCAGAAACTCGTTGACAATGCTCTCGCTCTCGTCCCATGATTCATTCGGCTTCTCCGCTAATCCGGTAATCACTATGTTGCTCCTCCTGGATCGGTTTTCTAGGTCGTTTAGTCTGGACTGTAATTTGGTATTTTGCTGAGTCAGATCGTCGACTTGGGAGCAAAGTTCTTCTGTTTCAGTTTTGAGTTCACGTATTTGACCCAAAAGTTCGTCTTTGCTGTTTGTTATACATTGCTCTGTTTCTAATTTCGATTTGCGTATTTCTTGAAGAACTTCACTTAACAACGGTTGATCCGATTGGTGTACACTCAGCTCCCCACTGTCGGACTGCGTCAACTATGCCTGCCGTGTGACTCTGACAGGCTGTGTTTTCGGAGGTCCTGGGTTTTTCTCGATGTCCCCGGAGCATAAAAGGATCGTCAGTAGATAAGTCATTTGCTTCGTTGTTTGATCTGGAGGCTGTAGTCCGATATAGGGCAGAGAGGAGGCGATGCCAGGTCCGTAATCCAAACGTTGCCTCACTGGCCCGGTGCACTGCATGCGGGCCAGATGGCACTGCAATGGTTGACACGGCTCACTGAACAGAGCTTTAACACAGGCGGCATTTGTTGTGCTGTTCACGCTTGATTGACTCGGAGTAGCCCTTGGCTCAGTGCCGCCCACACACAACAGCAGGCCCAGCAAAAGTAGCCTAAGTGCAGCTGACCTCGCTGGCCCTACCACGATGGCCGGCACTGGGGAACTTAATGGTATCCTTCTTGGTAGAAATGTCCCCACTCGGACTCTCCATATCTGTATTTCAACTCCCATTTTCGCAGCAAATGATCTATAACGCCTGCTCGGAGATTGGCGACATTCATAGGGTCTGGGAACGACTTCTTTCTTGTCTACAACCACTAATATTCGAGAGACCCTTCTTTGTCAAGTTCCTGTTTACTGGCTGCGCACGCAATCATTTACTTTGATATAGTACAATGTATATAGTATTGATAGTACTTTCGAGTATTGAATTGTTTTTTTCACTGTTAACAGAACCTTTAACACCTTTTTACTGTTATTTTTTAAGGTGGCGCTTATGTTCCCATACTGACCTTAGCAGGCAGAGTGGGTGCGGCAGGCGGCACGACTTTGATGGCTGGTGTACGCGGCCCGGGCGCTGCGGGTACTATGCCTGGAGCTCCTGCAATGGACAGGCCGGGGCGGGGGCCACAGAGTCCGTCATCAATATACTAACACGAGACAATGATATCACTATTACGGTTGGCTGGAATATGGCAAGGTGGTTTCAGAAGGATATTTTAACACGTGAAGGTCTTATAAGTGTCTTCGTGGAGGCTCAAGGGTAAAGTGAAGTCATGTCCCGGGGGCAAACCAATACATATAGTAGTATCACATAGCACAAGTCACGTGACACACAACATGCGGTACGGAGCACAACTAAAAGCAACCTCGTATGTTTTAGCTATAAATTTTGCCTAATATAGAGATCATCAGATAACGGCAGATAGCCATACAACATTCGTTGAAACTTGTAGAATCCATTCAAGGACAAGTAAGAGTACTATATTCGGTACGCACAAAAACTATTTCGATAAAGCAGTTCCATCAAGCATTCAGGAAACTGAGGCTAACTTAAAGACATAAATAAATGTTTTTTGTATACTATTCTTTCCCTGTTCTAGATTTCGTGAGAGTTTATGGTGATCGTTCTATCTTCGATCAAGGGGAGCACCCGTAACAATAAGATACAATATGTAGATGACCGGCACCGACAATGACATGGCCCCAGGTAAGACCGTTGCGCCGAGGTACTCACCAGTGGGCTGTGACAGGGATATGACATTGGAGATGACGGGGATGTTGGACTGGGCGGGGGGCGTGGTGGGCTGGTGTCTGGCGGCCACTGAAACAGACGCAAAGAGTCCGTGCAATGTGACCGCCAAGCACAACTTCAAAAAAGATACAAACTCCGTGCCTAACGCTCCTGTTTAAAAACTAACACACGATTCTTGCACAAGTGATCGTTAGGAACTTCACAACGCACGCGCAATGCTCGTCTCTTTGGACTGTTCTGGTTTACCTGAGAAGGACACACTAGAAAGAATACGCTATTTTCCCCGTTACTCTATCCGCTAATAAATGCATGGTAACTGTCTCATTGCAATGTCTGGCATCTACAAGACTAAAAAAGAACACCCGTGCGCCGGGTCAAACACGTGCGGCGGGTCACACACGTGTGGCGGGTCACACACGTGTGGCGGGTCACGCGTGTGGCGGTTCACACACGTGTGTCGGGTCACACACGTGCGCCGAGGTCACACACGTGCGCAGGACAGTCACACCAACCCAACTCCGCCGCCTTCTGTGTCAATTTCCTCTCCCGCTTGGAGCGCCTGCTCCGGTCCTCCTCGCTTAGGGAGAAGGGCTGCAATCCTATCATCTTCATGTGCATCGCCTTGTCAGACGCCGCCTCGAGGTCTTCCGCTTCCTCCTTGTGTACACTCTTCAAGAAGGCGGCGTTGCCCTTGATGTCCGTCAGAGGGAGCTTAATGCGCAAGGGCGGAAGGGTCCTCTCCTCGCCATCGGTTGATTTCCGGGGCCGGCCGCGCTTCCGCTTTGTCCCCTGTGCGTCCCCGTCCGTGGTAGCCGAACCCTTCATAGGCTGCCGACGGGGCGGTTTCGACCCGGCTCCTTTTCTAGGCCGCCCACGAGACTTTTTCGAGACATCTTTCACCACATCAGAAGCTGTAGAACCAACCCCGGGTGAGCCATAACTTTGAGTCCTAAAGCTGGTTTGAACACTGAAACCCTCCTCGGTCTTTGGTATACTAATGTCCCCATTGGATAACAGATGCGGCTCGCTGCTGGGCCTCATCCTCGTCATCGCATCGCCAAAGGCGTTAGTCTGCACTGTCACGTCTTCCAAGGATTTCCGCCTTGCCAGCGATTGTTTGGCGGCCGGGCTAGCGACCTCGGAGGGCGCATTATCAGAAGACCTTCGCCTCCGCTTGTCCTTGGGCGTCAGTGGTGTGCGAGACATGGCGCACGCACACACGTTAATCTCCAACATGCGGTCCTTCGCCTCCAGACCGAAAATGGAGCGATTAGACGGCAGCGCCTGTAAATCAGACAAAGAAAGAGAAAAACACATATGAAAACATTACGGTATAGAATAATTCTCGGATGGTTTGCACTTACCACGAGCTGACGTCCGCGTGCGGTTAGCCGCCTGTGCTTGGTTCTGTACGCTGGTGCCCGCCGGGGAACCAGTGGCGCCATGCTTGGGGGTGGCGCTGAACTGCCCTTGGAAAGACACCACGCACGTGTAGGAGCAGAAATTCCGCACAGAAGCGTCGCTCATGGTCAAATGGTACTGCGCAGGCGCCATCTTGTGGCACTGGTCGCACTTGATACTCTGGTTGGACGTGGCCTGCAGATTGACTCGGTACAGCGACAGACAGCGCAGCGTGCAGAAAAGCTGCACCTTGTTGTTGTCATCCACCCTCTCCACCATGTCGAAGTTAGACTTCTTCGTGGCACACCAGGAGCAGGTCGCAATCTTCACGTTCTTCTTTTTGAAGCCACTGACGCACGGCGCCGAACAGAACCTCTTTGTCTCGCCCTGGTACTGCATGTTTTGCGACGTGTCCGAATCGTGGCAATAAATGCCGCAGTTGTCGCAGGGGCTCATGGGAAGCTTGTTGACGTAGCGGAAAGCGGAGAAGCAGCGGTCGCTGCAGAGCTTGTACAGCTTCCGGTTGAGATTGACCTCGTGTTTGATAGCGGTGAACTTGTTGCAGACGGCGCAAGAGAAGGCGAAACCGGCGCGCCCGCGGGAAACGTTGGTCGGCGCCGCAGGGGGCGTGGTGGTGCCGATAATCTGCACGTCATTGTCGCTGTCCTTACTCGTCCCGGCCTGCTTGTGGTACCGGCTGAGGCAGCGCTGGCTGCAGTAGTCCCGGTATTGGCGGTGGGCGCCCTTGCCCATTGGCGACACGAAGGCCGTTGTTTCGTCGGTCACGTCGCGCTCACAGGTGGCGCACAACTTCCGGGTTTGCCGGTATGTCTCCAGGCACTTTTCGGTGCACAACTCTGTCTCGGTGGCAGGCTTGGCTCGAAACACGAACTTCCCCCTGGCCGACGTGGAAAGGTCCTTCTTGCACATAGCACAGCCGACAGGCGTGGCACCGGTTCTGGTGATGGAGGCGGTAGGCGCGGACCCATTGGTCGACGCATTGCCACGCAGGAATTGGGTGGGAGATGCTCGGAACACTTTGAAGCAACTGTCATCGCATAGATGCTTGATGTCACCATTGCGCACTATGTTAAACTTGCACTTCACAACCTGTAGCCAAAAGACAGAAATAGAAGAAAAAATTCTATTTAGATCTATAAATTACGCGGGCAAAACAAACTTTTTTCAACCCGTTACACCTGCTTTACACTTAAAATAACGCTTGGCTTGGTCATGACACTTACATGCATCAAGCGTACGCCTTCAATTTTGAATTATTTACATAGTGACGAAGTACAATGGTGACATCATGCATGCGTCACAAGAAGCCAACGTTTAAGTTGATGAATGTCGGTCATTTTTGTCTGCAATCATTAATTATATGGCGCCCTGTAGTTTCAAGCAACAAACAGAAGTGTCCTTTGCCCATAAAGCAACGAGAGGACATAGCATTGCAAAATGCAGGACCTAAACTATGTCATACTAGTGACTGACTTTCGAAATATACTCAAATATTATTCATATATATCTATCTATATTATTCTTAAAGACCATAAATACCAAACGTGATACATTTCGTCATTTTGGACAGCATCTGTATTTGCTAATGATACAGATTGGGTTAGGTCAAAATTATTTAATCAAATCTTACATTACTTGGAACTATGCATTATGATCCCAATTGATACAAGAGTAACTAAACAATCCGAAGCACATTGTATGTTTTCCCGTTTGCTTGCGTCATGTGAGAATGTAGTAAAAGATAAGAGCCAGAGATTTGATGTAGAATTTTATTTTGATCTGCTTTACTGAAACCAAACGTTCTATATTGTGTTACCTTACACATATTACCGCAGACATGTCTGAAAGAAATTCTAAGGGGCCAAAATGTTGCAAATATAGTTTGGAACTTCAAAAATATGCAAATAGTTACATTGCTTAACTCGCAGATAAGTCGTTGCGCTAATTAACGCTTCAGTAGACTGGCTCTCAGTTTATCTTATAATTATTTCGTTTCAAGAAAACTAATTCAGATCAATCAGATACAAAATTGTTAAATGAAACACATACTACCGGTTAAATATTATTGAACACTTAATTCATGGACAAAAGAAATGAAAGAACTAAAATCAAAGCCTAAATGCTCACCTTATTGCAGACTACACACTGCTGTGTCTTGGATTTTCCGGAGCCCCCTTCAGATTTAGTTTTCTTGGATTCTCCATCCTGACCTGGTTTTGTAGTAGATGATGCCTCTTCTGTGAATATAAATCACCAGGAATATTATAGCACATAAACTTAGGTTACACAACTTTATCTTGATGCTTATGTCAATGTTTTGCCAAGTGGGTCACTCGCTTTTGACCAGGACAACAAAGGCCAGCCATTATATTAGATATGAAATTAAGTAGCATAGACATTAAAATTGCAAGTAACTCACTTTTCGGATCCTGTACATCCTCGTTAATCCCTTCTTCCATTGATCTCTTCCTCAACACATGCTGAAGTATAAGCATTATGATATATATATAATTATGGTATTGCCCATCTCGACATCGACTATAACATGCAAAGATGTGGATGTAAATGAACTAAGAATATAACTTGGCAGCTCCTGTTTTTTCAAATCTTGACATGACAAAGCAATCATGGCCCGACGGGGAAATATCTTTTTTAGGTTATTAGCTAATATTTTTTCGTCAAAAGTGTTTTTTTGTCAGAACTAGCACTTCATATAGAATGATATGTAAGGAACGAAGTTTACATTTTAGTAGAATACTGCTCATATGTGCTGAATTGTACAAGTGGTATTTAATAAAATAAAGTATTATGCAACACATTTGTGTTCCAAATGAGTAGCATTCTCTTCAAAATATAAGAAATAGCTCAAGAAGTCAGTAATACTCATTCAAGTAATGTACATGATAGCTTGGTAGGCATCTCCAATTCCTCTTAACGAAACATAAATTCAATGCCGTAACTTGAATACTGACATCTTAACAATGATACATATACAACTATCTAAAGCCTTGTTAATAATATAACTTACCTTGACATCTTCTATGTCACGATTCGTGACATCAGTCTTCTGCACATCGACGATCTGAAGGTCATCGTCCTCATTGCAATTGACCTTCTCAGACTGGTCGTCCTTCTCTTTAACCTCTATCACGTTTTCATCTACATCTTTGACATGAAGTTGGGAGGTATCCACCTGTTCCTCAGTATTTTCCTCAGTATCTGGAACTTCAATTACGTTGTCAGCAACCTCCACAATTTTGCTTAGAGTGATCTCCACATCTGCCATTTTGTCTTGAACAATATCCTCGTTGGCCATTTTGCCTTCAGAGGTATCCACATCGGTCATTTGATGCTTGGATACATCCCCGTCGGCCACAATTGAAGCAGCTTCGTCGACGTTTGTTCCCGGCGCATCCGCTTCGTCTTTTTTCGCTTCTGCCGACGTCGCACCAGAAATCTCCTCGGCGTCTGCTTCTGAGGGGACACCTGCCACTGCCTCGTTCTCGCCCTGCTCCTTCGCGTTCTGGCTGCCACTACTCGGCTGAACCATATCCACTCCAGTGGTGGCTGGTTCTGGTCCCTCGCCCACACCAGCCTCCTCCACACCCCTCTCGATAACATCCGGCGCCTTCTCTGATAGACCCTCGGCGTCTACTTCATCCACTCCGGCGTCCGGCGCCTTCTCTGATAGATCCTCGCCGTCTACTTCATCCACTCCGGCATCCGGCGTCTTCTCTGATAGACCCTCGGCGTCTACTTCATCCACTCCGGCGTCCGGCGTCTTCTCTGATAGACCCTCGGCGTCTACTTCATCCACTCCGGCGTCCGGCGCCTTCTCTGATAGACCATCGGCGTCTACTTCATCCACTCCGGCGTCCGGCGCTTTCTGCAGACTAAAGGCGCCGTATGCGGACTGCTCAAAGTTGCCTAACACGATATCTGGAGCGATGGACTCCAGCGTAATTGGCTCCGGAGTCTCAGCCTCTGCCACAGCTGATTCAGTCGGTTCTGCTTCGGAACATACGGATTCGGCAATGGCCATTATTTCCGGTGTCGGATGATCCCGATAGAGCATAGGGGTTGTTGACACCGAACCATATTGAATCGGTTCTGATGGGTCAGATGATACGGGCAATACGGGGGCGATATCCTGGGCATAAGTCACCGCAGGGGCTGGCATGGCGGGTGTCGAACTCACGTCTGCATCTACATCCATCGCTTCAACCTGAGAGATATGTTCACCAACGGCGGCAAGTGATACCGGAATACCCAAACTGTCCCCGTTGGAATATTCCGCGACATCCGTCACCTCGCCCATGAGACTGAGCTCTGTTGCAGCGAAACCACGCGCCTGATGATCATCGACATCCATAGGGACCTCCTCTATCAGCTCTACACCATAATCTACCACGTCATTGCTGGTTCCCACTTCGTTGTCACGCGACGTCATTGCAGGGGCAACACCGACCGAGGCGGCGTCATCGGCGCTACCAAACGGTGGAATGCCGTCATGAGGGACGATTCTGACAGTACCTGAATCACACAGCTCGCCGCCTAGTTCATGCACTGAGATATTGTCAGTTGATAGCTGGGACGGCTGAGAAATATCTTCTAGACCGGCTGTTGTCTGCAGAGTGTCATTTCTTGCCACATCAGTACCGCCCTCCACATTCTGTACCCCACAACCTCCATCATCCGGTTGTGTCTCTTCATCTGCTTCTGTATTTTCCGCTGTTGTAACATTACCATCCACTGTGTGGTATGGCACTGGGGTTTCATCAGCTGTTGTAACATTACCATCCACTGTGTGGTATGGCACTGGGGTTTCCTCAGCTGTTGTAACATTACCATCGACTGTGTGGTATGGCACTGGGGTTTCATCAGCTGTTGTAACATTACCATCCACTGTGTGGTATGGCACTGGGGTTTCCTCAGCTGTTGTAACATTACCATCCTCTGTGTGGTATGGCACTGGGGTTTCATCAGCTGTTTGAACAGCTGTAGCATCTCCAGGTTCCATGGCTATTGATCAGTGACAATCTAAACGAAAAGATATAGAATGTATTTACCTTATACTATTTATAAACTAGTCAGACACAGTTATTTTTATAATTATATTAAGATATCATCAGATTTATATTTTTTAGTAAAAGCTGTGAAATATGAAAATTATAATTGAGCAATTAAGTAATGTAGCATTAACTGGGGTGTACTTAGGAATAAGACAGTCACAGGGAATATACATTATGTGATCCCCAGCACTCCCCTCCCCAAACAAAGATCAAGGTAAAGGTTAGGCGTCCTGCAGGCCGAGTCCGGCACTTAGGACTATAGGACACAACTACCCATTATCAATTACAGACCTGTGATTGACCCCTTACAAAAAATGGGAATAATGTAGGCTACCTAATTGTATAGGAAAAACGAGGGTATTAACGAAAAAATGGGAGCCGTAATTTCCGGTGTCAAGATATTTTTTCCTCGCGTCGAAGGGGTGCGACTTATACACAGGTGAGACTTATATATGAACCATGAGTGAGCTTTTCTCATGGGACCCCCCAGGCCTACCTTCCAGCGTCCAATTACTCGGGCGCCCACTGTCGCTGTGGGCACCCTGCCAATGATGACAATAGACCCCTCACACCACTCCCTCCCTTCAAATGCCACACGGCTTCACTGACCACATAGCGCGTCATATCAACAATGCTTAATTGATTCACTGGCTCTTTAATTTGGTTGACTGTTAGCCGCGGGGTGTTAAGCCGGGTGCCGCTGAAACTGCTCTGAGTACCAATCAAAGAAA
Organism: Arenicola marina; assembly: GCA_964019135.1. NCBI lineage: Eukaryota > Metazoa > Annelida > Polychaeta > Arenicolidae > Arenicola > Arenicola marina. The sequence goes on along the minus strand of OZ025248.1, from coordinate 50,064,019 downwards.
CACAGATATGTCAGTTTTTATGGCCTTTTACAACAAACAGCGCTGAGTTCAATGCAATAAGGGGAATAGTCAACAATGGTTGGCTCACATCATAATATCAAGTTCGGCTTCCGCAATACAGAACTGTGGAAGTTTACAGATGTCCACCTGAACGAACTTCAAAGGGTTTGGCTCAGACTTGCAATCTGAGCAAGATGGGCAGTGAGCTTGTATGTTTGTAGGATGTACAAATATCATTAAAACTAATCACAATAATAGACACAAATTGCAAAGCCATATATGTTGTCTGCATTCACAAATCAATGCTTTCTGTAACATAACGTTATTTCAACAGCACCGCCATGCACACATTGCTTGTACACACACAAGAATATTACACAGAATATTTATATATGGTGTGACTTATATCCCATAAATTACGGGACACATTTTCTGCATATTTACTTTACAAAGAAGACTTTTACCCTTACCACAGGATGAATTACTTCTCACTTTGAGACCAGGCCAGATAGTGTTGGGTGCGTGCTAGCCATTCGCCACATTGCCAATGGCAAAAGCAAATTGTATGTGGTGCAAGATTGGCCCATGAGAGTCACCACAGTGGCGAAAACTAATGGCCTGGTTTTCGATCATCGACCAAATGTGATTTGCGAAATTGATTGTCATGGTGATGTGGCATTAGTCATTAGCACACAGAAATCCCAAGGCTGAACACATGTCAAACATTTTCAACGGTAATGCAGCTCACTCATACGTTTAGTTATTTTGTAAATAATTAATTTTCTGTTATTTCCATTTCCACATGTAATAAACTCAGCGCTTGCGTTGTCCAAGTAAAAAGTGACAAAATGATGGCGGTGAAGGGTACATGCTACACAGCAGTCAATAAGCCAAATCACCCTTTCAAGTGCGCACACACATATTTAATTTCCATTACGGACCAGTCGGGACGTTGTCTCGGCAGTGGGCGTGTTCGTGATCAGTGACATTGTTGAGGATAATAAGGCAACCTAGCTGGTGTTAGTTAGGTATTTGTTCTCGTGTTGTTGACTGATATTTATCTTCAAGATGAGGATATGTGCATAGACACATGGTGGTGTTAGTTAGGTATTTGTTCTCGTGTTGTTGACTGATATTTATCTTCAAGATGAGGATATGTGCATAGACACATGGTCATTCTCATATTGGGGTTGGCGACCCAGACGGGGTCTATTGACATCCAGTAAGGCCAGTGATCACCCTTTAAGCGGAAAAACGGGGAGGGGGCTAAGGTGGAACTGGCCCAAATCTTATGTGGGGTTGGAGAGAAATGTGGCATTCAAAGCTAAAAGCACCATGTGACTGCCCCCCACCATTTAGAATGCCCCTCCTCAGCGTCATCAGCCCTCAACCGATCTTGAAGCAGGACTGGAATGGATCAGAATTGTATATAGAAATGATCCAGGATTCAGCTCAGAAGAAGCTTCCAAACTCGGATTTTCCTCGCATATCTTCGCGACTTCTGGGCAGAAAGACCTAAAAAAAATGTACCCCTGGTGGGACTAGGGGGCATGCTACTCTACTTTACAGTCCTTGGCATGCCCTTACTGGACATCCACTTACTTGAGGTGGGGGAGGGATGAGTGGGGGTAACCCCGCTCAAAGAGGGATTTGCCATCCTTGGGCAAGTGCTTTTTAAACTTCTGTATCAGTAAAATCATTATTCAGTAAAGGCCATGGTGCAACACGTTGAGGATGCAATAATGCCGGAAAGGGGTGGGGGGGGGGGGATAATACTTTAAGCGGGTGGCCAACCTAATTTAATCGCGATCTGCACCGAAAGTTTACATCTTAAAATTAAATTGGCAAGTGTTAACTATTCGTTTCGCCGACTGGTAAGGAGAATAAAATTAAGGCAACCCGCCCCCATCAATGTTGAGCAGCGCGCCATTTTGCTGGAGCAAGTGACGCATATTGTGACTATTCATATGGCGCCGCCATACGTTACAGCTCGCGGAGAGAGAGATCAGGGCCGCGATTTCTAGATAAACAGCGGCAGTTCCAAGCCGTGCAGTAGCGCAAGATCTTAGCCTTTCATGGAAAAGTACGGTTCAAACAAATTGATATATGTCTTGCGACGATTGAATCCGCAACAATACCATGATTGGAGTTAGAATCGCAGCTATTTATACTAGAGATTATCATGCGCTTTTGTTTTGCTCACACAGTAGGCGCAATTTCCGGTTTGAATAAATTAGAGTATCGCCTCCTGATTGGTCAATCACGGACACGCCACCAAAAAGGGCTGCCGTCTGGGTAGGCGGCCAAATCGTGCCTGCCTGTCACTTTTAAATGCTATGGTGAGCTACAGATAGAACGAAAAATTCTGTAATTTGGAGGATAGACAATTGAGTATTATATGAATCGGTAAAGCAGCATTAGAGGCCAGGCTGGCGGTTCCCTTTAATACAATGATGGTTTTCCAAACTCCACTCGGAAGGAATATTTTTTTCCCAATGACCAGTTCTAAGAAGCCACTGAAAGATGGCAAGCGTAAAAATATCAGGTCAATCTTTTTCATCAGAAATGTCCACTCTTTCTGGCATTACGAGGCCCCCAGGGACTCTCACCCCCACCATAGTTCCCATGATCGATGCATGGCACACAAAAGTGTGATTTGGCTTTTAAAGGGGATAAATACAACATATATGTGGCTAATGGGATCTGTGTGTGGTGAAAGAAAATTGAAGGTGTTAAGCCTAGCCACAGTGGCTAATTGAAATGGATTGCTAGAGCATACCCAGAAGTCTAAAATGAATTCCAGTACCACAGAGTTACAGTATTCTTTGCCAGTACCCAGTGAACAGCTTGTCAGGCAGTAGTGGATCACTTTTGTCTAAGGAGTGATTGTTCTCTGAGGAGCTGGTGCAACATCTTAGGCTCATTCTTTTCCGAAATGCAGGCTCTTTTCATGTGTAGCAAACTTGATCATTTTCCGGCAACAACTTGTCTAAAAATGGTCCATGTTGTAGGGTACTGTATTAGGCAGTAACGGATCACTTTAGGCAGTAGCAGATCACGCCATCTTGCGGCCTGTTTTGACAGAAAACAGGTATCATAATGCATTGACTGTCTCAAGAATACGAAATCAGGTTGTCAACAATTTAATATGGCACATAGTTTATAGTTTGGTAAATTAATTCAAAGCTTATTTTGATATTTTCGGAGCCGTACCGCTAATGATATGGGACCAATGATTCATGCCATGACACATGGCGGTCAAGCTTGCCGGTAAAGCTTGGCAGCAAAGACACATGCGTGACTGCTCCACTACTCCCGAGAAAGCAGCTAACGCAATTTGGATGACGACAGCAATTCTGCTTTATGGAGGGATTTGATTATTTTTATGAAGGTTCATGGTATATACAGCTATGAACAAATTACCTCAGTTGTGTACAGATGTATTCACTTTGGCAAGAATGGCCTGTTGAAATGGAAGTTGCTGTTTCGCATGAGAATTCACAGAGCAAAGAGCTCGCTACCGGAAGTGCATATGAGGTAAAAATGAAAGTAAACATTGGTAGAACCTCGCGTTTTTGGACTTATTTCAAGTCAGTAGGTAATTATCTTTGAAATAAATTCTAATTTATTACATTTAGTGGCTTTTAAAATAAACGATTCAACATGAACAGCGAAGTGATCCGCTACTCCCTGTGATCCGTTACTGCCCCACAAGCTGTGTGTCATAGTGCAAAGTTTAGCAACTTTAGCTGGCAAAGGTTTTACATTGTAATTAAAATAATTTTAAATAAGTTTTTTTAATGTAAATAAAATACTGGGATTTGTTTATCAGCATTACTATTAAGAACAGCTGGCAGCATTATCCTATGGTAACAGTCACAGCCCCACACAGCATAGCTTATCATATCCAGGCTCTGCTCACTTATCTGCTAGAATGAGGGAAAGAACAGAACAGCAAGGGGTTGGATGGTCGTGAGTAGCCTGAAAATCAGATGTTAAAGCGGGTGTCCAACCTAATTTAATGGCGATCTGCACCGAAAGTTTACATCTTAAAATTAAATTGGCGAGTGTTAACGCTTCGTTTCGGCCGACTGGTAAGGAGAAAAAATTAAGGCAACCCGCCCCCAGGAATGTCAAGCAGAGCGCCATTTTGCCGGGAGCAGTGACGCATATTGTGACTATTCATATGGCGCCGCCTTATGTTATAACTCGCGGAGAGAGAGATCAGAGCCGCGATTCACAGATGACCAGCGGCAGTTCCAAGCCTTGCAGTAGCGCAAGATCTTAGTGTTTCATGGAAAAGTACCGTCCAAACAAATTGACATACGTCTTGCGACGATTGACTCTGCAACAATACCATGATTTGAGTTAGAATCGCAGCTCTTTATATTAGCGATTATCATGCGCTCTTGTTTTGCTCACACAATAGGCGCAATTTCTGGTTTGAATAAATTAGAGTATCGCCTCCTGATTGGTCAATCGCGGACACGCCTCCAAAAAGAGCTGCCGCCTGGGTAGGCGACAAAATTGTGCCTGGCGGTCACTTCTAAATTGTATTGTGAGCTACAGATAGAACGAAAAATTCTATAATTTGGAGAATAGATAATTGGATATTATATGAATCGGTAAAGCAGTGTTAGAGGCCAGGCTGGCGGTTCCCTTTACTGTCGTGACAGTCTGAAGGATCGACACTAACCGTTAGTGTCGATCCTTCAGACTGTCACGACATTAATGTCTGATTTTCAGGCTAGGTCGTGAGCAGCTAAGGTAATGGTAGTTCCATCTCCGAAACCTAGTGGCTCTGCACGCTCCGCCTCTATAAACAGAAACTAAATAAACAGTCACTTTTGGCTTTAGCTGTTGACCAAGTGAGTTGTTGCATTTTAAATCCTGCCCTGCTGGTGAAAAATGTCATCTGGCATCAATCACACTTATGGCGTAATCTTGATATATCTAATTTCTAACAATAGATGCCATCTCAGGCATCTGGTCAAATCTTAGAAATAAAAAAACAAGTAGTGAAAAAATAGGGATAACATAAAAAAGTGGGAAAGTAGTCTAGGGAGATCCTAAACAAAAACTGGGAAAAGTCTAGATAGGAAAGCATGTAAATTGGAAGCTTAACTGCTTAATACTTTGGCACTGGATTCATTTAATCATCCAGAACCGTCGTCGTTCTACAGTCAGTGTCACTCTCGGTGTAACAAACAGTACGGATTAGTCAACGCACACAATCATTTATATCTATCTAAGAATTGCGGACAAACAAATGTTAACTTGAAGAGGAGTCATACTAGCATAGATGACAAACAGCCCAAGTGGGAAATTGCGAGAAATTAAGAAAGTGATAAAGTTATCAAACCTGCACCCCACGCTTGTTCTCACAGAGCCTCGTTTTCAAAAGTGAGCCGCACACAAAACCGTGGCCGCCCTTTAAGAGCTTTAGATTTCCTTATTATATAAATTATAGAACACATAACAGACTGCTAATGTGCAAGTTACCACCAAAAGGCTTACTTTTTTGTCAAACTAAATTAAATTGGTTGCTGTTTCTAAACCAACTTATGCATTATAGCTAAAATGATTTCCAGAACGATAGCAGTGTCCAGACGGGATGCGAAATAGTACCCCTCGCGACCCCTGGCGGGCTTCTACTTTAACAATTGAATACCGGAAAACGCTGGTATGGGCCAAATGCGATAACTTTACTAAAGTTCTTCTTTAGCAAGAGACACATATAAAAACACCTTAAAACTACACAAAATAAGAAATAATAATTAACATGAAATGCTGGTCTCAAATGAAACAAAATACGCTCAACCACCACTCCACCATTAGCCGTGCTAAGGATATATGGCCTCCGTGATAATATTTTATGTGATTCAATCGAAATCTGAATCTGATATTTATTAATGAAGTAAAGTTACAGCCACCCTTTCCGTACGTTTCCTGTGGTTTACAATTCCGACCTGCATCAAACATTTGCCCAGTCAGATAGACCTAAATTTACCCAAACTGTATACATATAGCTCTACACCTAACCGGATAACGTACTTGGGGCACAACATTGACTTGATGTCTCGATCCGGCGTCCCTTGTGTCAGTGTCGCATGAATGCGAAACGTCGATAGCCATGCAACCACCGAATGTAGAGGTCAAATAGAGGCCCCAGGAGATAGGGCTACGTGACAGATAGTTTGCTAACAGAAAACGACGAACCTATGATCAACCTTGACAGGAAGCTAGGATACAATAAAATCACCGCGTTATTCGACAGTAATTATATAAATAAGCTTACAAAATTTGTATACAGGACGCTTCAACTATATATTAAGGGATTTAATAATATAATCTATAGCTGCCATATGTCAACACTCGAGGGTCGTGGGTCTATTGTTGAACTAAAATAATTAATTCATTCCTATTTCTATGGTAATAGTTAATGCATTTGCATACGATAAGGCATCCTATAATTGGTAGGCAATTCAGAATTAGAAATACAAGTCCAGTACTAGTTGCACCGGCCGTGGCCATTAATTGTTTTTCGATTTCATATAGTGCTTTAAGGTTAAATGAATATTTGTAATCAAAGCTGATCCGCGCGCGCGATTTGTCGCTGTACATGCTTTTCTTGCAAAAAACGCCCCTACATAAAATCCAGTTATCTCCAAAAGCACAATAAATCCTGAAAATTCGTACAATTATCAATTATATGTTCGATAGTTTCAACGAAACTGTACATGTTTATTACCGTACTACTTACGTAAATGCAGATATATAGGATATATATACAGCGTAATAATTATAAAATAGCTTAATTGTTGTGATTCACATCTTTGTCATATTAATTGGTACGTATATCAAGTCGACAAGTATATACGGCTCTCTTGCGCACGACGTCATTACAGTTGTATTTTTTGGCCTTTTATTATGAAAATCCCTCAAAGCAGCTATAATAACCAATTGGCTACATTTGTTAAGGTATTAACTCTAGCAAGATCAGATCATATGTGTCAAAACAATTTCCCAAAATATTCCTTCTTTGAAGAAACTTGCTTTGTAAGCGCCGTGATAGCTAGTTTTAATATTTATATCCGAACGGAGGACATCGATCTGCGTGCTTGCGTCTGCACTTTATCTGTAACTTAATTATATCTTAATATATATTAACAATATGATAGGCCTATATGTCATGTATTTCCTTTATTTGGGGCGAGCGTTGCCGTCGCCCGACTTTCGGTCAACAAACGAGAAACCAGCGGCGCAATGTTGGATTCCAACATCCCGTACTCAGTATAGGACTCTTCGGCATGCCAATCTACCGATGTGTAGCTGTCATGTGACGTCACAAAATGGTAGCTCCCTGAACGTGGTGTGGACTTTTCGGAGACTTGACGAAAGACTCAAAGACAAGTTAAATAGCGCTGTACGGATTTGGCATATACTGTGAATTTTGATCTACATTGACACAGCAGCCGTCAATTTCATATTTTGGACCAAGTAAGTTCAGTTCTGTGCCCACTACGCGAAGTGTTCATGTTTCGAACTGTGTTTTCATGCCTGTTCGAACCGCAAAATGCATTGACCAAATAAGGTTCGCATTTGGATAGACTAAAATGTTAGGCTTACTTCGAAATTTTAGCGATCTGCAACGTTTGATGTTTAAAAAGTCGTAATGACATAACATAATTGATAATATCTTGATAGGAACAATAAAAAGCTTAAATTATCTAATCCCGGCTGTGGTATAAATTAATTACTGGAGATTTCTTGCATGGGAATGTGGGCGATAATAGGAACTTCAACATGTTCAAGGATTATGTTTTCCTATAGTTACATCTCTGATACATATAGTGGCTTGATAGCACTAGCACTGTTTGGTGCTATTTTATCAGTAGACTTCAATACTGATACCATTTTTAATGCCATATTGGTATTGCACTGAAATATATATATCTATTCATTGTTTCAACATTTACGTGTGCAATGGTCCCTGCTTTATATAATTTAAATGCTTTGCCAACATGAAAAGACTATATTCAATTGAGGAATTCTTGTAATATAGGGATGCCTCCAGTTAAACCACCTCACTTTAAGTATCATAACATAAGAAATTGAACCATAATGTTTAGCCAGTCAATTATCAACATGTCTGACTCCCTTCTCCTACTTATTTATTACAGCATCAGTATCTGAAGCATTGTCTAAATTTGGGTTTTAAGACCTTCAAATGATGCCGCAATGCTGAAATTCAGGTCTCCAGCTCTGTGCCATTTAATTAGCATCGTCCACTTGGCTTATGCCCTCCAAGCATAGTTTATTGATTTAGTTACAGAGACAACCTTACTTATATCTGATTTAGACAAAGGTGTGAATAACAATGAAATACTATTACTCCTGCTGGATGTGCTCTAGCAATTCGTTTCAATTAACTACTGTGGCTAAACACCTTTTAGTTTCTTCTGCCACATATATATCATGTTGTATTTCCACCCTCTAAAAACATTGTTCTAAGCCAAATGTCACTTATAAAGGGGGGGGCTATAAAAAAAATTACCTCCATTGAGCCAGTTTATTGGACAAAATAAAGCAAGCAAACCTGTCAGCGGTGCCATAGAACTGGTCAATCAAAAAAAAAAAACCCTGCATGAATGCCACTTCAAAATGTCTCATAATGGTGTTTACCGAACAATGATGCTGGTTGCGTTATATGTAGTGTAACGCTGATACACAGCTTTGAGAAACACTTGCGCAAAGAGTGGCAAATCCTTCCTGAGGGGGGTCACCCCACCTGTTGGAAGTGGAAGTAAGGGCATGCCAAGGACTAAAGTATAGTAGAAGGACCCCATCACCACCTTCCCCTTTTCAACATCGTCTATCCGCTCCTGACCTGAGGATTCAGGAATTAGGGTATTTGATGAATGAGGAATTGAGGTCTCTGGGCCCAGAAATCACAAGGATATGCAAGGAAAATCTGAATTCAGAATCCCCCTTTTACCTGAATCCTTTCTATATACAATCCTGGTCCATTCCAGTCTTGCCTCATGACTGGAATGCCTCATGACTAAATGATCTCCAACCCCACTTGGGTTGGAGCGAGTTCCACGTAACATTTCCTTTATTTGGGGCGAGCGTTGCCGTCGCCCGACTTTCGGTCAACAAACGAGAAACCAGCGGCGCAATGTTGGATTCCAACATCCCGTGCTCAGTATAGGACTCTTCGGCATGCCAATCTACCGATGTGTAGCTGTCATGTGACGTCACAAAATGGTAGCTCCCTGAACGTGGTGTGGACTTTTCGGAGACTTGACGAAAGACTCAAAGACAAGTTAAATAGCGCTGTACGGATTTGGCATATACTGTGAATTTTGATCTACATTGACACAGCAGCCGTCAATTTCATATTTTGGACCAAGTAAGTTCAGTTCTGTGCCCACTACGCGAAGTGTTCATGTTTCGAACTGTGTTTTCATGCCTGTTCGAACCGCAAAATGCATTGACCAAATAAGGTTCGCATTTGGATAGACTAAAATGTTAGGCTTACTTCGAAATTTTAGCGATCTGCAACGTTTGATGTTTAAAAAGTCGTAATGACATAACATAATTGATAATATCTTGATAGGAACAATAAAAAGCTTAAATTATCTAATCCCGGCTGTGGTATAAATTAAATTACTGGAGATTTATTGCATGGGAATGTGGGCGATAATAGGAATTTCAACATGTTCAAGGATTATGTTTTCCTATAGTTACATCTCTGATACATATAGTGGCTTGATAGCACTAGCACTGTTTGGTGCTATTTTATCAGTAGACTTCAATACTGATACCATTTTTAATGCCATATTGGTATTGCACTGAAATATATATATCTATTCATTGTTTCAACATTTACGTGTGCAATGGTCCCTGCTTTATATAATTTAAATGCTTTGCCAACATGAAAAGACTATATTCAATTGAGGAATTCTTGTAATATAGGGATGCCTCCAGTTAAACCACCTCACTTTAAGTATCATAACATAAGAAATTGAACCATAATGTTTAGCCAGTCAATTATCAACATGTCTGACTCCCTTCTCCTACTTATTTATTACAGCATCAGTATCTGAAGCATTGTCTAAATTTGGGTTTTAAGACCTTCAAATGATGCCGCAATGCTGAAATTCAGGTCTCCAGCTCTGTGCCATTTAATTAGCATCGTCCACTTGGCTTATGCCCTCCAAGCATAGTTTATTGATTTAGTTACAGAGACAACCTTACTTATATCTGATTTAGACAAAGGTGTGAATAACAATGAAATACTATTACTCCTGCTGGATGTGCTCTAGCAATTCGTTTCAATTAACTACTGTGGCTAAACACCTTTTAGTTTCTTCTGCCACATATATATCATGTTGTATTTCCACCCTCTAAAAACATTGTTCTAAGCCAAATGTCACTTATAAAGGGGGGGGCTATAAAAAAAATTACCTCCATTGAGCCAGTTTATTGGACAAAATAAAGCAAGCAAACCTGTCAGCGGTGCCATAGAACTGGTCAATCAAAAAAAAAAAACCCTGCAGGAATGCCACTTCAAAATGTCTCATAATGGTGTTTACCGAACAATGATGCTGGTTGCGTTATATGTAGTGTAACGCTGATACACAGCTTTGAGAAACACTTGCGCAAAGAGTGGCAAATCCTTCCTGAGGGGGGTCACCCCACCTGTTGGAAGTGGAAGTAAGGGCATGCCAAGGACTAAAGTATAGTAGAAGGACCCCATCACCACCTTCCCCTTTTCAACATCGTCTATCCGCTCCTGACCTGAGGATTCAGGAATTAGGGTATTTGATGAATGAGGAATTGAGGTCTCTGGGCCCAGAAATCACAAGGATATGCAAGGAAAATCTGAATTCAGAATCCCCCTTTTACCTGAATCCTTTCTATATACAATCCTGGTCCATTCCAGTCTTGCCTCATGACTGGAATGCCTCATGACTAAATGATCTCCAACCCCACTTGGGTTGGAGCGAGTTCCACGTAACACCCTCCCCCCACACTTTTTTCTGCTTGAGGGATATCAATCTGTTTACATGCACACTCCAGAGTGTGCTTTGGCTTATTGACGGCTGTGTAGCGTGTATCCTTAGCCGCCACCAGTTTGTCACTTTTGTCAAGACAACATGCATGCAGAGTTAATTCCATGTGGAAACGGGAATAAAATGAAAATCATATGCCGGTCATATAACAGGCCTGAACATCGGTTGTAAGTCGCGTTAGCGAGGGAGTCGCATAATAAAGGGGCTTTAACATGTAACCGTGTTCCTGTGCAAACAATTTTAAAAAGCCTTTATAACATCTAGGGAGTCATGTAATAAAGGGACTGTATAATATGCAGGGACCACTGTGACTAGATGTTTTGCAATGGGCACTATACTCTTATGATGTAGGGTCTTGTGTGGCATCCTTATTTCTGACTGGTTGATAGGAGATCAGAAGGAACCAAGTGTTGCCAACTTTACAAAAACTCTTTTTTTTGCCCCCCCCCCCCCCCCTCATCCCCGAACAAAAACTATAACCAGGCAAGTATTACCGTATTTCACGTATGTTTTCGGACACTTAAAAATAATTGTTTTTCTGGCTGTCCGAATATTTACAGTCAATAAAATGGACTCCCGCATCCACTGTCCGAAAACATACATACATAAAATATCGATTAAGAATTACTACATTACGAGTCGACTGATGCCGATTATATCACTTAACACCCAGGTGTTGCTGCTTCACACCTTAACAGCGGGTAAGGTGATCAATAGTATAATATTGTTTTGAAGATACTCGGAGTGCAATCAAATATACTCGATAACTTTAATGTCAATGAAGATATAGACAAACAGTGTTTATGAATTGCACACAGTGACAATGAACTGCAATCATTGTGCCAAATATAACGGTAACTTCTGAGAGATAAAACACAGTTATAAGAACAAAGGGCATTCCCGTCCGAGAGGTGCCATATATAGCTGCGCATTTCGATCCTGTGACAGTTGTTCGGAAAACGGTTTCCTATGGGACTGAGATCGATCAGACCAATCTAGGCTGGGTTCTGACACAGAGAGACTTGCAGGTTCCAGTCTCTGTTGAGTCTTTGTGTGTTTACGCTAAAACTCTAGTAGCTGAACAGTTTCCGGAGAGTGATTTCAAGGCGAGCAGGATGTGGGCGAGTGGCTTCATGATGAGACACAGGTTGTCTCTTCGCGCTCGCACCAGCCTCTCGCAGAGACTTCCAGCTGACCTCGAGGACAAGGTGACCAGCTTCAACAGCTTCGTCACCAAGCAACGAAAAGAGGATGACTTCGATTCTCAGTTCATCGTTAACATGGACGAGACACCCATCTATTTCGACTTAGAGCCCGGAAAAACCATTCATACAAAGGGAGACAAGAGAGTGAAGGTCCGCACCACTGGGAGTGAAAAGCGTCATGTGACTCTTGTGCTGTCAGTCACAGCAGCTGGCAATATCTTACCCCCGATGGTGATTTTCAAGGGAAAGAGGCAACTGAAACTGGACACTCCCCCGGGTTGGATAATATGCGTGCAACCGAAAGCTTGGATGGACGAGGACCTCATGGTGCGTTACATCAAAGAGGTGTATATTCCTTACACCCAGAAAGAACGCAGCCTCTTGGTCTTGGACAGCTTCCGAGCTCACACGACTGACCGTGTGAAAAAGGAACTACGACGCAGCAACACGGTTCCTGCTGTCATCCCAGGAGGTTGCACTAGCATTCTGCAGCCTTTGGATGTCTCCATCAACAAGCCCGTTAAAGCCCATATGCGGAAATCATGGGCAAACTACATCGGCGAAGAAGCACAGCGAGTTCGGGCTTCAAGTGATAGCGCTGCCAAGGTAAAAGCGCCAACAAAGCAGCAACTGATAGACTGGATTGCCGCAGCCCTCGAGAGCATCGACCGGCAGTCGGATGCTCTGGATGCATGCATTGCTACAGACAGTGAAGACGACGAGGGCGACTTTGAAGGCTTCTCAGCTCAGGAGATCAAAGACGCTGAGAAAGGATTAAAGGCTGACTTCTGAACTGCATGATGTACATATTGTAATATGATCTTCGGTAAAATAAATGAATCAAATACTTTCATGCATTCCGTGATTTAAGGCTTGTTTACTTTCGCGGATTATAAACAACTCATCCGCCGACTGACTCGTCCGCCGGCCAGCACAATGGAGACCAAAGCCCAGCTCATTACTTAGCAACCAAGGTGTTGCTCTTTCACACCTGATACGCAGCACAAATAACCCCCTAGACAGCGACTTGCCCCTCTCGACGAAAGCCTGTAATCACAAGCAGTGAAGTGCAATCATGGGGGCCGGCACTGCGCAATAACAAAGGAGCCTAGACGCATTGTTAATTTAGGTCCGATAGTGTCCGAAAATATACATACACTTGAAAAATTATCTGCGTTGGGTGTCCGAAAACTTACAGTACACGAAATTCATCCTATTTCTGCCTTTGAGGGGGTGTCCGAAAACATACGTGAAATACGTACCCTAGTTTACTCTAGGTACCCTAGTTTAAAATGAACCAGTGAAAGCTGACAAAAGAAGGTCACAGGAGTTTGGAACACTTTGCACTTGTCCAACAGGCAAAATCGCTTGTCTCTAAGTATTATGGTTGAGCCCTGCTTTATAACAGAGAGGGTGATCAATAAATTATTGACCACTGTATCTAAGCTAAAAGAAACTAATAGAGATCTATATATAAAGAGTAGTACTATTATATTAGTACTGTTTAACAGTGATAGGATCTGAGCTATTACACAGATATTTGTTTTCAATTTTCTTTTACTCTGATCAGCTGATTTACCTTTTAGTAGTTCCTTGCTAAATTATTGGAGTTGCTCACCTTAAATGTGCCCATGTAGGCCTACTGCACCATGAATTTAACTGTTACCGTGGGCTCATGGCCTGAAGGGTAGGACTAAAGATTATTATCATGAGGAGAAATATCCAAATTTAAAAGCTCTTTATGGACATAGCAAATTAATATTAATAAATCTATGTAAGCATCATAGTATGTTGATGAAAAATGTTTCATTTTCCTCTACTCAGATGAGCCTAGCTGACATCGCACAAAAGTTTCAAATGATGCATTTCATTGAGCCATGAGGGGACATGGTGATGCATTATAAATATATAATAAGCAGACTACACAACATTTCAGTTAAATTAATGTCCCATAATTTTCAGGAGCTCTGGGATACTGGCATCCCTATCAGAATCACTGCAGCTGAGGTGTGGACCCCCCCCCCCACCTTTTTTTTTTAGGAACACTATGTGAGGCAGCTTGCCCCCCCCCCCCCTCCCCACCCGCCCCTTCGTCGGCACACCATAGGTGGACCGCCCAGTTACAATCTTATTCCGAGCTGGCCCCCCCTCCTTTCTGGTCACATGTTTGCAACCCCCCCCCCCCCCCCACCCCTTTCAAATTCCTGGATCCACCCCTGAATGAGCAAAAAATATTTGCGGTTGCTCCATCTTCTCGTGCGCTTTCGATGCTGTTTTGCTTCAACTTTCGATCATAGCATGGTTCGAATTTGTCTCGGCTTCAGTGTCAATGACGTTAGGCTGTAGCCGATGCAGGATCTTTAGGCGATGAAGGCTGGTTTGATCATACAACTCCTCCTCCGGCTTTGGCGGATGACCACAACACTGACTATCACTCTCGCTGTGACTTACTCGGTTCTGTGACACCTGTCACTGTCAGTGTGGAGTTGGTGCCAGTTCTGTGACTTCTTAGAGATAATTAGGAACACACTTTTGTTTAGGTTCTTTCGAGAACCATATGTGCATCCAAAGGCAAGACAGTACACCTTTTTACAAGGCTTCTGTACAATTTGTTTTTTCAAAACCTTTGCATGTGATTTTTAATATGTTCTTTCTCCAAGAGGTTGTATTTATATCATTTTCTTATTCAGAAAACATATTTTTAAGCTTATACTCTCATTGCTGCCACACTTTTGGCCGGTATTGGCATTCCAAATTTCCAAACAGGAAATATATTTTATAATTACCATATGATGCAGAGCAAGACACCTTCTTTATCTATTATAGTTAAATTACACTAGGAAACACCTGTTAATCATGCGTACAATATTATAGCCTGCAAATTCAGAAGCTACAGGAAGGTACATGTAGTTAGATATTGGTATGTTACAGCCCAGTCCAAGATTCAACTGTCTTACTGTAACATCTGGATTTTCAGACATTTCTCTACAACAATATTTGTGACCCGGCTGTGGCTAAAGTATCTAGCATCACATTCACATTCAGCCCTGTCGCAGGAATATACTATTACAAACTATTACTGGTAAAGTATTTGTTCCATCAAAAGTAATTTCAGGTTATGCAGATTCTATTGTGCTGTTTCATACAGGGCCTGTATCCATCAGTTATTATGATTTTCATGTCCTTCAGGTAACCACAACTTATACGCTAAACAAGAGTGATGGAAGTCCCAGCCGTTGAACACGTCAAGTCAGAGGCTGTCCCTCAGCACGTTAATCTATCACAAGATGGAGCTACCAGTGAGCAATCAGTGACAGATCAAGTGATACCAGACAATGAAACACAGCCTGCAGCGTCCGTTGATACAAGAGTGGAGGGGACTGCTGAGGTAGAGAGGGAGGCCAGCCCCGCCTCAGTGGGTGACAGGGAGGTTAGCCCCGCCTCAGTGGGTGACAGGGAGGCCAGCCCCGCCTCAGTGGGTGACAGGGAGGCCAGCCCCGCCGCAGTGGGTGACCCAACCGCCGTAGTGGCGACAGGGGAAGAGGTCGCTGATAAAACCAAGGTCAGCCCAGTCAAGGTGAAGAGGAAGGAAGACAAGTCAATAGGTGAGTTAGTTGTTATTAACACATTCAATGCTTTTTGTCTTCCATGGTTGCTGGGGTCTCCTCACTCTAACATGCAGCAAATACCAACAGCCTGTGACTGATCCCTACATTCCTCCTTTTTCAATATTTTTTTTAGGTGCTCCATGCTTTCCTACTTCATTCACTATTTTTTTTGTCCCTGATTTTTCAGTTTTTTCAGTTATAAGTGATTCATCCTGTGGTAAGGGTGAAAGTCATCTTGATAAGTAAATACAGTGGTCCCTGCGTTATACGACTTCTGTTCTGCCAGCCCGAAAAGACCGCATAACGGAGGGAGTCGTATAATAGAGGGATGTCCCAAAATGGGCATTTTTCGCCCAAGTATCGGGAACGCCAATCGGCAACCGTCTGCGGGTTAACTTCAGTTGACTATGCACTCAACATGCTGATGCTTTTAGATTGTTGCTTCGATGGAAACTATAGAGCGACCCATTGTAAGCGTAGGTCCAATGAGAAGAGCAATGTAATAGCTTTCCCATCGAAAGAATGTTTTTATACTGTGCTGTGCTAAAGCAGTCAAACGTCAGTTTGACAAACGCCGAGTCTTTGATACAGATCTCTTGCCCTCTTATCCATGATTGCATCAGCATTCAGTCTAACGAAGTTGCCAAGCTTATATGCTGATTATGGTTTCTCCAGCTCTGTGCCGTTAAATTGCATCGACAATCTGATCCTAAGATCAGCATTTTGATAGCGTCTTCTAGCCATTGTCTGCATGTACACAAAAGGTGTAAATAACAATGGACTTAGACGTCTGCTCGTTAACAACCAGTCATAGTAGCCCAATGTGTCGTTTGTGCAGGGCCAATCGGGTCGACTGCCACGCCGCCATGCAGCCAGTTAGCAAACGGATTAAATTGTGTGCCGGTCGCATAACGAGCCGAAATGTCCGTTGTAAGTCGCGTTAGCGAGGGAGTCACACAATAAAGGGGCTTTAACATGTAAAAGTGTTCCGTGCACAGGGAAAAGACCGGATAACGGAGGGAGTCGTATAATAGAGGAACCGTATAATGCAGGAACCACTGTATGCAGAAAATGTGGCTATTTTCGTCAGTGTCCTATTTCATTTCCTAGAGTCCCAATCTTTCCCGACTTTTCCCCGACTTTTCTGGCATAGGTAGCCC
This sequence comes from Arenicola marina, assembly GCA_964019135.1. Classification (NCBI taxonomy): domain Eukaryota; kingdom Metazoa; phylum Annelida; class Polychaeta; family Arenicolidae; genus Arenicola; species Arenicola marina. The sequence continues at coordinate 50,046,965 of OZ025248.1, read as the reverse complement.
TACTTTATCTCTATTTTTATGTGAGGGGGTCAATCACAGGCATGTGCAAGTTTGTCTGAGGAAGGGAAGTGGGTTGTCTCTTGTTCGTGACAAAAAACTTAATTTTATTTGATATTGCACCCTTTTCATTGTCCTGGCAGTTCTTGGCCCAATCTAACCGAAGTAACAAAGAAAAAAAACATTTATTTATAAAATTCTGAAATGGTAGTATGAATATTTGAATGAGATCTAAAGAAATGAGCCAACTCAGAAACTCGTTATGAAAAGTATGAGTTTGTTTTGTCATGACCACTGAATTTTCTAGAAACAGAGGGGTACGTGGAAGCGAGAGGTGTAGATAATGTTTTTACACAAATTAAAATGTAAATGATTACTTGATTTATTATGTTTTAGTCCCGATTCAGTTCAGTTATGTATCGTTTCTTCTCAGTTTTCCCCGGGATCGCTTGGCCAATTTAGCCTTTGTGTTCATAAAGCTGATTTTAGTAGTATATTATTACTAATTAATAATCAGATGTGCCATGGTCGAGAGGTAATCGTGCTTGATGGCAGTCCACAAGGAATCGTTTCTTTCTTTAATCTCATTAGGCTGTGAGACTTAGCCCAATTGCTGGCCCGTTGTCTTGGCCTATGTGTCCAATAAATTGGCATAAATCACCAATCCATCATTGACACCATCGCCAGATGTGTTGGCTAAGTGCACGATTGAACTGCAGGTGTACATATGCCACCCTAATCCCCCCGCCCCCGCCACTTTACCTCAGTCACGCCTTACAGCGACACCCCCCCAAGAGACACTCAAGAGATTCCCTTGAGTGTGACATCACGGCTTGTCTTAACTCCGCTCGACCATATACACAGTGGCACTGTTAACCGTATGCTACTAGTGTATGCTCTCCTCTATGCTACTATTGTATTCTCTCATCGTGCCTCCACCCCAACCACAAACCCACACCACACCACACTCACACGATCATGCTAACTGCCCCCTTCCCTCCCCTCCACCTGATCTCGGCGGTCTCGAGGTGACCTTCTGATATACACATATATGTATATATGTGTCTGGGGCGGGGAGCGGGCTGCCGAGGCGGGGGGTGGGGGTGGGGTGTCGATAAAGTTATGCGTGTGTGGGTGACCAGTCTGCCATAGCGAGCGCGGCGGCCCTCAACAAAACGCAGTCGAGCCCGTTCCGACACGATTCGGAAGGCGCTCTATTATCGCATACCACCAGCCCTGTAGGTCCCGTCGCCGCAACACTCCATGTGCCCGACCATACCTCCCCCCCCCCCACACACACACTCCACAGACGGCATGGACAATTCCTCATTATCCGCACCTCCCCCTCCCCGTCTCCTCCCCCAGTTTGCCCCCCCCCCACACACACACTCCACTGTCCCGCCCACCCTGCCTGCTCGCCGCTGGCACAGTTATAACCGCCACGGCGCCGCCATTCATGTTGGACCATATATCTTCTGGCTTTCCGGAATGTCATTCGGAAATACTCACCACGCTGAAGTGTCAAGGTTTTGGATCATTCCTGCACAAAGCTGGGCAGTTGTTACACGCGAAGTATATAACTCTTTGCCACACATCACGTCACTGGACCTCATGACGTCACGTGAAAGCGGGTCTTCAGTGATATCGGGGAAGCATTCGAGTCGACGTATTTATTCGGTATTTGCGTGCTCTCTCTCTCTTTCCCTCTCCGTCCATCGCTGGTGACGGATGTATCGTGTCTGAGTGGGTGTACGTCGAATAGCAAATGTAAACACGGCGATTGTCGATGCACGGACTCCCCCTCGGCACTGGATATACATACAGGCTCTCCACATGTCCTCGCGCGTCTGGGGGTCGGCGCTCAATTTAACGCGGCAATTTACAAGCGAGTTTGGTTGTAAATCACAACGCCGGACGCAGCATCCAGACCGACGGAAGTGGTTTTGATACACGCTGAATTAGTCTCGATTGTCCCTAAACACTCGCCTGACTTGCCACACGGTGGCCCATTGCAAGTTATCCCCAATTGGAATTTCCAGATTTGCCTGCCGGCTGCTTTGATTTAGTCACAATCCGCCAAGGCAACGTATTGAGTTTCTTTCCTCGTCATCTCTGGGCGGGAGACAATAAGCAACATATTGTGATAGTTGTATCGAAAAGGATATATAGGGTTATACATCATAAAAACTCCCATTAATTATTACCCCATCTGCTTGAGGATGCCCGGGAAAGGATTGGAATTTGCATGCGAAAAGCCAAAGAAAAAGGAGGAAAGGCGTGAAGATGGAGGTAAGGATAAGAGAGAGGAGGGATTTCTGTCGACTTATCCACATGGGAGGTGATTCGTTTGGCGCAAAACTGGGTCAGCTGAATGCAGACACAACGATGAAATACAACAAGCTTTTTATGTCGTACCATCTGTGGCCCACATATATCTGTGTTACCATTTCGAATCACATGTAAATTATGTATTGAATACGCCGAGCAGCTTGACATCCTCTGCTTACCATCGCCAGGACACATGCTGGAAGGCGAGGCCACTTGAGGCAGCTTGGCTATATATAGTACTCAGTAGACCAATAGGTCCTGTGTTTTTGTACCTGACGCAAAAGTGGCCTAAACACCCAATATTTCGTTTCAGTTCCCGTTTCATGCCAACCGCAGTAATCTGCAACAAAAAATGTTGCAGTAAAACTCACGTGAAACTCACACCTGGCACTCACTATGGTAACCACATTGGGCCATAACATCACACTCACTATAATAATTAATAAAGGTTCTGGGCAGCTTGAAGAACACTGGATAAGTTATTTATATATTTCTTTCCACGTCACCCCCAGAGCACGTGCTGAAGGCGCTTAGCAGCCTGGAAACAACGGAAGAGAAGTTGGCGGCCCTCTGTAAGAAGTACACTGACCTGCTGGAGGAACATCGCCTGCTGCAGAACAAGTTCAAGCAGAGCCAGAGGAAAGTCGCCGTGGTAGGTGGCCCTAACTTAATGGTGTGATTGTGGTAGATCGCCCTCACCTAATGGTGTGATTTTGGTCGGTGGCCCTGACTTAATGGTATGATTGTGGTAGATCGCCCTCACTTAATGGTATGATTGTGGTAGATCGCCCTCACTTAATGGTATGATTGTGGTAGGTGGCCCTCACCTGATGGTGTGATTTTGGTAGGTGGCCCTCACTTAATGGTGTGATTGTGGTAGATCGCCCTCACTTAATGGTGTGATTGTGGTAGGTGACCCTCACTTAATGGTATCATAGTATGTTGCCTGTAGTTAAATTGGCGATACTATGGGAAATCGGTTGAAGTTGTTACGGTTCAATGTCATAAACTGATCATTATGCTGTGGTCTGCCATCGTTAGATATCGCGCGAAAAGGACCAACTGCAGAGTGAACACAGCAAGGCGGTACTGGCTAAGAGTAAACTGGAAAGTTTGTGTCGGGAGCTTCAGAGACACAACAAGCTAGTCAAGGTAAGATTGACACGATTGCCCTTGATCATAGCCAAGGATTGTCTCACTGAATATTCTTACTGTTTGTGTGTTATGCAAACCCTGCACATTGGCACTAAGCTTGTCCTGACAAAGTGTCAAAGAATATGTAAAGTATGTCACCTTGTTACTTTCCATTTAGGAAGAGAGTTTAGGGCGTGCCAAAGAGGAGGAGGAGAAGAGAAAAGAAGTCACATCAAAATTTCAGGTATACTATGAAATCCTCACTCCCCGCACTAGTTATCCCTATGAGAACTATGAAAAAAGTTGTGCAGTGTTGGAGTATCCGGATTGCGCCACAACTTAAACGGAATATCGGTTGCTTGGCCCATTTACTACAGGTATAAGCGGGCTAAGATAAACTATAATAAAGTACGTTTAACGTCGATAATTTACACATCTCTTGGGCGATGTTGTGTACAACAGCCTCAGAGCACGGACTTTTCACCTTCGTGCCTCTTTGGTAGGCACGCTGTGTCAAAGGCCAGCTGTATGTCAAATTGAAGCCAGCATGTTATCCAGTGAATCTAAAGGTAGATGTTAGGTGGGCAGCCGCTGCGGGAGGCGCTAGCCCTATCTATCCAGTGGATATGAAGGACAGCTGAGGCATTGGCCCTGATGATCGCTTGCAGTCACAGGATCTCGCCACTCGTTAAGGTCCGAAAATGACGTCATTATGCACGACGTCATATCCAATTGAAGAAATAAGTTTATCATAACGCGCTCCCAAAATGACGTCATCTTGGTTACGTCATAACAACCAGTGGCGTAAATAACGGCGTCATTTTGGGAACGTAACAAGTGGCGAGATCCTGTGATAACGCGCTCCCAAAATGACGTCATCTTGGTTACGTCATAACAATCAGTGGCGTAAATAACGACGTCATTTTGGGAACGTAACAAGTGGCGAGATCCTGTGATAACGCGCTCCCAAAATGACGTCATCTTGGTTACGTCATAACAATCAGTGGCGTAAATAACGACGTCATTTTGGGAACGTAACAAGTGGCGAGATGCTGTGATAACGCGCTCCCAAAATGACGTCATCTTGGTTACGTCATAACAATCAGTGGCGTAAATAACGACGTCATTTTGGGAACGTAACAAGTGGCGAGATACTGTGATAACGCGCTCCCAAAATGACGTCATCTTGGTTACGTCATAACAATCAGTGGCGTAAATAACGACGTCATTTTGGGAACGTAACAAGTGGCGAGATCATGTGCTCGCAGTCATTGTTTCCAATTTCATGACAATTAACTGTTTCCATTGTTGCAGACGACTATTAACGACATTCAAAAGCAGATGAATGAGAACCACGAGAAGAACAACAAGCTTCGGGAAGAGAACATAGAGCTAGCCAGCAAGCTGAAGAACCTCATCGAACAGTATGAGGTTCGGGAACAGGTGGGTACAGGATTCCCTTGTATATATCTGTATCCTCATGGTAGATCCTCATGGTAGATCCTCATGGTAGGTCCCCATGGTAGATCCTCATAGTAGATCCTCATGGTAGGTTCTCTTAGTAGATCCTCATGGTAGATCCTCATGGTAGATCCTCTTGGTAGGTCCTATTGGTAGACCTCATGGTAGATCCTCATGGTAGGTCCTCACGGTAGATCTCATGGTAGATATTTATGGTAGAGCCTCATGGTAGATCCTCACCATAGATCCTCATGGTAGGTCCTCATAGTAGATCCTCATGGTAGATCCTCACGGTAGATCCCCATGGTAGGTCCTCATAGTAGATCCTTATGGTAGATCCTCACGGTAGATCCTCATGGTAAGTCCTCATGGTAGATCCCCATGGTAGGTCCTCATGGTAGATCCTCATGGTAGATGTTAATGGTAAGTCCTCATGGTAGATCCTCATGGTAGAGCCTCATGGTAGATATTTATGGTAGAGCCTCATGGTAGATCCTCACGGTAGGTCTCATCGTAGATCCTCATGGTAGATCCTCATGGTAGATTATGGTAGTTGCTCGTGGTGGACCCTCATGATAGATCCTCATGGTAGATCCTCACAGTAGATCGTCATTTTAGCTCCTCGTGGTAGGTCCTCATTTTAGGTCCTCATGGTAGATCCTCATGGTAGATCCTCATGGTAGATCCTCATGGTAGATCCTAATGGTAGATCCTCATGGTAGACCATCATGGTAGGTCTTCATGGTAGATCCTCATTTTAGGTCCTCATGGTAGATCCTCATTTTAGGTCCTCATGGTAGATCTTCATTTTAGGTCCTCATGGTAGATCTTCGTGGTAGATCCTCGTGGTAGATCCTCGTGGTAGAACCTTGTGGTAGATCCTCATGGTAGAACCTTGTGGTAGATCCTCATGGTAGATCCTCATGGTAGGTCTTCATTTTAGGTCCTCGTGGGATAACATATATAGCTCCCCTTTTTAGCAAAATTCTCGGATAAGATATAATATTGAAATGAATGAAATATATCTTTAAACCCAATTCAGATTCAGAGACCCTTTACCGAATGTTTTTCTTGCTAGATGGCGCAACAGAGAATTGAACCTGAGTGTCCCCCAAAAGATTAAATTGTTCTCCAGAATGGGCGGCTACCACATTAATTTAGAAGTTATGATTTACTAATTTTAATTGATTCAGAGTATGAACACCTATATTTTTTTTGCATACCCCATGTACCTTCAGCACATCGAGAAGGTGTTTAAGCACAAGGAACTGGAGCTGCAGTTGGTGGAGGCCAAGCTGGCTCAGGCCTCGCTACAGATGAACGAGGACGTGGAGAAAAATCTTAAAGAAAAACAAGTGGTATGTGTCTCAGAATGTTGAAAATGGAGTCACGTCTAAAAGGAAAATAAGTGGTATGTAATTAAGAATAGTAACAATTAAAAAATCTCATAGAAACACAAGTGGTATGTGTCTCAGAACGGTGATCTTGTAATGGCAGTGGTGCATGGCCAAAGCCGATGCAACTTGTGGAGTTGTAGTTTATGAGTGGAGTTATAGTTTATGAGGTACTGTGTAAAGTACGTGGGTGAAATAAACAAGTAATGAGCCGCTGTGAGGTTGCGTGCTTACATACAAACCGATGGCGGGTTCAACCCACGTCTGTGTCCGTTTCAAACTTTCATCTTTGGCCCCAAGAGTATGTGCATGTGGCCTAAAGCCCCACATTTCCTTCCAGATACATGATGTCAGAACCAGTTGAAACGTCCTTTACGTGTGTACTAAAAACTCAATTAACTTAGTAGGTCAAGAGTACAGAAATATTGTTAAATACAGCAAAGACACTTAAAGATTGTCGTGACGCCGCCCTGGTGACCTCTGACCTTTGACCCGCAGCTTCTGACGGAGGTGACGGACGCCCACAAGAAGATGCACCTGATGGAAGCCCAGGAACAGGCGCTGCGCAGCCAGCTCTCCATCTACACCGACAAGTACGAGGAGTTCCAGGCCACGCTGGCCAAGAGCAACGACGTCTTCGGCTCCTTCAAGACCGAGATGGACAAAGTGGGTGGCGACACCTCGTGCCACGGTTACCAGATTGTGGGACGGGTGTAGGCATAGAGGGACACACAACTACACCTCGTTTCTCTGCCAGAGTTTAGAGTGGGGCGGTGAATGCCTGGCACTGGCGTGGGTGTGTGGGTAGGGCTTTAGACGCCAGGCCAACGTCATCTATCAGCATCAGGCCGATAACATAGATGTACAATTATAGGATTTTGATTATTATTATCGACTGGTGTTGACAAACGTGACAAGTCGTCATTTGAGTGGTTTGTTTTGGACGTTTCCGTTAAGTCCGTCTTGTATCCGTTTTTCAGATGACTAAGAAGATCAAGAAGCTGGAGAAAGACACGACGATGTGGCGGACACGCTGGGAAAACAGCAACAAGACGCTGCTGCACATGGCTGAGGAGGTCGGTAGTGATTGGCTCACTCAGTGAGGGGCGGGAGGTCAGTAGTGATTGGCCCACTCAGTGAGGGGCGGGAGGTCGCTACTGATTGGCCCAATCAGTGAGGGGCGGGAGGTCCGTAGTGATTGGCCCAATCAGTGAGGGGCGGGAGGTCCGTAGTGATTGGCCCAATCAGTGAGGGGCGGGAGGTCCGTAGTGATTGGCCCAATCAGTGAGGGGCGGGAGGTCCGTAGTGATTGGCCCAATCAGTGAGGGGCGGCAGGTCCGTAGTGATTAGCCCAATCAGTGAGGGGCGGGAGGTCCGTAGTGCTTGGCCCAATCAGTGAGGGGCGGGAGGTCCGTAGTGATTGGCCCAATCAGTGAGCGGGTCGAGAGGTCGGTAGTAATTGGCCCAATCAGTGAGCGGGTCGGGAGGTCGGTAGTAATTGGCCCAATCAGTGAGCGGGTCAGGAGGTCGGTAGTGATTGGTCGAGTCAGTTAACGTTACAGAGGTCGATACTGATTGTTCAACTTGATTCAAACCCCTTTTCAATGTTTCAATGTCCTTCCTACACTGCACTATCAGGACATAACCCAGTTCGTCTTTTTAAGGCTCTTGTGTTTCCATCTTGACCGCCGTGTCCTTTGCATCTGGCCAAAATCCTGGCCATGTATGATGAGGTTAAGTTATCTGAAATCAGAAAATTACAGCATTGAAGCCTGGCGATATTTCTTTGAAATCATTTCTATTAAAATGGGTTCCTTGTCTCAATTTAGCACGAATATACACAGATCTGGCGTATGACAGTTGCGAGATATGCCGCGTATTTCTTTCCCCGAAATTGAACGCAAACGTTATTTTCAGAAAACTCGAAGCGATCAGGTGATCACGACGCTCAACACTAAAGTACAGAAGTTAGAGAGTCTCTGTAGGGCGCTTCAGTCGGAGAGAAACAAAGGAGGCAGCGCCGTAAAGGATGCCGGTAAGTCTATGGCTGCGTCCCACCAGCGTCCCACCAGCGTCCTCTCTACTCACGCGTGTGCCGAAGTCGCCGGGAGGTCCCTTTCGCGGGGTTCAGCCAAGGCCTGTCGCTCAGTAATGTGGTCCTCAGATTTGTTTTCCCGGATTTATATGGATATATATTATATGTATTATTTTGATATATATTAATATAGATATAATGTATATTAATATATACCGGTATATTATATATATATATAGTATGGAGGGGTTAATGGCGTTGATGACTATTTTGGTCACAGGCTCTTCACGTTGCTATATGCAACCAATGTGCCTCGACTTTGACGTGGTCTGTTGAGGTAACGTGCTGGCCTTACTACAGGTTCCCATATTACACAATGTATGTCTCCCCCAAGTTTCCCACACCATCTATTACTGGTTCCCGCATGTACATTATTGCCCCATTTCAGAATCACTGTCGCCGTCGTTGAACGGAGCTTTGACTGGCGTCCCGGACCCGGAGAAGGAGGGCGTCAGTCCGACCCAGACTCCGCCCAATACTCCGGACAACACCAGCTCCCGAGCCAGTCCCGTCGCCGCCCCAGAGTCCGGCTCTTCCGGAGACACGGCTCCCGGGCATCAGCCGCCCGAGGGCAGCTCCAACGAGACCGACCAATCAGAACAGCCCGAGCCATCACGTGATCCTGCCGACGACCAATCACAGTCGGACCTCACTACGCCGGACGCCGCTAATGGAACTAGCCAATCAGAGGCAATATCCGCATCGGGAGCGGCAGGAGGCAGCCAGGCAGAACGCGTAGGAGGAGCTGAGGGGTCAAAGGTCAAAGGGGAGGAGGCCAGCAATGAACAGTCGATCTTAGAAGCCGAGAAATAAATATAATTCAAAGGGGAAACTTAATTTTAAGGCGACATCTCCTTGTTTCTCCCCACTTTCCCCTCCCCCTGCAGCTTGTAGCATGTGAAACTTTTTTAAATGCCACTTGTGAGAGCTGCGTGTGTCCTGTTCTATGGGTTATCAGTTCTACTGTGCGCGGTCCGCAGTTACAGCTAGAAGTCACGTAGGTCAGTATAAGCGCGATGCCATGTTGTCCGTACATAGGAAGGCTGGTTAACACAGCCGTTCGGTCGATTTCCATGTGCAATAAAGCTTTCGTTCACAATGCTTAAAACTGGTCTTGCCCCCTGAGTCAGATGGGAGACATCATGTGTCTTCACTTCTTTGATCATTTCGGGGGACGTCATGGGTCTCTACTTGTATGATCATGTCGATAGACGTCATGTGTCTCTACTTGTATGATCATGTCGGTAGACGTCATGGGTCTCTACTTGTATGATCATGTCGGTAGACGTCATATGTCTCTACTTGTATGATCATGTCGGGAGACGTCATGTGTCTTTACTTGTATGATCATGTCGGGGGACGTCATGTGTCTCTACTTGTATGATCATGTCGGTAGACGTCATATGTCTCTACTTGTATGATCATGTCGGGGGACGTCATGTGTCTCTACTTGTATGATCATGTCGATGGACGTCATGTGTCTCTACTTGTATGATCATGTCGGGGGACGTCATGTGTCTCTACTTGTATGATCATGTCGGGAGACGTCATATGTCTCTACTTGTATGATCATGTCGGGGGACGTCATGTGTCTCTACTTGTATGATCATGTCGGGAGACGTCATGTGTCTCTACTTGTATGATCATGTCGGGAGACGTCATGTGTCTTTACTTGTATGATCCTGTCGGGGGACGTCATGTGTCTCTACTTGTATGATTATGTCGGGAGACGTCATGTGTCTTTACTTGTATGATCATGTCGGGGGACGTCATGTGTCTCTACTTGTATGATCATGTCGGGGGACGTCATGTGTCTCTACTTGTATGATCATGTCGGGGGACGTCATGTGTCTACTTGTATGATCATGTCGGGAGACGTCATGTGTCTCTACTTGTATGATCATGTCGGGAGACGTCATATGTCTCTACTTGTATGATCATGTCGGGAGACGTCATGTGTCTACTTGTATGATCATGTCGGGAGACGTCATGTGTCTCTACTTGTATGATCATGTCGGGAGACGTCATATGTCTCTACTTGTATGATCATGTCGGGAGACGTCATATGTCTACTTGTATGATCATGTCGGGGGACGTCATGTGTCTCTACTTGTATGATCATGTCGGGAGACGTCATGTGTCTACTTGTATGATCATGTCGGGGGACGTCATGTGTTTCTACTTGTATGATCATGTCGGGAGACGTCATATGTCTCTACTTGTATGATCCATGTCGGGGGACGTCATGTGTCTACTTGTATGATCATGTCGGGAGACGTCATGTGTCTCTACTTGTATGATCATGTCGGGAGACGTCATATGTCTCTACTTGTATGGTCATGTCGGGAGACGTCATATGTCTACTTGTATGATCATGTCGGGGGACGTCATGTGTCTCTACTTGTATGATCATGTCGGGAGACGTCATGTGGGTCTACTTGTATGATCATGTCGGGCGACGTCATGTGTCTCTACTTGTATGATCATGTCGGGAGACGTCATGTGTCTCTACTTGTATGATCATGTCGGGAGACGTCATGTGTCTCTACTTGTATGATCATGTCGGGAGACGTCATGTGTCTCTACTTGTATGATCATGTCGGGAGACGTCATGTGTCTCTACTTGTATGATCATGTCGGGAGACGTCATGTGTCTCTACTTGTATGATCATGTCGGGAGACGTCATGTGTCTCTACTTGTATGATCATTTCGTGGTGCCCGAGCGGAGTACGGCAGCTTTGTACCTCCTCGCATTCTGCTGAGCCTGCCGAGACCCCTGCCTCTAGGCCACGTGTTTCAGTGTAGGCAAGTGTCTGTAGTGTTTTTTTTAGAAATTTGTACCTTTGTACTGAATGCCCCCCCCCCCCCCCATTGCCAACAAGTTTTGCTGCGCTTGGGATAGTTGCTTCAGTTTCATTGTATATAAATAATTTGGAAGTTTCTACGTATTTTTGTTTTTGATTTCTACTCAAGTATTTGTTGTATTTCCGGGTCTCGTGAACCAAGGCACAATTAAATTATTATTAACTTTAAAAGTATTACCAAATCTCTTTCGCACGCCGCAGCGACATCGTGCACCGTCCGGTATGAGTGTTCACACTCACACAGCCCGACATGATGTACAGTGCCCCCTCTCCGAGACACCCACACTGACCCTCATCATGTACAGTGCCCCCTCTCCCAGACACGCACCACGGACCCTCATCATGTACAGTGCACCCTCACTGACCCTCATGATGTACAGTGCCCCACCTCCCTGACACCCTTACTAACCCTCATCTTGTGCAGTGCCCCCTCCCAGACACCCACACTAAACCTCATCATGTACAGTGCCCCCTCTCCCAGACACCAACACTAACTCCCATCATGTACAGTGCCCCCTCTCGAAGACAACCACACTGACCCTCATTATGGACAGTGCCCCCTCTCCCAGACACCCACGCAGACTGACATCATGTGCAGTGACCCCTCTCCCAGACACCCACACTGACCCTCATTTGTACAGTGCCCAACCTCCCTGACACCCTCACTAACCCTCGTCATGTACATTGCCCTCTCTCTGACGCCCTCACTAACCCTCATCATGTAGTGCCCCCTCTCCGAGACACCCACACTGACCCTCATCATGTACAGTGCCCCACCTTCCTGATACCCTCACCAACCCTCATTATGGACAGTGCCCCCTCTCCCAGACACCCACGCAGACCGACATCATGTACAGTGCCCCCACTCCCCGACACTCTCACTAACCCTGATCATGTGCAGTGACCCCTCTCCCAGACACCCACACTGACCCTCATTTGTACAGTGCCCAACCTCCCCGACACCCTCACTAACCCTCATCATGTACATTGCCCTCTCTCTGACACCCTCACTAACCCTCATCATGTAGTGCCCCCTCTCCGCGACACCCACACTGACCCTCATCATGTACAGTGCCCCACCTCCCTGACACCGTCACTAACCCTCATCATGTACAGTGCCCCACCTCCATGACACCCTCACTAACCCTCATCATGTACAGTGCCCCCTCTCCCAGACACCCACACTAACTCTCATGTACAGTGCGCACACTCCCTGACACCCTCACTAACCCTCATCATGTACAGTGCGACCTCTCCCAGACACCCACACTGACCCTCATCATGTACACTGTCCCTTCTCACAGATACCCATACAGACCGACATCATGTACAGTGCCTCCTATCCCAGATACCCACACTGACCCGTATCATGTACACTGACCCCTCTCCAAGACACCCACGCAGACCGACATCATGTACAGTGCCACCTCTCCCCGACACTCTCACTAACCCTGATCATGTACAGTGCCCCCTCTCCCGGACACCCAACTGACCCGTATCATGTACAATGCACCATCTCCCTGACACCCTTACTAACCATCATCATGTACACCTCCCCACCTCCCTGACTCCCTCACTAACCCTCATCATGTACAGTGCCCCCTCTCTCAGGCAGCCGCACTAACTCTCATCATGAACAGTGCGCCCTCTCCCTGACACCCACACTAATCCTCATCATGTACAGTGCCCCCTCTCCCAGACACCCACACTGACCCTCATCATGTACAGTGCCCCCTCTCCCAGACTCCCTCACTGACCCTCATCATGTACAGTGCCCCCTCTCCCAGACACCCACACTAATCCTCATCATGTACAGTGCCCCTTCTCCCAGACACCCTCACTGACCCTCATCATGTACAGTGCCCATCCCCCTAGACACCCACACTGAGCCTCATCATGTACAGTGCCCCCTCTCCGAGACACCCACACTAACCCTCATCATGTGCAGTGCCCGTTCTCCCAGACACAAACACTGACCCTCATCATGTGCAGTGCCCCACCTCCCTGACACCCTCACCAACCCTCATCATGTAAACTGCCCTCTCTTCGTGACGCCCTCACTGCCCCTTATCATGTACACTGCCCCCTTTCCCTGACACCAACACTAACTCCCATCATGTACAGTGCCCCCTCTCCGAGACAACCACACTGACCCTCATTATGGACAGTGCCCCCTCTCCCAGACACCCACACTCACCCTCGTCATGTGCAGTGCCCCCTCTCCCAAACACCCACATAGACTGACATCATGTGCACTGCCCCCTCTCCAAGACACCCACACTGATCCTCATCATGTACACTGCCCCCTCTGCCTGACACCAACACTAACTCTCATCATGTACAGTGCCCCCTCTCGGAGACAACCACACTGACCCTCATTATGGACAGTGCCCCCTCTCCCAGACACCCACGCAGACTGACATCATGTACAGTGCCCCCTCACCCCGACACTCTCACTAACCCTGATCATGTGCAGTGCCCCCTCTCCCAGACACCCACACTGACCCTCATTTGTACAGTGCCCTATCGCCCTGACACCCTTACTAACCATCATCATGTACACCTCCCCACCTCCCTGACACCCTCACTAACCCTCATCATGTACAGTGCCCCCTCTCTCAGACAGCCGCACTAACTCTCATCATGAACAGTGCGCCCTCTCCCAGACACCCACACTGACCCTCATCATGTACAGTGCCCCCTCTACCAGATACCCACACTGACCCTCATCATGTACAGTGCCCCACCTCCCTGACACCCTCACCAACCCTCATTATGGACAGTGCCCCCTCTCCCAAACACCCACACTGACCCTCATCATGTACAGTGCCCCCTCTCCATGACACCCACACTAACTCTCATCATGTGCAGTGCCCGTTCTCCCAGACACAAACACTGACCCTCATCATGTGCAGTGCCCCACCTCCCTGACACCCTCACCAACCCTCATCATGTAAACTGCCCTCTCTTCGTGACACCCTCACTGCCCCTTATCATGTACACTGCCCCCTTTCCCTGACACCAACACTAACTCCCATCATGTACAGTGCCCCCTCTCCGAGACAACCACACTGACCCTCATTATGGACAGTGCCCCCTCTCCCAGACACCCACACTGACCCTCATTTGAACAGTGCCCCATCTCCCTGACACGCTTACTAACCATCATCATGTACACCTCCCCACCTCCCTGACACCCTCACTAACCCTCATCATGTACAGTGCCCCCTCTCTCAGACAGCCGCACTAACTCTCATCATGAACAGTGCGCTCTCTCCCAGACACCCACACTGACCCTCATCATGTACAGCGGCCCCTCTCCCTGACACCCACACTGACCCTCATCATGTACAGTGCCCCACCTCCCTGACACCCTCACCAACCCCCATTATGGACAGTGCCCCCTCTCCCAAACACCCACACTGACCCTCATCATGTACAGTCCCCCCCTCTCCCAGACACCCACACTAACCCTCATCATGTACAGTGCACCACCTCCCTGACACCCACACTGACCCTCATCGTGTACAGTGCGCCCTCTCCCTGACACCCACACTAACCCTCATCATGTGCAGTGCGCCCTCTCCCAGACACCCACGCTGAACCTCATCATGTACAGTGCCCCACCTCCTTGACATCCTCAACAACTCTCATTATGGACAGTGCCACCTATCCCAGACACCCTCACTAACCCTCATCATGTACAGTGCCCCACCTCCCTGACACCGTCACTAACTCTCATCATGTACAGTGCCCCACCTCCATGACACCCTCACTAACCCTGATCATGTGCAGTGCCCCCTCTCCCAGACACCCACACTGACCCTCATTTGTACAGTGCCCGACCTCCCAGACACCCTCACTAACCCTCATCATGTACACTGCCTCTCTCTGACACCCTCACTAACCCTCATCATGTACACTGCCCTCTCTCCGTGACATCCACACCGACCCTCATCATGTACAGTGCCCCCTCTCCCAGACACCCACACTAACTCTCATGTACAGTGCGCACTCTCCCTGACACCCTCACTAACCCTCATCACGTACAGTACGCCCTCTCCCAGACACCCACACTGACCCTCATCATGTACACTGTCCCTTCTCACAGATACCCATACAGACCGACATCATGTACAGTGCCTCCTATCCCAGATACCCACAATGACCCATATCATGTACACTGACCCCTCTCCAAGATACCCACGCAGACCGACATCATGAACAGTGCCACCTCTCCCCGACACTCTCACTAACCCTGATCATGTAGAGTGCCTCCTATCCCAGATACCCACACTGACCCATATCATGTACACTGACCCCTCTCCAAGATACCCACGCAGACCGACATCATGTACAGTGCCACCTCTCCCCGACACTCTCACTAACCCTGATCATGTAGAGTGCCCCCTCTCCCGGACACCCAACTGACCCGTATCATGTACAGTGCCCCATCTCCCTGACACCCTTACTAACCATCATCATGTACACCTCCCCACCTCCCTGACTCCCTCACTAACCCTCATCATGTACAGTGCCCCCTCTCTCAGGCAGCCGCACTAACTCTCATCATGAACAGTGCGCCCTCTCCCAGACACCCACACTAATCCTCATCATGTGGAGTGCCCCCTCCCCCAGACACCCACACTGACCCTCATCATGTACCGTGCCCCCTCTCCCAAACACCCACACTGTCCTTCATCGCGTACACTGCCCCTTCTCCCAGACACCCACACTAACCCTCATCATGTGCAGTGCCCGTTCTCCCAGACACCCACACTGACCCTCATCATGTGCAGTGCCCCACCTCCCTGACACCCTCACCAACCCTCATCATGTAAACTGCCCTCTCTTCGTGACGCCCTCACTGCCCCTTATCATGTACACTGCCCCCTTTCCCTGACACCAACACTAACTCCCGTCATGTACAGTGCCCCCTCTCCGAGACAACCACACTGACCCTCATTATGGACAGTGCCCCCCCTCCCAGACACCCACACTCACCTTCGTTATGTGCAGTGCCCCCTCTCCCAGACACCCACATAGACTGACATCATGTACACTGCCCCCTCTCCAAGACACCCACACTGATCCTCATCATGTACACTGCCCCCTCTGCCTGACACCAACACTAACTCCCATCATGTACAGTGCCCCCTGTCGGAGACAACCACACTGACCCTCATTATGGACAGTGCCCCCTCGCCCAGATACCCACGCAGACTGACATCATGTACAGTGCCCCCTCACCCCGACACTCTCACTAACCCTGAACATGTGCAGTGCCCCCTCTCCCAGAGACCCACACTGACCCTCATTTGTACAGTGCCCTATCTCCCTGACACCCTTACTAACCATCATCATGTACACCTCCCCACCTCCCTGACACCCTCACTAACCCTCATCATGTACAGTGCCCCCTCTACCAGATACCCACACTGACCCTCATCATGTACAGTGCCCCCTCTACCAGATACCCACACTGACCCTCATCATGTACAGTGCCCCACCTCCCTGACACCCTCACCAACCCTCATTATGGACAGTGCCCCCTCTCCCAAACACCCACACTGACCCTCATCATGTACAGTGCCCCCTCTCCATGACACCCACACTAACTCTCATCATGTGCAGTGCCCGTTCTCCCAGACACAAACACTGACCCTCATCATGTGCATTGCCCCACCTCCCTGACACCCTCACCAACCCTCATCATGTAAACTGCACTCTCTTCGTGACACCCTCACTGCCCCTTATCATGTACACTGCCCCCTTTCCCAGACACCCACGCAGACCGACATCATGTACAGTGCCGCCTCTCCCCGACACTCTCACTAACCCTGATCATGTGTAGTGCCCCCTCTCCCAGACACCCACACTCACCCTCATCATGTGCAGTGCCCCCTCTCCCAGACACCCACATAGACTGACATCATGTACGCTGACCCCTCTCCCAGACACCCACGCAGACCGACATCATGTACAGTGCCGCCTCTCCCCGACACTCTCACTAACCCTGATCATGTGTAGTGCCCCCTCTCCCAGACACCCACACTCACCCTCATCATGTGCAGTGCCCCCTCTCCCAGACACCCACATAGACTGACATCATGTACGCTGACCCCTCTCCCAGACACCCACGCAGACCGACATCATGTACAGTGCCGCCTCTCCCCGACACTCTCACTAACCCTGATCATGTGTAGTGCCCCCTCTCCCAGACACCCACACTGACCCTCATCATGTACAGTGCCCCCTCTCCCAGACGCCCACAGTGACCCTCATCATGTACAGTGCCCGATCTCCCTGACACCCTTACTAACTATCATCATGTACACCTCCCCACCTCCCTGACACCCTCACTAACCCTCATCATGTACAGTGCCCCCTCTCCCAGAGAGCCGCACTAACTCTCATCATGAACAGTGCGCCCTCTCCCTGACACCCACACTAATCCTCATCTTGTCGAGTGCCCCGTCCCCCAGACACCCACACTGACCCTCGTCATGTACAGTGCCCCCTCTCCCAGACACCCACACTGACCTTCATGGTGTACACTGCCCCCTCTCCCAGACACCCACACTAACCCTCATCATGTACAGTGCCCCACCTACCTGACACCCACACTGACCTTCATCATGTGCAGTGCTCCCTCTCCCCGACAGCCACACTAACTCTCATCATGCATAGTGCGCCCTCTCCCTAACAGCCACACTAACCCTCGTCATGTACAGTGCCCCCTCTCCCAAACACCCTCACTGACCCTCATCATGTAGAGTGTCCCCTCCCCCAGGCACCCACACTGACCCTCATCATGTACAGTGCCCCCTCTCCCAGACACCTACACTAACTCTCATCATGTGCAGTGCCCCTTCTCCCAGATACCCACACTAACCCTCATCATGTACAGTGCCCCCTCTGCTAGACACCCTTACTGACCCTCATCAGGTACAGTGCCACCTCTCCCAGACACCCACACTAAGCATCATCATGTACAGTGCCCCACCTCCCTGAAACCCTCGCTAACCCTCATCGTGTACAGTGCCCCACCTCCCTGACACCCACACTAACTCTCACCAAGTACAGTGCCACCTTTCCCAGACACCCACACTAACCCTCATCATGTACAGTGCCCCCTCTGCTAGACACCCTTTCTGACCCTCATCAGGTACAGTGCCACCTCTCCCAGACACCCACACTGACCCTCATTATGTACAGTGCACCACCTCCCTGACACCCACACTAACCCTCATCGTGTACAGTGCGCCTTCGCCCTGACACCCACAGTAACCCTCATCATGTACAGTGCGCCCTCTCCAAGACACCCACACTGACCCTCATCATGTACAGTGCCCCACCTTCCTGACACCCTCACCAACCCTCATTATGGACAGTGCCACCTATCCCAGACACCCACACTAACCCTCATCATGTACAGTGCCCCACCTCCATGACACCCACACTGACCCTCATAATGGACAGTGCCCCCTCTCCCAGAAACCCACGCAGACTGACATCATGTACAGTGCCCCCTCTCCCCGACACTCTCACTAACCCTGATCATGTGCAGTGCCCCCTCACCCAGACACCCACACTGACCCTCATTTGAACAGTGCCCCATCTCCCTGACACCCTTACTAACCATCATCATGTACACCTTCCCACCTCCCTGACACCCTCACCAACCCTCATCATGTACAGTGCCCCCTCTACCAGATACCCACACTGACCCTCATCATGTACAGCGGCCCCTCTCCCTGACACCCACACTGACCCTCATCATGTACAGTGCCCCACCTCCCTGACACCCTCACCAACCCTCATTATGGACAGTGCCCCCTCTCCCAAACACCCACACTGACCCTCATCATGTAGAGTGCCCTCTCTACCTGACACCCACACTGACCCTCATCATGTACAGTGCACCACCTCCCTGACACCCACACTGACCCTCATCGTGTACAGTGCGCCCTCTCCCTGACACCCACACTAACCCTCATCATGTGCAGTGCGCCCTCTCCCAGACACCCACGCTGAACCTCATCATGTACAGTGCCCCACCTCCTTGACATCCTCAACAACTCTCATTATGGACAGTGCCACCTATCCCAGACACCTTCACTAACCCTCATCATGAACAGTGCCCCACCTCCCTGACACCCACACTGACCTTCATCATGTGCAGTGCCCCCTCTCCCAAACACCCACACTAACCCTCAACATGTACAGTGCCATCTCTCCCAGACACCCACACTGAACCTCATCATGTACAGTGCCTCACCTCTCTGACACCCACACTGACCCTCATCATGAACAGTGCTCCCTCTCCCCGACAGCCACACTAACTCTCATCATGTATAGTGCGCCCCCTCCCAGACACCCACACTAGCCCTCATCATGTACAGTGCCCCCTCTCCCAGACACCTACACTAACCCTCATCATATGCAGTGCCCGTTCTCCCAGACACCCACACTGACCCTCATCGTGTACAGTGCGCCCTCTCCCTGACACACACACTAATCCTCATCATGTACAGTGCGCCCTCTCCAAGACACCCACACTGACCCTCATCATGTACAGTGCCCCACCTTCCTGACACCCTCACCAACCCTCATTATGGACAGTGCCACCTATCTCAGACACCCACACTAACCCTCATCATGTACAGTGCCCCACCTCCATGACACCCACACTGACCCTCATAATGGACAGTGCCCCCTCTCCCAGACACCCACGCAGACTGACATCATGTACAGTGCCCCCTCTACCCGACTCTCTCACTACCCTGATCATGTGCAGTGCCCCCTCACCCAGACACCCACACTGACCCTCATTTGAACACTGCCCCATCTCCCTGACACCCTCACTAACCATCATCATGTACACCTTCCCACCTCCCTGACACCCTCACTAACCCTCATCATGTACAGTGCCCCCTCTACCAGATACCCACACTGACCCTGATCATGTACAGCGGCCCCTCTCCCTGACACCCACACTGACCCTCATCATGTACAGTGCCCCACCTCCCTGACACCCTCACCAACCCTCATTATGGACAGTGCCCCCTCTCCCAGACACCCACACTAACCCTCATCATGTACAGTGCACCACCTCCCTGACACCCTCACCAACCCTCATCGTGTACAGTGCGCCCTCTCTCTGACACCCACACTAACCCTCATCATGTGCAGTGCGCCCTCTCCCAGACACCCACGCTGAACCTCATCATGTACAGTGCCCCACCTCCTTGACATCCTCAACAACTCTCATTATGGACAGTGCCACCTATCCCAGACACCCTCACTAAACCTCATCATGTACAGTGCCCCACCTCCCTGACACCCACACTGACCTTCATCATGTGCAGTGCCCCCTCTCCCAAACACCCACACTAACCCTCAACATGTACAGTGCCATCTCTCCCAGACACCCACACTGAACCTCATCATGTACAGTGCCTCACCTCTCTGACACCCACACTGGCCCTCATCATGAACAGTGCTCCCTCTCCCCGACAGCCACACTAACTCTCATCATGTATAGTGCGCCCCCTCCCTAACAGCCACACTAACCCTCGTCATGTACAGTGCCCCCTCTCCCAAACACCCCCACTGACCCTCATCATGTAGAGTGTCCCCTCCACCACACACCCACACTGACCCTCATCATGTACAGTGCCCCCTCTCCCAGACACCTACACTAACCCTCATCATGTGCAGTGCCCGTTCTCCCAGATACCCACACTAACCCTCATCATGTACAGTGCCCCCTCTGCTAGACACCCTTACTGACCCTCATCAGGTACAGTGCTACCTCTCCCAGACACCCACACTAAGCATCATCATGTACAGTTCCCCACCTCCCTGACACCCTCGCTAACCCTCATCGTGTACAGTGCCCCACCTCCATGACACCCACACTGACCCTCATAATGGACAGTGCCCCCTCTCCCAGACACCCACGCAGACTGACATCATGTACAGTGCCCCCTCTCCCCGACACTCTCACTAACCCTGATCGTGTGCAGTGCCCCCTCACCCAGACACCCACACTGACCCTCATTTGAACAGTGCCCCATCTCCCTGACACCCTTACTAACCATCATCATGTACACCTTCCCACCTCCCTGACACCCTCACTAACCCTCATCATGTACAGTGCCCCCTCTACCAGATACCCACACTGACCCTCATCATGTACAGCGGCCCCTCTCCCTGACACCCACACTGACCCTCATCATGTACAGTCCCCCCCTCTCCCAGACACCCACACTAACCCTCATCATGTACAGTGCACCACCTCCCTGACACCCACACTGAATCTCATCGTGTACAGTGCGCCCTCTCCCAGATACACACACTAACCCTCATCATGTACAGTGCCCCCTCTGCTAGACACCCTTACTGACCCTCATCAGGTACAGTGCCACCTCTCCCAGACACCCACACTAAGCATCATCATGTACAGTGCCCCACCTCCCTGACACGCTCGCTAACCCGCATCGTGTACAGTGCTCCACCTCCCTGACACCCACACTAACTCTCACCAAGTACAGTGCCCCCTTTCCCAGACACCCACACTAACCCTTATCATGTACAGTGCCCCACCTCCCAGACACCCACACTCACCCTCATCATGTGCAGTGCCCCCTCTCCCAGACCCTCACACTGACCGACATCATGTACACTGACCCCTCTCCCAGACAACCACGCAGACCGACATCATGTACAGTGCCCCCACTCCCCGACACTCTCACTAACCCTGATCATGTGCAGTGCCCCCTCTCCCATACACCCACACTGACCCTCATTTGTACAGTGCCCCATTTCCCTGACACCCTTACTAACCGTCATCATGTACACCTCCCCTCCTCCCTGACACCCACACTAACCCTCGTCATGTACAGCGCCCTCTCTCCCTGACACCCACATTGATCCTCATCATTTACAGTCCCCCCCCCCGCTCTCCCAGACACGGACACTGAACCTCATCCTGTACAGTGCCCCACCTCCCTGACACCGACACTAACCCTCGTCATTTACAGTGCCCCCTTTCCCTGACACCCACACTAACCCTCATCATGTACAGTGCCCCACCTCCCTGACACCCTCACCAACCCTCATCATGTAAACTGCTTCCTCTTCGAGACACCCTCACTGCCCCTTATCATGTACACTGCCCCCTTTCCCTGACACCAACACTAACTCCCATCATGTATAGTGCCCCCTCTCCGAGACAACCACACTGACCCTCATTATGGACAGTGCCCCCTCTCCCAGACACCCACGCTCACCCTCATCATGTGCAGTGCCCCCTCTCCCAGACACCCACATAGACTGACATCATGTACACTGCCCCCTCTGCCTGACACCAACACTAACTCCCATCATGCACAGTCCCCCTCTCTCCGAGACACCGACACTAAACCTCATCATGTACAGTGCCCCCTTTCCCAGACACCCACACTAACCCTTATCATGTACAGTGCCCCAACTCCCAGACACCCACACTGACCCTCATCGTGTACAGTGCGCCCTCACCCTGACACCCACAGTAACCCTCATCGTGTACAGTGCGCCCTCTCCAAGACACCCACACTGACCCTCACCATGTACAGTGCCCCACCTTCCTGACACCCTCACCAACCCTCATTATGGACAATGCCCCCTCTCCCAGACACCCACGCAGACTGACATCATGTACAGTGCCCCCTCTCCCCGATACTCTCACTAACCCTGATCATGTGCAGTGCCCCCTCTCCCTGACACCCACACTGACCCTCATCATGTACAGCGGCCCCTCTCCCTGACACCCACACTGACCCTCATCATGTACAGCGGCCCCTCTCCCTGACACCCACACGGACCCTCATCATGTACAGCGGCCCCTCTCCCTGACACCCACACTGACTCTCATCATGTACAGTGCCCCTCTCCCTGACACCCACACTGACTCTCATCATGTACAGTGCCCCCTCTCCCCGATACTCTCACTAACCCTGATCATGTGCAGTGCCCCCTCTCCCTGACACCCACACTGACCCTCATCATGTACAGCGGCCCCTCTCCCTGACACCCACACTGACCCTCATCATGTACAGCGGCCCCTCTCCCTGACACCCACACGGACCCTCATCATGTACAGCGGCCCCTCTCCCTGACACCCACACTGACTCTCATCATGTACAGTGCCCCTCTCCCTGACACCCACACTGACTCTCATCATGTACAGTGCCCCCTCTCCCCGATACTCTCACTAACCCTGATCATGTGCAGTGCCCCCTCTCCCTGACACCCACACTGACCCTCATCATGTACAGCGGCCCCTCTCCCTGACACCCACACTGACCCTCATCATGTACAGCGGCCCCTCTCCCTGACACCCACACGGACCCTCATCATGTACAGCGGCCCCTCTCCCTGACACCCACACTGACTCTCATCATGTACAGTGCCCCTCTCCCTGACACCCACACTGACTCTCATCATGTACAGTGCCCCCTCTCCCCGATACTCTCACTAACCCTGATCATGTGCAGTGCCCCCTCTCCCTGACACCCACACTGACCCTCATCATGTACAGCGGCCCCTCTCCCTGACACCCACACTGACCCTCATCATGTACAGCGGCCCCTCTCCCTGACACCCACACGGACCCTCATCATGTACAGCGGCCCCTCTCCCTGACACCCACACTGACTCTCATCATGTACAGTGCCCCTCTCCCTGACACCCACACTGACTCTCATCATGTACAGTGCCCCCTCTCCCCGATACTCTCACTAACCCTGATCATGTGCAGTGCCCCCTCTCCCTGACACCCACACTGACCCTCATCATGTACAGCGGCCCCTCTCCCTGACACCCACACTGACCCTCATCATGTACAGCGGCCCCTCTCCCTGACACCCACACTGACCCTCATCATGTACAGCGGCCCCTCTCCCTGACACCCACACTGACTCTCATCATGTACAGTGCCCCTCTCCCTGACACCCACACTGACCCTCATCATGTACAGTCCCCCCCTCTCCCAGACACTCACACTAACCCTCATCATGTACAGTGCACCACCTCCCTGACACCCACACTGACCCTCATCGTGTACAGTGCGCCCTCTCCCTGACACCCACACTAACCCTCATCATGTACAGTGCGCCCTCTCCCAGACACCCACGCTGAACCTCATCATGTACAGTGCCCCACCTCCTTGACATCTTCAACAACTCTCATTATGGACAGTGCCACCTATCCCAGACACCCTCACTAACCCTCATCATGTACAGTGCCCACCTCCCTGACACCCACACTGACCTTCATCATGTGCAGTGCCCCCTCTCCCAAACACCCACACTAACCCTCAACATGTACAGTGCCATCTCTCCCAGACACCCACACTGGACCTCATCATGTACAGTGCCCCACCTCTCTGACACCCACACTGACCCTCATCATGAACAGTGCTCCCTCTCCCCGACAGCCACACTAACTCTCATCAAGTATAGTGCGCCCCCTCCCTAACAGCCACACTAACCCTCGTCATGTACAGTGCCTCCTCTCCCAAACACCCTCACTGACCCTCATCATGTAGAGTGTCCCCTCCCCCAGACACCCACACTGACCCTCATCATGTACAGTGCCCCCTCTCCCAGACACCTACACTAACCCTCATCATGTGCAGTGCCCGTTCTCCCAGATACCCACACTAACCCTCATCATGTACAGTGCCCCCTCTGCTAGACACCCTTACTGACCCTCATCAGGTACAGTGCCACCTCTCCCAGACACCCACACTAAGCATCATCATGTACAGTGCCCCACCTCCCTGACACCCTCGCTAACCCTCATCGTGTACAGTGCTCCACCTCCCTGACACCCACACTAACTCTCACTAAGTACAATGCCCCCTTTCCCAGACACCCACACTAACCCTGATCATGTACAGTGCCCCACCTCCCAGACACCCACACTGACCCTCATTATGGACAGTGCCCCCTCTCCCAGACACACACACTGACCGACATCATGTACACTGACCCCTCTCCCAGACACCCACGCAGACCGACATCATGTACAGTGCCCCCACTCCCACGACACTCTCACTAACCCTGATCACGTGTAGTGCCCCCTCTCCCAGACACCCACACTGACCCTCACTTGTACAGTGCCCCATTTCCCTGACACCCTTACTAACCGTCATCATGTACACCTCCCCACCTCCCTGACTCCCTCACTAACCCTCATCATGTACAATGCCCCCTCTACCAGACACCCACACTGACCCTCTCCCAGACACCCACGCTGACCCTCATCATGTACAGTGTCCCACCTCCCTGACACCCCACTAACCCTCGTCATGTACAGTGCCCTCTCTCCCTGACACCCACATTGATCCTCATCATGTACAGTCCCACCCCCCCGCTCTCCCAGACACGGACACTGAACCTCATCATGTACAGTGCCCCACCTTCCTGACACCCACACTAACCCTCATCGTGTACAGTGCGCCCTCTCCCTGACACCCACAGTAACCCTCATCATGTACAGTGCGCCCTCTCCAAGACAGCCACACTGACCCTCATCATGTACAGTGCCCCATCTTCCTGACACCCTCACCAACCCTCATTATGGACAGTGCCACCTATCCCAGACACCCACACTAACCCTCATCATGTACAGTGGCCCACCTCCATGACACCCACACTGACCCTCATCATGTGCAGTGCCCCCTCTCCCAAACACCCACACAGACCCTCATCATGTACAGTGCCCCACCTCCCTGACACCCTCACTAACGCTCAGTATGGACAGGGCCACCTATCCCAGACACCCACACTAACCCTCATCATCTACAGTGCCCCACCTCCCTGACACCCACACTGAAACTCATCAGGTACAGTGCCCCACCTCCCTGACCCCCTCACTAACCCTCATTATGGACAGTGCCACCTATCCCAGACACCCACACTAACCCTCACCATGTACAGTGCCCCACCTCCCTGACACCCTCACCAACCCTCATTATGGACAGTGCCCCGTCTCCCAAACACCCACACTGACCCTCATCATGTAGAGTGCCCTGTATTCCAGACACCCACACTGACCCTCATCATGTACAGTGCCCTTCTCCCTGACACCCACACTGACCCTCATCATGTACAGTCCCCCCCTCTCCCAGACACCCACACTAACCCTCATCATGTACAGTGCACCACCTCCCTGACACCCACACTGACCCTCATCGTGTACAGTGCGCCCTCTCCCTGACACCCACACTAACCCTCATCATGTACAGTGCGCCCTCTCCCAGACACCCACGCTGAACCTCATCATGTACAGTGCCCCACCTCCTTGACATCTTCAACAACTCTCATTATGGACAGTGCCACCTATCCCAGACACCCTCACTAACCCTCATAATGTACAGGGCCCCACCTCCCTGACACCCACACTGACCTTCATCATGTGCAGTGCCCCCTCTCCCAAACACCCACACTAACCCTCAACATGTACAGTGCCATCTCTCCCAGACACCCACACTGGACCTCATCATGTACAGTGCCCCACCTCTCTGACACCCATACTGACCCTCATCATGA
The DNA here is from genome assembly GCA_964019135.1 of Arenicola marina. NCBI lineage: Eukaryota > Metazoa > Annelida > Polychaeta > Arenicolidae > Arenicola > Arenicola marina. The sequence continues at coordinate 50,020,089 of OZ025248.1, read as the reverse complement.
ACAGTGCTCCCTCTCCCCGACAGCCACACTAACTCTCATCATGTATAGTGCGCCCCCTCCCTAACAGCCACACTAACCCTCGTCATGTACAGTGCCTCCTCTCCCAAACACCCTCACTGACCCTCATCATGTAGAGTGTCCCCTCCCCCAGACACCCACACTGACCCTCATCATGTACAGTGCCCCCTCTCCCAGAAACCTACACTAACCCACATCATGTGCAGTGCCCGTTCTCCCAGATACCCACACTAACCCTCATCATGTACAGTGCCCCCTCTGCTAGACACCCTTACTGACCCTCATCAGGTACAGTGCCACCTCTCCCAGACACCCACACTAAGCATCATCATGTACAGTGCCCCACCTCCATGACACCCTCGCTAACCCTCATCGTGTACAGTGCTCCACCTCCCTGACACCCACACTAACTCTCACCAAGTACAGTGCCCCCTTTCCCAGACACCCACACTAACCCTGATCATGTACTGTGCCCCACCTCCCAGACACCCACACTGACCCTCATTATGGACAGTGCCCCCTCTCCCAGACACACACACTCACCCTCATCATGTGCAGTGCCCCCTCTCCCAGACCCTCACACTGACCGACATCATGTAAACTGACCCCTCTCCCAGACACCCACGCAGACCGACATCATGTACAGTGCCCCCACTCCCCGACACTCTCACTAACCCTGATCATGTGTAGTGCCCCCTCTCCCAGACACCCACACTGACCCTCACTTGTACAGTGCCCCATTTCCCTGACACCCTTACTAACCGTCATCATGTACACCTCCCCACCTCCCTGACTCCCTCACTAACCCTCATCATGTACAATGCCCCCTCTACCAGACACCCACACTGACCCTCTCCCAGACACCCACGCAGACCCTCATCATGTACAGTGTCCCACCTCCCTGACACCCACACTAACCCTTGTCATGTACAGTGCCCTCTCTCCCTGACACCCACATTGATCCTCATCATGTACAGTCCCCCCACCCCGCTCTCCCAGACACGGATACTGAACCTCATCATGTACAGTGCCCCACCTTCCTGACACCCACACTAACTCTCATCATGTACAGTGCGCCCTCTCCCTGACACCCACACTAACCCTCGTCATGTACTGTGCCCCCTTTCCCTGACACCCACACTAACCCTCATCATGTACAGTGCGCCCTCTCCCAGACACCCACACTAACCCTCATTATGTACAGTGCCCCACCTCCCTGACACCCTTACTAACCCTGATCATGTAAATGCGACCGGTCCCTGACACCCACACTAACCCTCATCGTGTACAGTGCGCCCTCACCCTGACACCCACAGTAACCCTCATCATGTACAGTGCGCCCTCTCCAAGACAGCCACACTGACCCTCATCATGTACAGTGCCCCATCTTCCTGACACCCTCACCAACCCTCATTATGGAGAGTGCCCCGTCTCCCAAACACCCACACAGACCCTCATCATGTAGAGTGCCCTGTATCCCAGACACCCACACTGACCCTCATCATGTACAGTGCCCCTCTCTCTGACACCCACACTGACCCTCATCATGTACAGTCCCCCCCTCTCCCAGACACCCACACTAACCCTCATCATGTACAGTGCACCACCTCCCTGACACCCACACTGACCCTCATCGTGTACAGTGCGCCCTCTCCCTGACACCCACACTAACCCTCATCATGTACAGTGCCCCTCTCTCTGACACCCACACTGACCCTCATCATGTACAGTCCCCCCCTCTCCCAGACACCCACACTAACCCTCATCATGTACAGTGCACCACCTCCCTGACACCCACACTGACCCTCATCGTGTACAGTGCGCCCTCTCCCTGACACCCACACTAACCCTCATCATGTGCAGTGCACCACCTCCCTGACACCCACACTGACCCTCATCGTGTACAGTGCGCCCTCTCCCAGACACCCACACTAACCCTCATCATGTACAGTGCACCACCTCCCTGACACCCACACTGACCCTCATCGTGTACAGTGCGCCCTCTCCCTGAAACCCACACTAACCCTCATCATGTACAGTGCGCCCTCTCCCAGACACCCACGCTGAACCTCATCATGTACAGTGCCCCACCTCCTTGACATCTTCAACAACTCTCATTATGGACAGTGCCACCTATCTCAGACACCCTCACTAACCCTCATCATGTACAGTGCCCCACCTCCCTGACACCCACACTGACCTTCATCATGTGCAGTGCCCCCTCTCCCAAACACCCACACTAACCCTCAACATGTACAGTGCCATCTCTCCCAGACACCCACACTGGACCTCATCATGTACAGTGCCTCACCTCTCTGACACCCACACTGACCCTCATCATGAACAGTGCTCCCTCTCCCCGACAGCCACACTAACTCTCATCATGTATAGTGCTCCCCCTCCCTAACAGCCACACTAACCCTCGTCATGTACAGTGCCTCCTCTCCCAAACACCCTCACTGACCCTCATCATGTAGTGTCCCCTCCCCCAGACACCCACACTGACCCTCATCATGTACAGTGCCCCCTCTCCCAGAAACCTACACTAACCCTCATCATGTGCAGTGCCCGTTCTCCCAGATACCCACACTAACTCTCATCATGTACAGTGCCCCTTCTGCTAGACACCCTTACTGACCCTCATCAGGTACAGTGCCACCTCTCCCAGACACCCACACTAAGCATCATCATGTACAGTGCCCCACCTCCATGACACCCTCGCTAACCCTCATCGTGTACAGTGCTCCACCTCCCTGACACCCACACTAACTCTCACCAAGTACAGTGCCCCCTTTCCCAGACACCCACACTAACCCTGATCATGTACAGTGCCCCACCTCCCAGACACCCACTCTGACCCTCATTATGGACAGTGCCCCCTCTCCCAGACCCTCACACTGACCGACATCATGTACACTGACCCCTCTCCCAGACACCCACGCAGACCGACATCATGTACAGTGCCCCCACTCCCCGACACTCTCACTAACCCTGATCATGTGTAGTGCCCCCTCTCCCAGACACCCACACTGACCCTCACTTGTACAGTGCCCCATTTCCCTGACACCCTTACTAACCGTCATCATGTACACCTCCCCACCTCCCTGACTCCCTCACTAACCCTCATCATGTACAATGCCCCCTCCACCAGACACCCACACTGACCCCTCTCCCAGACACCCACGCAGACCGACATCATGTACAGTGCCCCCACTCCCCGACACTCTCACTAACCCTGATCATGTGTAGTGCCCCCTCTCCCAGACACCCACACTGACCCTCACTTGTACAGTGCCCCATTTCCCTGATACCCTTACTAACCGTCATCATGTACACCTCCCCACCTCCCTGACTCCCTCACTAACCCTCATCATGTACAATGCCCCCTCTACCAGACACCCACACTGACCCTCTCCCAGACACCCACGCAGACCCTCATCATGTACAGTGTCCCACCTCCCTGACACCCACACTAACCCTTGTCATGTACAGTGCCCTCTCTCCCTGACACCCACATTGATCCTCATCATGTACAGTCCCCCCACCCCGCTCTCCCAGACACGGACACTGAACCTCATCATGTACAGTGCCCCACCTTCCTGACACCCACACTAACCCTCATCATGTACAGTGCGCCCTCTCCCTGACACCCACACTAACCCTCGTCATGTACTGTGCCCCCTTTCCCTGACACCCATACTAACCCTCATCATGTACAGTGCGCCCTCTCCCAGACACCCACACTAACCCTCATTATGTACAGTGCGCCCTCTCCCAGACACCCACACTGACCCTCTCCCAGACACCCACGCAGACCCTCATCATGTACAGTGTCCCACCTCCCTGACACCCACACTAACCCTCATCATGTACAGTGCGCCCTCTCCCAGACACCCACACTAACCCTCATTATGTACAATGCCCCCTCTACCAGACACCCACACTGACCCTCTCCCAGACACCCACGCAGACCCTCATCATGTACAGTGTCCCACCTCCCTGACACCCACACTAACCCTTGTCATGTACAGTGCCCTCTCTCCCTGACACCCACATTGATCCTCATCATGTACAGTCCCCCCACCCCGCTCTCCCAGACACGGACACTGAACCTCATCATGTACAGTGCCCCACCTTCCTGACACCCACACTAACCCTCATCATGTACAGTGCGCCCTCTCCCTGACACCCACACTAACCCTCGTCATGTACTGTGCCCCCTTTCCCTGACACCCACACTAACCCTCATCATGTACAGTGCGCCCTCTCCCTGACACCCACACTAACCCTCATCATGTACAGTGCGCCCTCTCCCAGACACCCTCACTAACCCTCATTATGTACAGTGCCCCACCTCCCTGACACCCTTACTAACCCTGATCATGTAAATGCGCCCGGTCCCTGACACCCACACTAACCCTCATCGTGTACAGTGCGCCCTCACCCTGACACCCACAGTAACCCTCATCATGTACAGTGCGCCCTCTCCAAGACAGCCACACTGACCCTCATCATGTACAGTGCCCCATCTTCCTGACACCCTCACCAACCCTCATTATGGACAGTGCCCCGTCTCCCAAACACCCACACAGACCCTCATCATGTAGAGTGCCCTGTATCCCAGACACCCACACTGACCCTCATCATGTAGAGTGCCCCTCTCTCTGACACCCACACTGACCCTTATCATGTACAGTCCCCCCCTCTCCCAGACACCCACACTAACCCTCATCATGTACAGTGCACCACCTCCCTGACACCCACACTGACCCTCATCGTGTACAGTGCGCCCTCTCCCTGACACCCACACTAACCCTCATCATGTACAGTGCGCCCTCTCCCAGACACCCACGCTGAACCTTATCATGTACAGTGCCCCACCTCCTTGACATCTTCAACAACTCTCATTATGGACAGTGCCACCTATCTCAGACACCCTCACTAACCCTCATCATGTACAGTGCCCCACCTCCCTGACACCCACACTGACCTTCATCATGTGCAGTGCCCCCTCTCCCAAACACCCACACTAACCCTCAACATGTACAGTGCCATCTCTCCCAGACACCCACACTGGACCTCATCATGTACAGTGCCTCACCTCTCTGACACCCACACTGACCCTCATCATGAACAGTGCTCCCTCTCCCCGACAGCCACACTAACTCTCATCATGTATAGTGCTCCCCCTCCCTAACAGCCACACTAACCCTCGTCATGTACAGTGCCTCCTCTCCCAAACACCCTCACTGACCCTCATCATGTAGTGTCCCCTCCCCCAGACACCCACACTGACCCTCATCATGTACAGTGCCCCCTCTCCCAGAAACCTACACTAACCCTCATCATGTGCAGTGCCCGTTCTCCCAGATACCCACACTAACTCTCATCATGTACAGTGCCCCTTCTGCTAGACACCCTTACTGACCCTCATCAGGTACAGTGCCACCTCTCCCAGACACCCACACTAAGCATCATCATGTACAGTGCCCCACCTCCATGACACCCTCGCTAACCCTCATCGTGTACAGTGCTCCACCTCCCTGACACCCACACTAACTCTCACCAAGTACAGTGCCCCCTTTCCCAGACACCCACACTAACCCTGATCATGTACAGTGCCCCACCTCCCAGACACCCACTCTGACCCTCATTATGGACAGTGCCCCCTCTCCCAGACCCTCACACTGACCGACATCATGTACACTGACCCCTCTCCCAGACACCCACGCAGACCGACATCATGTACAGTGCCCCCACTCCCCGACACTCTCACTAACCCTGATCATGTGTAGTGCCCCCTCTCCCAGACACCCACACTGACCCTCACTTGTACAGTGCCCCATTTCCCTGACACCCTTACTAACCGTCATCATGTACACCTCCCCACCTCCCTGACTCCCTCACTAACCCTCATCATGTACAATGCCCCCTCTACCAGACACCCACACTGACCCCTCTCCCAGACACCCACGCAGACCGACATCATGTACAGTGCCCCCACTCCCCGACACTCTCACTAACCCTGATCATGTGTAGTGCCCCCTCTCCCAGACACCCACACTGACCCTCACTTGTACAGTGCCCCATTTCCCTGACACCCTTACTAACCGTCATCATGTACACCTCCCCACCTCCCTGACTCCCTCACTAACCCTCATCATGTACAGTGCCCGCTCTCTCAGGCAGCCGCACTAATTCTCATCATGTACAGTGCGCCCTCTCCCAGACACCCACACTGTCCTTCATCGTGTACACTGCCCCCTCTCCCAGACACCCTCACTGACCCTCATCATGTACACTGCCCCCTCTCCCTGACACCCTCACTAACCCTCAGTATGGACAGTGCCACCTATCCCAGACACCCACACTAACCCTCATCATGTACAGTGCCCCACCTCCCTGACACCCACACTGACCCTCATCATGTACAGTGCGCCCTCTCCCTGACACCCACACTGACCCTCACCCAGTACACTGTCGCTTCTCACAGATACCCATACAGACCGACATCATGTACAGTGCCTCCTATCCCAGATACCCACACTGACCCTCATCATGTACACTGACCCCTCTCCCAGACACCCACGCAGACCGACATCATGTACAATGCCCCATCTCCCTGACACCCTTACTAACCATCATCATGTACACCTCCCCACCTCCGTGACTCCCACACTGACCCTCATCATGTACAGTGCCCCCTCTCTCAGGCAGCCGCACTAACTCTCATCATGAACAGTGCGCCCTCTCCCTGACATCCACACTAATCCTCATCATGTACAGTGCCCCCTCTCCCAGACACCCACACTGTCCTTCATCTTGTACACTGCCCCCTCTCCCAGACTCCCTCACTGACCCTCATCATGTACAGTGCTCCCTCCCCCAGACACCCACACTAACCCTCATCATGTGCAGTGCCCGTTCTCCCAGACACAAACACTGACCCTCATCATGTGCAGTGCCCCACCTCCATGACACCCTCACCAACCCTCATCATGTAAACTGCCCTCTCTTCGTGACACCCTCACTGCCCCTTATCATGTACACTCCCCCCTTTCCCGGACACCAACACTAACTCTCATCATGTACAGTGCCCCCTCTCCGGGACAACCACACTGACCCTCATTATGGACAGTGCCCCCTGTCCCAGACACCCACACTCACCCTCAACATGTGCAGTACCCCCTCTCCCAGACACCCACATAGACTGACATCATGTACACTGACCCCTCTCCCAGACAGTTTATACAAAAAAAAATGAAGAAAATTATTCTTCGTGACCTGGAAATGAGATAAAAGCCCACCGTCGTGATCGAAGATTTTCATTAGGCGTTAACTGGGAATTTTAACATTTAACTGTGAATCGGTCCATCGCCATCTGCAATTAAGCCTTGTATCCGTCCTTTCACTGCAGATGGAGTTCCCCTTGTAATTCATTCGTGACCTGGAAACACTACTCCCCTGCCCCCACCCCACTTACCAATTGTGGTTACCCATTTTCCCCAAGCATGAGGTTTTCTCAAATAAATTAACTGGTATGCAACCTTAATATCTATGGCATGAAACCATTATTTTGGTGTGTCACCTCAATAAACATCCGAAAGGTCAAGGCCGTTAACTGGCAAAGGTGGTAGGATGCAGTAGCGTTTTCGGCTGATTACTTGGGATATTGATAATAAGCTTCAACTCGCATCAAAGAGAGTCAAAGATACGTTACCTAGTTAAATTGCAATGTCAAGACAAAGTGCCAGGAGCACTGACCCCCGCAAAGTTGTAAGTTATGCCATTCACTGCAATTTCACCCTACTCAGGCTACCACAGGCACAGTAAATCAGTGGAGGGGGGAGGCCGGGGGGGGGGCGGGTAGGGGGCCCCCCACAACGCATACTAAAGACACAAGGTGTCCAACTCTCGCTGGAACTGAGCGACAGGCACCCGCTTCAACCCCCAATATCGCACCTTTTAGCGCGCTTGACGGGCCCCGTAAATGCCTAAGTCCGATTTCTAAGTAATTTATTTATTTCATTAAAAAGTAAATGAGACCTGTACTGCCATCTAGCCGCGACAAATAAAGAATTATGCAACGACAACAACCAACTCCGGAACAGATTGAGCAAAAATGGCTGACATCAGTCAGCGAGATAAATCTGATTGGTTCGGCAGATTGATTGGCAGTCGAAAAATTCGCTACACGTGACAGGGAACTTCGGGTGTGCCGACAGGGATATGTCTATTCCAATGAAATGCATGCACTGTTCACATCCGGTGCACCTAGGGGGCAACCAACTCTCATCACCTTTCAATCAGCCGCCATCTTCTCCAGAATGTCCAGTGCTGTTTTGAACAGGGCACATCGGCATACCAACTGGATGCGTGCGCACACATGCCTGGGTGAAAGAAGTGTCGGGCAGTGGACCGATTCGTAATGTGCATATTCGGTCTACCTCAGGGATACACCCGGGTTACCAAAGAAATGTGCCCAATATCTGAGTATTGCCAGCCTCTGTGGTATACATTCTTAATGGCAGAATGGCATACAGCCAATTTCCACAGGAGCCCTGTAATGAGCATTGATAATGTAGATTTTAATAGTAATGAAGGTATAGAGCCTGGATTTTTGCAGATATTCACACAGCCTGAATTTCATGCACTTTGGTTTATGATTATGAATTCTTGTTTAATTTTGGTTTTCACCCATTTAATGGCGGATAACTCGCATATATGGCCAATTGAGAACAGCATTATAACAATCCACAACATAATGCCATGTCTTTTGATAACAACTTGTTAAATTCGCCGACTTATTAAATTAGTTACGACTTCCCTGCCATCTGGAACTGGTTGCCCTTTGATAACAACTCCATAATCACATTGGCATGTAATTGAATCCTGGCTTCTTCTTTGCCAAAGCTGCCATTAGCGGTTGTCACTGTGTACCTGCCTAAAGGTTTCAGTACAGCAATCTGTTTCTAACTTCTTCTCACTTTTCCAGAGTGGTGAGCTCTTCACGTTGACTTATGGCTCCCTTGTTGCTCAGCTGATCAAAGACTATGAGGGTGATGAAGATGTCAACAAGCAATTGGACAAGATGTATGCTTACTGTTGTAAACACATAAGTCTTGCAATAGACAAAATTATAAAAGAATTACTGGGTCACCGGTACTGATAACAGGTATCCTATAGAGTATACATGTAGTTGGAATCGATATTGTACCACGTTCCATTCAATAAAGTTGGGATACAGTTATCAATTAACCATCATCACTTTTTGCAGTTTTTGTGGTGTTACACATGTGCATGTTTACGGTAAGGAGAATGCCCATGTAACTACATTCTTGAAAAAGAATGAACGAGGCGCAAGCCACGTACGTATCTTTTCAAGAATGGACTGTTACTCTGGTATTCTCTTACTTCAAGTACGGTGAGCCTCACCTGTTCCCCGTGGCATGAATAGGAGTCCTTTTAACATGTACATTGCATTTCTTGGTTCCGAAAGTAATACAGTAGCTGACTGAAGCCGGTAAGTCTTCCATCTTTGGACCTATGAAATGTCTTATTGTAGCAAATGGTAGGCTGGAGTCATAAGTGAGCTAAGCAGAATCAATGGTTCGCTATAACGTGGAAAAACTGTTGGACCCTGCAGGATCAAGTCAGTTTAGTTCATCTACAGATTGCAAGAATGAAGTTGTGTTTTCGAAGGCGTGTAGGCTATTTTACATGGATTGTGTGTCATTTTACTGACGATCATTATTATTGAAAGCTGGGATATGATGCAATCGTGGTGCAAATTATGGGATACTAAAAGGATATATGCAGCGATGTTGCGATGGTGTTTAAAACAAGCAACGCCTCCTTAAGATATAAGATAAGCGTTGTTGATAGATAGGATATGCTTTGCAAGATGAGTTTTGTGGAAATATCTAGAAAATTATTTCTAGTGTGATTTTTAAGAATATAAGGAAATGTCTGTATTTTGTGCAGAAATTACCTATGATATCAATTTCAGTTTCTAAAATGGGATTTTGTGATCTACGCTTGTTTTAAAGAGCGATGTATATCGGTTTTGCTCGAGCATTCAATCGGGCGTCAAGCTTCCAGTTCATCATTCGTTGTGGTTGACGCTTGTTTCAGATAAGCTCAGTTGTTTCTCAGGATTGGCACTGACTGCGATTGTCGATTTCGTAACATAGATTGTAAGATTGTTCAACTGGAATATAGTTTGGTCTCATTGAGTCAATCTCAATTTATCAGCTCGCGAAAACAGTACATTCTTGAAAATTAATGTACAGTTTAGACAATAGGATCATGTCCTAACATTACTTTAATGGCATATAATGAACATTACCATAGTTTTTGTTTCATGCACTTACTCATTTCAGGGGTTATAACATTGGCATTCGTCTAGTAGAAGATTTTTTAGCACGATCAAATACTGGAAGATGCCAGGACTTCCGAGAAACTGCTGATGTCATTTCGAAGGTAAAATAAACCACAAGCAAACCCTAGAGTGAAGTGGGATTTTTATTGAGCATAAATTACCGGACAACATTGACTTTGATGCACTGCATCATGAACATTAATGTAACCCATGCCAGATTTTCTGTGGGGCCTCGACTACCACGCTGAGTGATTTTGCATACTATTACAGTACCATAACGAAACTAGTGAAAGATACTCTCCCGCGATCTTCGGCCAAGGTTACAGTGTCTCCCAACGCGGGGAGGTTGGGGGGCATTTGCATTCGGCCAATTGTCCGTATACCAGAGGCCGCTCATTCGACCCTCAATATAAGACCGCGACCTATAACGGCCATGACACTCGTCCCTATCGTACACCAGATCGGCTTCAAGATGTTCCTGGGGATCACGCCGGTCGTGACCAACTGGAGCGCGGCGGGGGACGAGTTCTCGCTGCTGATGGAACACAACCCGCTCACCGACTTTGTGGAGCTGCCGGAAGGCCACAGCGGGCTGAACTACTGCAGTATCCTGTGCGGAGTGCTGCGCGGAGCCCTGGAAATGGTACGTGGCGCGTGCCTGGGTGGGTGGGTGGATGGATGGATTTCGCTATGTGTAAATTATGACAAAAACCAGGCTAATAGTAAAAATAACACCTAGCCGAGGATATTCTAGTTAAGGCCATGTGAAGCCGCTGGCACTAGAGCCACCTACTTACTTAAAGTTTTTGGATAATAATATACTTGGAGCAACTGAAAGTCGGAATGAGAGAAAAAAGGGAGAGGAAAAACACCAAAAAGTGTGTTGCGCTAGTTAAGTAAAACACATACGGACAGACACACATACACCAGGTGATTTTATTTACCGTAATTTACTAAAATGAATGGTCGCAACCAGTACAAAGATTTTCTGGAAACTTTAAACCATGTTTTACTGTGAGTTAGGTCACCTCTCCTTGCAGTTGTCCATCGTCTGGCACGTGTATACATTCGTATTTTGCTTTGGTTGGTGTTCACAGGTTCAGATGGAGGTCGCGGTGTGGTTTGTCCAAGATCAACTGAAGGGTGACAATATGACAGAGCTACGGCTGAAGTTCATCAAACGCTTAGAAGACGCTATTCCCGTTGGAGAAGACTAGAATTCACTCTTTTATAGTTCGTTGATGTATGTCGTACAAGATTACAAGTACTCGTTAGCAAATGTATTTAACAGAGACAAAATGGTGGTAGAGGAATTGGTATATGTTCCGTCTCCACAGTCATAAGTTCTATTACTACATGCATATGACATTGTTGTTGAAGATGTCACGACATATGTTACACAGAATTCTGGGATATTGATATAACACGTCACCTTAAAACAGTTCTTTTTTTTGTAAACGTCATTTATTTCGTTGTGGAGGTTTCCAAGAAACGCATACAGGTGCAAATGTTCTTTTATTGAAAGGTATTGTATCTAAGGGTACATGCGTATTATTAATCTTACTTCACATCACTGACCCGATCATTTGTGTGTTGTTAGACACATGTAGGTCACCTGAATGCATAATTTTCAGACTCTACTCTCAAAGATAATTACGCTCCCGATGACCTACTTTTGGAGTTAATCCCTCATTTCACATTATCTTTTACATTTTTCTGAATATGAAGCCATATTTTGTATTAAGAGTTTCAATGACTAAAACCTGATTCAGCATTTCGGATGAGAAAAATGTTTCAGGAAATGGCGCCATTGATTTTCAAAGTAAGGAATCTCATAATCTGAAATCTTCACGGACTGACACAGATAGTTTTCTTTTCCTAAGGGTCAAGGTCTTGCAACAACCACCAGCTCTCATACGGGGACCGGCCCCACAAATGTTAAAGCTCTTCACCCCCATACGCACGCACGTTAATCAATTTGTTGATGATGGACATGGCACTGGCAGGTGTGCCTGCAGGTTGGTAAGTCGGGGATCCAAACCATGCGTAAAATGTCAATGGAAATTGTATGTATATATTAAGCTATTTATATATAGGAATATATTATGTATAATGCAGGACAACCTCGATGCGACGTAGTGTGCTGGAGAACTCGATGTGTATGATGTATATGGGAGCATTCCATTAAAGACCATAGATACACTTGATGTTTATGTTTTTGCCCCCCCCACCCCCCTTACATAAATTGTATTTCCTCGGTTTTCGATCCCCATTGTGACTAGTGCTCAGCCCATCGGAAATAATGTACAACAAAATAAAAATAAGAGTATGATATTTATTTTTCTTCACACCTTTCTGACCCAGGAACTGTCCCCACGGGTAGCAAGGGTTACGTAAAAGAAATGCTGCCTTGAAAGTCTACACACATCATGGTCATAAAAAATAACATCGAACGAGTCCAATACATCTATTCACTGAGACTCGCATCCAGCTCCATCTATATGGTCTATGCTAAAGTAATGTTCGGCACGAGACAGAATTTAGCGCTAAGCTACCCGGCCAATCTAACACCAAGTTTTGAAGGTCTAATACCCGAACGAATCCAATGTTCATCGACCTGCATGACCAACCAAAGAACAGGGGGTATTACACGGACAGGCAAAACAGGTATTTTTTTGTGGCAATAAATTAGATGAAGACAACTATTTCCCCCCCTAGTGCTATCACAGAGCCCCCCGCCCCCAAACACCTAGTCTCGCAGCCACAGACCCCATCCCCCTCCTAGTCTCGCAGCCACAGACCGCACCCCATTCCTAGTCTCGCAGCCACAGACCCCATCCCCCTCCTAGTCTCGCAGCCACATACCCCACCCCCCTCCTACTCTCGACGCCACAGACCGCACCCCCCTGTCTCGCAGCCACATACCGCACCCCCCTCCTAGTCTCGCAGCCACAGACCGCACCCCCTCCTAGTCTCGCAGCCACAGACCCCACCCCCCTCCTAGTCTCGCAGCCACAGACCCCAGCCCCCTCCTAGTCTCGCAGCCATAGACCCCAAGACTTCTCAGTCCCTCACCCATAGAGCTGCCCAAACCCCCACCACTTCCGTGGTTTACCCACACATTAAGTAGCTGTCGGCTGGGGGTGAGTGCCGAGGGCCGCGGAGGGGGGTGCTGAGCCGCCAGGGGCGTTGGCCGCGGTGGGGGCGGGTGCAAGGTTGGCTGCTGCGGGGGAGGGGGCAGTTGTGGAGACCGGGCCGGCGGGGTGTGGGACGGCGTAGGGGGCGCCCAGGAACTGGTCGGCGATGCGGCCGGCCTCGCGCAGCCCGCTGAGGAAGGCGCCGTGCACGGTGGCCGGGTAGTTGCGGATGGTGTGCTCGCCGGCGAAGAAGACCCTGGGCAGGTGGCTGGGTTGGGGTGGCACCCCCGGCGGCGCAGGGTTGGCGGACACAGGGCTACCCAGGATGTCATAGTCGTTTCCTGCGGAACAGAGGATATATCATTCAATAAACTTGAAAACAAAAAACAGGAACTTTGGAGTGGCATTCATGCGGGTGGGAGGGGGGGGGGTACAATGCTTAAAGCGGGTGTCCAACCTAATTTAATCGCGATCTGCACCGAAAGTTCACATCTTAAAATTAAATTGGCGAGTGTTAACGCTTCGTTTCGGCCGACTGGTAACCAGACCAAAATTAAGGAAACCCGCCCCCAGAAATGTCAAGCAAAGCGCCATTTTGCCGGGAGCAGTGAGGCGTATTGTGACTATTCATGTGGCACCGCCTTATGTTATCACTCGCAGCGGCAGTTCCAAGCCGCGCAGTAGACCATGATCTTAGTGTTTCATGGAAAAGCACCATCCTAACAAATTGATATATGTCTTGCGACGATTGACTCCGCAACAATGCCATGATTGGAGTTAGAATCGCAGCTCTTTATATTAGCGATGATCACGCGCTCTTGTTTTGCTCACACAATATGCGTAATTTCCGGTTGAATAAATTTGAGTCCTGATTGGTCAATCGCGGACACACCTCCAAAAAGTGCTGCCGCCTGGGAAGGCGGCGAAATTGTGCCCGGCGGTCACTTCTAAATTTTATTGTGAGCTATAGATAGGACGAAAAATTCTGTAATTTGGAGGATAGACAATTGGGCATTATATGAATCTGTAAATCTGCGTTAGAGGCCAGGCTGGCGGTTCCCTTTAATACAATGGAAAATCCATTCGCTGGCAGAATCGCCCGGTTTATTCTTTTTTTTCCCCGGCAAACTCGCTCTATATGGACGCCCCCCCACACTCCCCGAACCAATCCCATGATGCATTGCGCGCACGAAACTGTGATTTGGCTTATTATTATTATTGCCCAAATATAAATTATGCTATGCACTACAGCATCAGTGTTTTGTCGTCGCTACCTGATGAGCCGGCCGCTACATAGGTGTAACTGCCGCGGGACCAAGGATCAGCACGCCATCTGGTGACCACAGCTTCTTTAGGCTGATGACAAAACAAGCCACATGAAATCAGCATGAAACAATCCACATAAGAATTACGCAATTGGTTAACTTGGACAAAATGTACTTCACGTGTGTGGTACTTCACTTCATCAAAACAGAAAAAGGCATGGATTTCTAAACCTTATAAGCAAAGGAGCACACCCCTTTCTGCAGCGATAGCAGCTGGTAAACTCTGTACCTGCGGGACGGCCGTGTTGCCGAATATTCCTTTCAACACGGCGATGGATCGGCCAATGATGACGTCATCGCTGACGTTTTCCATGATGGCGGCGGCCTCGCCGGCCACGAGTGCGAGGAGAACTGGCGCCTTGTAGAGGTTCCAGAAAAGGAACAGCTCGCCACGACTGGCTGTCGTGCTGCCCACGTGACCAAACAGGTTGGCGTTGGGGTCCCAGAAGACTCGGTCGAAACACAGCACAACCTGTTAGGTACATATCTACATCCAGTTAAAAGGTAACAAAATCATTTCTCCTAGATCAAGGTCACAAGTTCGTGCCACGCCCTTACAGGCTGATAAAAATGGATAGTCCTAAGAATTAAGTAATAAAGCAGATAAAAATGGATAGTCCTAAGAATTAAGTAATAAAGCAGATAAAAAAACACTCCAGAATTTGCAGTAGTAATGCTATCACATACTGGTATCGCATATGTTGCTGTTAATAATAGACAATATATTCGTTTAGCCCCGTGATATTAAAAAAACATTTTGAGGGACTGATCATGGCGAAGTCGGACAACAGTTAGCACACAGCGTCACTTGGTAAAGGCGTACCTTATTAAGGTTTCCAAAGCCCAGTCTCTGTATACCAGAGGACTTCCACTCGGGTAGGGGAGGCACGAACTGGACACTGTTGACTCCGTTAGCCCTGAGTGACTCCTTCAGCACCCCCAGCGGCAGGGTGATAAGCACCGCGTCACCCTTGTACGTCATGGCGTTGGCGCCCGTCCGCGGGTTGGCCGTCATCACCTCCACCCCTGTTGCCACGGAGACCAGCATGTGGACATGAACGTTATTCGGGTTATAAACAAACGAAAATCTGCCTCTTCGATCACTTGTTTATCTTAATAAAAGCCAAGAGGTTACGTGCTTGAAAGATGAAAGGCGACGTTGACAACGAGTGACGTCAGTTATGAATGAAGATGATGACGTCAGTAATGAAGAGGCGATGACGTCACTAATAAATAAAGATGACGTCTGTCGCGAATAAAGATTATGACGTCACTGATGAATAATGATGATGACGTCACTGATGAATAAAGATGATGACGTCACTGATGAATAAAGATGATGACGTCTGTCGCGACTAAAGATCATGACGTCTGTCGCGAATAAAGATGACGACGGCGGTGAAATCATGACTGACCATGAAGTTGACACTGACGCTGATACTGATGCTTCCATACCTGAAACAGTGTAGCGGACCTGCTTGCAGGCTGTGTTCAGTTTGATGTCCAATCCCTCCGATAAGGCCACCGGCACACACGAGTAACCGTTCCTCACTGAGTAGCAGAAACGAAATTAATATGTAAAAGCGTTTCCCTCCGCATCTGTCAACCGAGTCACACCTTTTTCATCTCAGTTAAGACCATTCTCTGTTACAGAGATATGCCACCCACAAAATATGTTCTACCCATCTGTCAAATAAAACAAATTATCTGCCCATCTTACAACCCATCATCCGTCCATTTGCCAATCCCAAGCATATCACTTGGTTTTGTTTCAACCTGAGAAAATCATCTAGCAACCCGACAACCCCAGACCATTTAGATAACGCAGAAAAATTATTAACCATTTAGATAACCCCAGAAAAATTATTAACCATTTAAATAACCCCAGAAAAACTAGTAACCATTTAGATCATCCCAGAAAGTTATCCGTCTATGGACTCAAAGCTACCTAATTCCTATAAACTTTCAATTGATTTTCCTTCAAGCAAACACCCCTCTCCCCCCGCCCCATATGTCACACACCAGAAGATCACCTGCCACGCACATACCTGTCAAATGACTTCCTGTGAACTCAAAGTCATCGTCCTGGTCCCAGTGTTTAAGAGAGAGGGTGGTGAGCGGAGTGGCGTTGGCGAATTCTAAATTGGCGAAGTGCCAGTCGAGGATCTGGCGATCTCGGGACGACAGGTAGACGTCACTAGGAGAGAAAAGGATGACATAAGTCACTCAGAGAGAAACAGATGACAGGGTAGAAGCACACGACAGAGAAAGGCCACTCAGAGAGAAGCACACGACAGGGAAAGGTCACCAGGAGAGAAGCACACGACAGGGAAAGGTCACCAGGAGAGAAGCACACGACAGAGAAAGGCCACTAGGAGAGAAGCACACGACAGAGAAAGGCCACTAGGAGAGAAGCACACGACAGAGAAAGGTCACCAGGAGAGAAGCACACGACAGAGAAAGGCCACTCAGAGAGAAGCACACGACAGAGAAAGGCCACTCAGAGAGAAGCACACGACAGAGAAAGGCCACTCAGAGAGAAGCACACGACAGAGAAAGGTCACTAGGAGAGAAGCACACGACAGAGAAAGGTCACTAGGAGAGAAGCGTACAACAGAGAAAGGCCACTAGCAGAGAAGCACACAACAGAGAAAGGCCACTCAGAGAGAAGCACACGACAGAGAAAGGTCACTAGGAGAGAAGCACACGACAGAGAAAGGCCACTCAGAGAGAAGCACACGACAGAGAAAGGCCTCAAGGAGAGAAGCACACAACAGAGAAAGGCCACTCAGAGAGAAGCACACGACAGAGAAAGGTCACTAGGAGAGAAGCACACAACAGAGAAAGGCCACTCAGAGAGAAGCACACGACAGAGAAAGGCCTCAAGGAGAGAAGCACACAACAGAGAAAGGCCACTCAGAGAGAAGCACACGACAGAGAAAGGTCACTAGGAGAGAAGCACACGACAGAGAAAGGCCACTCAGAGAGAAGCACACGACAGAGAAAGGCCTCAAGGAGAGAAGCACACAACAGAGAAAGGCCACTCAGAGAGAAGCACACGACAGAGAAAGGTCACTAGGAGAGAAGCACACAACAGAGAAAGGTCACTAGGAGAGAAGCACACGACAGAGAAAGGTCACTGGGAGAGAAGCACACGACAGAGAAAGGTCACTAGGAGAGAAGCACATAACAGAGAAAGGCCACTCAGAGACAAGCACACGACAGAGAAAGGTCACTAGGAGAGAAGCACACGACAGAGAAAGGCCACTCAGAGAGAAGCACACGACAGAGAAAGGCCTCAAGGAGAGAAGCACACAACAGAGAAAGGCCACTCAGAGAGAAGCACACGACAGAGAAAGGTCACTAGGAGAGAAGCACACAACAGAGAAAGGTCACTAGGAGAGAAGCACACGACAGAGAAAGGTCACTGGGAGAGAAGCACACGACAGAGAAAGGTCACTAGGAGAGAAGCACATAACAGAGAAAGGCCACTCAGAGAGAAGCACACGACAGAGAAAGGTCACTAGGAGAGAAGCACACAACAGAGAAAGGCCACGCAGAGAGAAGCACACGACAGGGAAAGGTCACCAGGAGAGAAGCACACGACAGGGAAAGGTCACCAGGAGAGAAGCACACGACAGAGAAAGGCCACTAGGAGAGAAGCACACGACAGAGAAAGGTCACCAGGAGAGAAGCACACGACAGAGAAAGGCCACTCAGAGAGAAGCACACGACAGAGAAAGGCCACTCAGAGAGAAGCACACGACAGAGAAAGGTCACTAGGAGAGAAGCACACGACAGAGAAAGGTCACCAGGAGAGAAGCACACGACAGAGAAAGGTCACTAGGAGAGAAGCACACGACAGAGAAAGGCCACTCAGAGAAGCACACGACAGAGAAAGGTCACTAGGAGAGAAGCACACAACAGAGAAAGGTCACTAGGAGAGAAGCACACGACAGAGAAAGGTCACTGGGAGAGAAGCACACGACAGAGAAAGGTCACTAGGAGAGAAGCACATAACAGAGAAAGGCCACTCAGAGACAAGCACACGACAGAGAAAGGTCACTAGGAGAGAAGCACACGACAGAGAAAGGCCACTCAGAGAGAAGCACACGACAGAGAAAGGCCTCAAGGAGAGAAGCACACAACAGAGAAAGGCCACTCAGAGAGAAGCACACGACAGAGAAAGGTCACTAGGAGAGAAGCACACAACAGAGAAAGGTCACTAGGAGAGAAGCACACGACAGAGAAAGGTCACTGGGAGAGAAGCACACGACAGAGAAAGGTCACTAGGAGAGAAGCACATAACAGAGAAAGGCCACTCAGAGAGAAGCACACGACAGAGAAAGGTCACTAGGAGAGAAGCACACAACAGAGAAAGGCCACGCAGAGAGAAGCACACGACAGGGAAAGGTCACCAGGAGAGAAGCACACGACAGGGAAAGGTCACCAGGAGAGAAGCACACGACAGAGAAAGGCCACTAGGAGAGAAGCACACGACAGAGAAAGGTCACCAGGAGAGAAGCACACGACAGAGAAAGGCCACTCAGAGAGAAGCACACGACAGAGAAAGGCCACTCAGAGAGAAGCACACGACAGAGAAAGGTCACTAGGAGAGAAGCACACGACAGAGAAAGGTCACCAGGAGAGAAGCACACGACAGAGAAAGGTCACTAGGAGAGAAGCACACGACAGAGAAAGGCCACTCAGAGAAGCACACGACAGAGAAAGGTCACTGGGAGAGAAGCACACGACAGAGAAAGGTCACTAGGAGAGAAGCACACGACAGAGAAAGGCCACTCAGAGAGAAGCACACGACAGAGAAAGGCCACTCAGAGAGAAGCACACGACAGAGAAAGGCCACTCAGAGAGAAGCACACGACAGAGAAAGGTCACTAGGAGAGAAGCACACGACAGAGAAAGGTCACTAGGAGAGAAGCACACGACAGAGAAAGGTCACCAGGAGAGCACACGACAGAGAAAGGCCACTAGGAGAGAAGCACACGACAGAGAAAGGCCACTCAGAGAGAAGCACACGACAGAGAAAGGCCACTCAGAGAGAAGCACACGACAGAGAAAGGCCACTCAGAGAGAAGCACACGACAGAGAAAGGTCACTAGGAGAGAAGCACACGACAGAGAAAGGTCACTAGGAGAGAAGCACACAACAGAGAAAGGCCACTAGCAGAGAAGCACACAACAGAGAAAGGCCACTCAGAGAGAAGCACACGACAGAGAAAGGTCACTAGGAGAGAAGCACACGACAGAGAAAGGCCACTCAGAGAGAAGCACACGACAGAGAAAGGCCTCAAGGAGAGAAGCACACAACAGAGAAAGGCCACTCAGAGAGAAGCACACGACAGAGAAAGGTCACTAGGAGAGAAGCACACAACAGAGAAAGGTCACTAGGAGAGAAGCACACGACAGAGAAAGGTCACTGGGAGAGAAGCACACGACAGAGAAAGGTCACTAGGAGAGAAGCACATAACAGAGAAAGGCCACTCAGAGACAAGCACACGACAGAGAAAGGTCACTAGGAGAGAAGCACACGACAGAGAAAGGCCACTCAGAGAGAAGCACACGACAGAGAAAGGCCTCAAGGAGAGAAGCACACAACAGAGAAAGGCCACTCAGAGAGAAGCACACGACAGAGAAAGGTCACTAGGAGAGAAGCACACAACAGAAAGGTCACTAGGAGAGAAGCACACGACAGAGAAAGGTCACTGGGAGAGAAGCACACGACAGAGAAAGGTCACTAGGAGAGAAGCACATAACAGAGAAAGGCCACACAGAGAAAGGCCACTCAGAGAGAAGCACACGACAGAGAAAGGTCACTAGGAGAGAAGCACACAACAGAGAAAGGCCACTCAGAGAGAAGCACACAACAGAGAAAGGTCACTAGGAGAGAAGCACACAACAGAGAAAGGCCACTCAGAGAGAAGCACACGACAGAGAAAGGTCACTGGGAGAGAAGCACACGACAGAGAAAGGTCACTAGGAGAGAAGCACATAACAGAGAAAGGCCACTCAGAGAGAAGCCCACAACAGAGAAAGGCCATTCAGAGAGAAGCACACAACAGAGAAAGGTCACTAGGAGAGAAGCACACGACAGAGAAAGGTCACTAGGAGAGAAGCACACAACAGAGAAAGGCCACTCAGAGAGAAGCACACAACAGAGAAAGGTCACTAGGAGAGAAGCACACGACAGAGAAAGGTCACTAGGAGAGAAGCACATAACAGAGAAAGGCCACTCAGAGAGAAGCACACAACAGAGAAAGGCCACCAGGAGAGAAGCACACGACAGAGAAAGGCCACTCAGAGAGAAGCACACGACAGGGAAAGGTCACCAGGAGAGAAGCACACAACAGAGAAAGGCCACACAGAGAGAAGCACACAACAGAGAAAGGTCACTAGGAGAGAAGCACACGACAGAGAAAGGTCACTAGGAGAGAAGCACATAACAGAGAAAGGCCACTCAGAGAGAAGCACATAACAGAGAAAGGTCACTAGGAGAGAAGCACACGACAGAGAAAGGTCATTAGGAGAGAAGCACATAACAGAGAAAGGCCACTCAGAGAGAAGCACATAACAGAGAAACGTCACTTAGAGAGAAGCACACGACAGAGAAAGGTCACTAGGAGAGAAGCACATAACAGAGAAAGGCCACTCAGAGAGAAGCACACAACAGAGAAAGGCCACTCAGAGAGAAGCACACGACAGGGAAAGGTCACCAGGAGAGAAGCACACAACAGAGAAAGGCCACTCAGATAGAAGCACACGACAGAGAAGTCACCAGGAGAGAAGCACACGACAGAGAAAGGCCACAAGGAGAGAAGCACACGACAAAGAAAGGCCACAAGGAGAGAAGCACTACAAATAAATCACTAGGATAGAAGCAGACGAAAGATAGTGATAGCTCAACACTAGTAAAAAAGCAAGGAGCTAGAGCTTGACAGCGGTAAATAATACAAAATATAAAGTAACAAGCTAGAACTCGACAAAGTTAGATACTAGTGAACATAAATCAACAAACTAGAGCTTGACAAAGGTTGATACTGCTAAATATAAAGTAGGAAGCAACAGATTGACAAAGGTATACACTGGTCAATAACAAATAACCCGCCTGCACTAGACAAAGAAAGAAACATATGGAAAACACATATCAGGACGATGCCATTTAAACATAAAAAAAAACAATAATTCGTGCGCACTCTCACCTTGGCGGTGTCGATTCCATTTCGTGTAGCTTTTCTTCTATCTCTTTCTGCTGAACTACCAATTGGTCGTACTCCTATCAAACATAACCAACACCATGGCAACCTGTACTATACAAGACATGGTGTCCATGTGTCTCGAGTCATCGGTTCGATTACTGTATTACGGTTTAGAGTACATGTATTATGATTCAAAACATTCCATAATCCGTTGTCTGCATATTAGTCGCCCTTGAGACTTTGAGTAAATGCGTGATTTATTTATTATCCATAATGAAAATCATCTGAACAAAATAAAATCACACTGCTTACATTACACTGCTTTTCAAATGGTTAACAAAAATGGCTAGCGATTCCCCCGTGTGTAGGCCTTACACTTTCCGATTACCCTGCAGACACTTCGCACCTACATTAAACACTTTCCCATTACTTTACAGACACTTCGCAGCTACATTAAACACTTTCCCAATACCTCGCAGACACTTCGCACATACATTAAACACTTTCCCATCACCCTGCAGACGCTTCGCATCTACATTAAACACTTTCCCATCACCCTGCAGACGCTTCGCACCTATATTAAACACTTTCCCATTACCCTGCAGACACTTCGCACCTACATTAAACACTTTCCCACTACCTCGCAGACACTTCGCACCTACATTAAACACTTTCCCATCACCCTGCAGACGCTTCGCACCTATATTAAACACTTTCCCATTACCCTGCAGACACTTCGCACCTACATTAAACACTTTCCCACTACCTCGCAGACACTTCGCACATACATTAAACACTTTCCCATCACCCTGCAGACGCTTCGCACCTACATTAAACACTTTCCGATTATCATGCACACTTCGTACCTACATTAAACACTTTCCCATCACCCTGCAGACGCTTCGCACCTACATCAAACACTTTCCCATCACCCTGCAGACGCTTCGCATCTACATTAAACACTTTCCCATCACCCTGCAGACGCTTCGCACCTATATTAAACACTTTCCCATTACCCTGCAGACACTTCGCACCTACATTAAACACTTTCCCACTACCTCGCAGACACTTCGCACATACATTAAACACTTTCCCATCACCCTGCAGACGCTTCGCACCTACATTAAACACTTTCCGATTATCATGCACACTTCGTACCTACATTAAACACTTTCCCATCACCCTGCAGACGCTTCGCACCTACATTAAACACTTTCCGATTATCATGCACACTTCGCACCTACATTAAACACTTTCCCATCACCCTGCAGACACTTCGCACCTACATCAAACACTTTCCCATCACCCTGCAGACGCTTCGCACCTACATTAAACACTTTCCCATCACCCTGCAGACGCTTCGCACCTATATTAAACACTTTCCCATTACCCTGCAGACACTTCGCACCTACATTAAACACTTTCCCACTACCTCGCAGACACTTCGCACATACATTAAACACTTTCCCATCACCCTGCAGACGCTTCGCACCTACATTAAACACTTTCCGATTATCATGCACACTTCGTACCTACATTAAACACTTTCCCATCACCCTGCAGACGCTTCGCACCTACATTAAACACTTTCCGATTATCATGCACACTTCGTACCTACATTAAACACTTTCCGATTACCCTGCAGACACTTCGCACATACATTAAGCTTTCCCATTACTCTGCGCACTTCGCACCTACATTAAACACTTTCCCATCACTCTGCAGACACTTCGCACATACATTAAACACTTTACCATTACCCTGCAGACACTTCGCACATACATTAAACACTTTACCATTACCCTGCAGACACTTCGCACATACATTAAACACTTTCCCATTACCCTGCAGACAATTTGCACCTACATTAAACACTTTCCCATCACTCTGCAGACACTTCGCACATACATTAAACACTTTACCATTACCCTGCAGACACTTCGCACCTACATTAGGCTTTCCCATTACTCTGCGCACTTCGCACCTACATTAAACACTTTCCCATCACTCTGCAGACACTTCGCACATACATTAAACACTTTACCATTACCCTGCAGACACTTCGCACATACATTAAACACTTTACCATTACCCTGCAGACACTTCGCACCTACATTAAACACTTTACCATTACCCTGCAGACACTTCGCACATACATTAAGCTTTCCCATTACTCTGCGCACTTCGCACCTACATTAAACACTTTCCCATCACTCTGCAGACACTTCGCACATACATTAAACACTTTACCATTACCCTGCAGACACTTCGCACATACATTAAGCTTTCCCATTACTCTGCGCACTTCGCACCTACATTAAACACTTTCCCATCACTCTGCAGACACTTCGCACCTACATTAAACACTTTACCATTACCCTGCGGACACTTCGCACCTACATCAAACCCTTGTACACATGTGTACCTAGCTTGCGCACTTTGCCACTATCTACCGGACTCTTATCCAGTTCACGTCGTCATGTTTTACACAATTCGTGTCTATCTTGCGGTCTCAGTGACTGCGATTACTCAACAGGTCACCTCGTGCCTACCTTGCTGGCAGCGTTCAAATCCCGCAGTCGACTCCGGACAAGAAACTCAGTTGTAATGTCGCGTGGTTGCTTCGTTTCGGAAACTATCTTCCATTGTTTGTTCAGCTCCTCAACTTTGTCTCTCATCGCGATCATCTGCAGTCAATACAATCATTACTACCCAGTATAATTTAATAATGCGCCCTATTATAAGACAATGTTTTCAAAATGAAATGTTCGGGGTATTATGCCACTTTCGTGTACGTTAAGCGATGAATGATTTTTACCTGAAAAAATAAAACCTAAGTGTTCATTCAAGCCAGTGATGACGTCACGCCGGCGTACACTCTGCATTTTGCTTTCTTTTATCGAGTTTCCGTATTTTCGTTACTACCCATTGGCACATAATATTAAGTCGCAACTACCTTTCACGGGCTTATAAATTACACATTACCTGCACTTGATTCCTTTTAAGTTTCTCTTGCAGTTCTATTATGTGTTTCTGATGTTCAGTCTGCTTTTCCTTAACATGTTTCTCTTGTAATCTGAAAATAAATCTTGTACTGTCTTATTTGCATTCACTTGATAATTACCTCCATGAAATAATCTAATTAGGTAAATAAAATAATTACTTTCATTAAATAAGTATATTTTAAGGGTGACTCTAGTGCCAACAACCAACAGGTCTCCACTAGAGTCTACTAACCATGTGAGTTTATCTGTTGCTTTTTGTTTTCTGTGTGATACTAATTCTCTACTTGTGTATTCACTTGGTTAACAAATTTAAAGATATTGACTTGGCGTTTCTTTATCCGCCTGAATAATATAAACAGCAACGTGATACATTATTTGGCAGCAATCATATACTACAACCGGGGAAAAAATACGATGTTCGCTTATGACCAATTGGTGTATAATCGTACCTTAATCTACCTATCAGAGCAAATAACGTTATCTTACAATATAGAGAGCTGATTAACATCAAGCTGGTGTGGCTTGTTATAACGGCATTTTACTCACTTGATGACGAGCTCGAGCGACTGGCCGAGAGAGAGGGCTTTGCCGCTGAGCTGACTGTACTCCAACTGGTGTGACATGTACGATGTAGCTTCAAGAAGCCTATTAAATTCTCGTTCCACCATCTCATCTTTGTCTTTCGGTACCTGTGTAAAAAATACAGAAAAATCTTAATTGCTCCAAATTCTTGCTGCTGACTGTACACAATATTGTTTTGTTCGTTTCATTTTATATCATGGTCATAGCAGCTAATATAACTGTTAGTTATGCAATTGGAGTGGTATGCCGGAAGTATATCGCTAGACATGTCACTTACCGTCGCTCCGTTGCTTTCATATAATGGACATTTTTGCTTGATTTTATGCAGCTCCATGTTAACTTGTTTGCTCAACACCGTGACTGGATTCCCGCCTAGGTAAAGATAAAAGTAGGGATCTCATGCAAGATATAAAATGCTGCTGTCATTTAAAGCCTTTCAAAACACATTGAATTTGAATGGTCTACAACGACAACAACGTTCCATTGATTTCAATGGGTTTTTTTCTTATCATGGGGGAATGATACTTTATCTAACATACCTAGTCCAGTAACCACCATGGCGCCCAAGTCAGCTACATAGTTTCCCTTGCGGAAAGTGGCAATTCTCCCTCCAACGCGATCCTGCGAGAGAGAGAAAAAATACCACTGATATCTTACTTGTAAAACATTTTAATCCAATTGTCTCCGGACAAAAATAAAACGTGATTTGTATTTACAGCAAACTAATTCCTGGCAATGGGTTACCGTTAGTATTATTCTGCCAGGTGGCGCTGATACGCAAGTCGGGCCTTCGCAGGATAATCTCTCACGCATCCACAATGTGAGCAAATACAACAGAGAAGGGCAAGTGATAGTAGCGCGATAACTATACGCTGTAGTGCTATATATTTTATGATTCACACCTGTTAATAGAGGCTTACCCTCGCTTCCAGGACTACCACCTCCATACCAAACGACTGTAGTTGTCGGGCTGCCGCCAATCCAGAAATACCTGCTCCTACAACGATAACCTTCCCGACCTTTTTGGCTGCAAAAAACGCAAAAGATTGTTTAAAAACTCAAAAGGGAATATGAATCAGAAGCATGAATAAATAAACAGAAACAGTACACATGTATGTAGTGATATGCCCCATGAATTAGTGATAAAATATCAATAAGCTGTATCATACCTGGTAATGATTCAGTTCGCTTGTATACTCCAAAGTTGATGAGTCCATGTCTTTCCAAGTAGGCATGTATACGCATTACCAACGGACCATCACCTACAGAACGTACATCAATATATAAATATGTATCTATATATATACCCGTAAATATATACATAGGATTGATTGTAATGAAATGATATATCTTTTTTTTAATGTAAAGGAACAGTTTGACAAATATATTACATACCGTAGTAGTGCCGGTACATTTGTTGCTTATCCAGTTTATCATTGTAAAGGACAGGAAAGAAACTATACAGAAATACAGTATTACCCAGTTCATGTAAAATAAAGAAACATACTATTATATGGTGCCTCTATTTGAGGTAACGCTGTTTTGAAGGATAATTGTTGTGTTGGATTTTCTAGCCATAGTTGAAGCTGGAAATATAAAATATTTTAAGGAACATGAAACACAATTAGGTATACCATTAGGTACATTCACAACTGCAGTAATCTTGACCCAACATTCTGGTCTCAGACAATCAAATCAATTTAGCTTAATTAATTTAAATACACATACAAACTTCTGCGCTAGAAGACAATATGTGCACTTATAATGCATAATATTTTTTAAATAATTGAAGAACAATTCATCCGGGCTGGAAGATTATTACTCCATTATAATTCACAAAATATTTACCATGAGATAAGGACTGTAACATACCACTCTATTGCGAAGATACAAGAAGACTTTCTGAGTCTGAGGAGGACATTGAGCGATATCTGGGAAGCAGGCAGCCTCCTGTGCTGTCATCTTGTCATATGGCAGTCTGCTTTGAAAAGCCGCTCCCTCCAAACCTAAGCAAAACAAACCATTTCCAATACACATATTTCCACAATAAAAACTATGATAGCAAGTGGGATAACAAATACGCAGAGAAATATATATAGAAATGCAGGTTTGGTCCCAAGGAAAAGTAGCGACAACAAATATTCCACAATATATATATGCAGAAGGTGCTGTTTTCATAGGATGAGGTGTAGGTATGGTGAAATGTGGTAATGTGATTTTTATATTTGTAGTAGCTGGCTGACCTTGACCAGTATTATTCAATCTTTCTCATGTTGGCTGTGGGCTACTACCTCAGTTTTGATGTCTTCCATCGCATGTTTCATATATTAACAATTATTGTCTATTAATTTAATCTAATAGACAGGTGACTAAGATGATGTTTATCATTAACTAGTTGTGTGGTTAATACTTATAGATTATACAACGATACGCAATTCCATGAACATGATTCTATGAAAGGAATATGGTTCATTCATGGTTTTATTAATATTTCATCGAATTTAGAGTGATAATGTACCCACCTAGATGTCCATATAACAGTCATAAAGGTGTTGCATCTATATATAGATTTGTAAGGTGGCAGGTTTGCGCTTAAAGCATTATGCATTGCGACATTGCATAACCAAGTGAATGGACCACTTTTATTAATACAGTACCTCTCTGTTCTGGTAAAAAAGAAGCTAAACTACCCGGTATATAACGGTAAAATGAAGCAAATTAGTTCAAAAAAGACCTTCAAATTACCCCCATTACTTGTTGGGTCATCGTTCTCGCTTTCTTCCTCCTCCTTCTCCTCCTGGGGTCCTCGGCTAGTAGGGCGGCTTTGTATGAGGGATGGGGCAGTGGTTGGTGCACTGACAGTCTTGGCAGGCTTATGCTCCTTCTCTTTGTCCTTCTTGTCATCACCACCAGCACCATCTTTAGTATCCTCTTCTGTGCGGTGGACATTCTGGTCATCCATCTCCTTATACTCTACCTGAAGCAAAGTATCAAGTTTTTTTTTTTAATTCATACATTTACAGTCAAGCAATTCAAATTACATGGAAAGAATGATGTCGATCAAACACTTTGAAATGGAATCAGAGATGTTTTCATTGCCCATTAGGCATTGTTTATACAGGTGGTTAATGTGGTAATGTGCATCGTCAGTTAGGCTGTGTTGGATTTGTAGGGATGCAGTGGAGTGAGGTGTCCATTGTCAACGTTGACAGGGTGCCCAATTTTGACTTGTAGAGTGGTGGGGCACAATTTGGGAAGCAGCAGTCAATGGTGTAACTTGATACAGTTGCTGTCTTAGAGTAAGTGGGACAGACAGGAGCTTATACTGTAGGGTAGGCGAGATGGGACAGTGGCTCTACAATTGGTGCCAGAGTAATTGGCTTCATTCGCCGGATGGGAGCTCAAGTAGGTAGGGGGGATAGCCTGGAGGGGGGGAGGGTCAGAGAGACAATCTCGGACTTGGTTCACATATAATCACAAAGGCGGCGAGGATGTGATGTGGAGGGGTTTATCCCTTTATTCTATTTACACATATAGACACATATTGCGGTGGTTGGGTAATGGGAGAGGGTGTCACTGAGCAGCTCTGTCAGCTACATCAACATCGGCTCCAGCGGCAGGGACACAGCATTGGACTGCCTGCCTGGAGTAGTAAGACCGGGTCCAATTCCAGAGTCATATGGTGATATCTCTCGGCCCGGTATACAGGGATCAAGGGTCACAAACTCACTCAGAAAGTTTGATACCCGCAATGGCACAGACGTGAACCACAACCTCTTACATTCTAAGACGTTACAAGCAAATGTCAAATAAGATGCGCCAAAGGGATAATGGTGTTGGGGCAGGTTGCTTTTGGACTATTTTATATCTGAATTTTATAGGCCAGAACCCCTAATTCCCCCTCCCCTTCCCCCTATCAATGGCCAAATCATCCAGCAGTCAAGGTGGGCTTACACCATATGAGAAGCTTTAGTCTAGATCAGGGCAGTCACTATTCTGGAAACATCACACCTTAATACCCACTGTGAAAACCAAACTAAAACTGGCCCTAACTTAACAACCATAAACTGCCTTTTTTAAAGTGCAGCTACTATTAGGAAGTTGCATGATGTAAATATAGTACCTTTCTGATTTCAAGTGAGCATGGCGAGGGGGCAAGGTGCATTTGCAGGGGGTACGTGAAATACGGAAACTGACAGTCTTGCCAAAATAATTGATTACATCATGACATCATCAGTGTACAGTTGTCCCTGCGTGATACGACTTCTGTTCTTCCAGCCCGAAAAGACCGCATAACGGAGGGATGCCCGAGATGGACAGTTTTTGCTCAAGTATCGCGAACACCGATCAGCAACCGGGTGTACTTTAGTCGACTATCCACTCAGCACTGATATGCTTTATATTGTGGCGTTGCTGGAAACTATACAGCCACCCATTGGAAATGGTGAAAACAGCTAAGCCTAGGTCCAATGAGAAGAGAAATACAATAAATTTTCCGATCAGAGGAAGGTTTTTGTAGTCAAACGTCAGTCTGTTAACCTTATCATAAATTTTTTCCTAAGCTTCAGAGTCTTTGATGCAGCTCCTCTTTCCCATTTATCATTGAGAGCATCAGCATTCAGTCTAACAAAATTGCTTAGCTTATATGCTGATTATGGTTTCTCCAGCTATGTCCCATTAAATTGCATCGA
Organism: Arenicola marina; assembly: GCA_964019135.1. Taxonomy (NCBI): domain Eukaryota; kingdom Metazoa; phylum Annelida; class Polychaeta; family Arenicolidae; genus Arenicola; species Arenicola marina. The sequence goes on along the minus strand of OZ025248.1, from coordinate 49,989,737 downwards.
AAATCCGATTCTAAGGTCAGCATTTTGATTGTGTCTTCCAGCCATTGTCTGCATGTATACACAAGGTGTAAATAACATTGATGCGCTCTTAGACATCTGCTCATGAACAACCAGTCAGATTAGGGCAATGTCTTGTTTGTTTAGAGCCAATTGGGTTGATTGCCATGCCGCGCCGCCATGTAGCGAGTTAACAAGAGATTAACTTGTGTGCCAGTTGTATAATGAGCCGAAATGTTGGTCGTAAGTCGCGTTAGCGAGGGAGTCACATAATAAAGAGGCTGTAATATGTAAAAGTGTTCTGTGCACAGAGAAAAGACCAGATAATGGGAACTCATACAGTCCCTGTGGAAGTAAACAAACTTAGCGTGAGTACTCGCTGCCAGGCGGCGTTTGTTGACGTCCAGCGAGTGGCGGAGCATTTAAAACGAAGCGAGAGGTGACAAAAATCGCCTGGATTACAAGAAAATACACTACCGACAAAAGAAATGACTGTCCAACGAAAGTCATAAAAGCTTCAGGAATCTAATGGAGCAACTTGACGGGTAGGCACTGCATATTTATTCTGTTAGGACCTTCAACTTGAGCCACCAGGTCCGCGATTTCTAATTTTAGGCCTGGTGAGCGGCATGGCTCTCACCCTTGCTCCATTTATGGGCGTGGTAAGAGAGGCATGTACCAGGACTAACGTTCTCCTACATCTAATGGTCTATGCTTACCTTAGGCTTTTTTCGCTTGCTACGCCTGCCGCTGTCTTGGCTGTCAGTGTCATTGTTGTCAAAAGGACTCGCTGTCCTCTTCTTGTTGTCTTCCCCGCTTGATTCGCCCTCTTTAGTCTTCCCAGCGGGCATCTACAACAAGGAATATGTCTCAAAATCTTCACATGCCAAGGCTAAATGTGTAACTTTAATGCCTCTTTATAATCAGAAAAGCAAAACTTTACGAATAAAGACGAGATCTAAGCCTACCTTTGTCACAAAACAGGCGCCGGTGGTAACCACTCCCTGCCAGGTTTGGAAACCTTAAAATTTGTGGTGTGTACTAAAGTGCGAATTTGCAGCTTTTTTAATCCCATACGACCGCCTAAATCGAGGGTATAGCATATTTCATTTGCACTTATGATAACGCTTTGGGATGGACCTTTTGATTCGGCTTTTATATAGTGAAATATAGAAAAGCCATTAGATCAACACAACTTAACTACAAAATTGCAGCAGACATCGATTTACGGTGACTTCGTTCCCCTTGTCCACTCTCTGCCTGCGACTCACTCCGCTAGGGCTCCATTATATCTCTGTTGTCGTCCTGAATGCATTTTCACACTCGCTCGGCAGGGCGGCGCTGCGCAGATTGATAGGAAAAATGCGTCGCGCATTTCTACAAATTAGTGCTGGGACCCAGCCTAAGCCTAATAACGCATGAAATCAGGTGATGAAAAGAAGACAGAAGACAGAAGAGTTCTGTCACAATTATAACTATTTCGAAAGGGTACAAGATGCGTTTTGTTGTATTAAATACGCAAAGCTCGTTATTTTTATGTTTAATTGTTGAAAAACATAATGTTGCAGAAAATTGCAGCTGATTTGACCGTTTTTCAAGAATCTTGAAATTTGCCCCCGGCCGACAGCAGCGGTAAAGCGGAGCTTGCGTAGCTTGGAGCTTGGAGGGAGCTTGCCCCTTGTCACATATCATAGAAATGGACTTCCGGTCATGCACACTATACTCGCCAGGCGGCGCACCGAGCGCAGGTGAAAACAAACGCACGTGGCCCAGCCATTTGCATGCGTTCCGCTCTGATTCTCCCCATATCGGACGCCGTACTTTCCCTATATATATAGCTCTGCCTATGCAAACAAAATCATGCCGAAGCAGTGCAAAGTCTGGGGTTGCTCCAACCACAATATGCACGACGAAACAGGGGAGGGGAGGGGGGGGGGGGGGGCTCCCATCCCTTTTTGAGGAGGAATGCTGTTTTTCAATGCAAAAGTTAGGCCATTTGAGGTGTGGACCCCCCGCCCTTTTGTATTGCTCCCCCCTCCCCTCGGTCGCAAGCGTTTATTGGACTTCCCCCCGTCCCCTTTTGCTAAATTCTGTATCCACGCTGGGGGTGGGGGCAGAACTATTTCTTGGCTATCATTTCTAGCTTGGGCCACAAATATTTGCGCTGCAATGGGAGCAATATTATTTTTATTGAGTAATATGCATGAGAGCAAGAATTTGTCTTAATCTAAAATGGGAGCAAGATTAATGTAACCTTTTTTTGTTTAGTAAACCCCCTTCCCACCCCTACCCCATGAAATGAAAAATTAACCGGTCAAGGGGTTAATTATTTTTTTGCCAAATTTATGGCAAGCATTATTGTTAGCTGGTAAAGAATCTGTTGATCTATGGTGCATTATATAACCCTTTTTTAGCCACCCCACTGGCACTAGCCTCACCAGGCAGGCATTCCCAAATATCGTAGGACATCGTTAAATAAATAAAAACGGGCGCGAAACCACGGACAAATTCGACAGAAAGCACTGAGAAAGACGCTATGCTTACGTATCCGCGGGAAAGTTTTCAAGGGCGCGATAACGAGGCTCAGTGCGCTTAGTCTGCATGCGCACAAAAATTGTGACGCCAGTCCATTACCATGACGCAAATAAAAGCCCCTACCCCCCCCACCCTCCGCCCCCCACCAAAAAAATAAATAAATATGAATTATTTTCAGATTGAGGGGAAGTAACTCTGTCCGTCAAGTTCAAGGCAACTTCTTCAATAAATGTAAGGAAAAATTAAAATTCAAGCAATTCTGTCAAGTTCAATGCAAGGTTATTTTTTTGGGGGGGGGGGGGGGAGTGGAAAACAATCTAAGATCATAGAACATGGGCCTACAAACATCAGAGATCTCAGATCAGACCTTGGGAAAAATCAAATATCAGAGATCAGAGATAAAAATCGAAATCAAAGATACTGCCTAAGGTCAGCGATCAGAGAACATGCCAACCCCCCAAAAAGAGATAAGAGAACCGAGCCACCCTGTTCCACCCCCCATGCAGTTTGTTAAGGAGAGAACTTTCTGTCAAGTTTAACAAGAATATTTTTTATCCACAGAGGGCAAGAGAAAATATCTTTCCCCCAAATTAAGGGTATGCATTTGTTTTGGGCCTTATTAATTAGGACCACTTAATTAGGTACGTTTCCAATTATGTGTCAGCAAGTAGGAGGTAAGAACTTGGCAGCAACAAATGAGGGATGGGGATGGGGATACTTAATCCACTGGATTAATGGAAATTATGATGTTTCAATATGCATTCTGACGTACATAAATTGGTTTCTGCATTAAGTTTTTTCATGGGTCTACTCATAGCAACAGGCTTCATCCCAAGAAGACGGTCACCCACTTCTTTGTTGCTTCCGATGGGCTTTAGGTCAGCTACTTTTAGTTTTCTGGGTACCTGGCACTAACTACACCAGGTAGGGTTTCCAAATAGTTCTAGAACATAGCACAACGAAAGAAAAACAGACGCAAACCCACGGAGCAAAACTTGTACAAAAGACACCAAAACACGAGATTTGTTTGCAGATTTATAACCACGTGGCAATGTTTTCACCTGCGCGATAACGAGGCTCCGTATTTTCACCTACTACGCATGCGCACCAAAATTGTGACGTCAGGCCATTTCTATGAAATTGAGCCTTTTGGCTTTGTGCTTGTGCCCGCCCGAGGGTTTACCCGGGGGGTAACATATGGTGTAGGCCCACTTTGACCGCGGTCCATTATGACCACTGGATGATTTGACTGTGGAAGTGTGGAGTGAAAAAGGGGTGTAGGCCTCATATATGGCAGAAGAACGGGACCCTGTCTCGCTACTCCAGGCAGGCAGGCAGCTCATCGGAACCCGCCGCCAGCTAATTCGATGCCCGGATGTGGGGGGTGGGGGGAGGCACTATTGTAGATGCCTTTTTAACCACAAATTGATGTCATGCAGTGTCTATATATGTTATATGCCCTTTTAAACAAAAAATTATCTCTCAATGACCACAAAATCACTCTGGTAATGTAGTGGATCTGCCCCTGTAATATGTCGGACGCTGCCGCCCAGTGACTCCCTCTCTCGTTGCTCACCCCATGCAGCCGCCGTGTTTTAGCTGATTAATGGTAAAAACTAGCTATCTCAACCCCCCTTCACCTGGGCATGCCTCCACCCCATTCAGATATTGACCATCAAACCCCCCACACCATGCCAAACACAAACTTCACCTCCGATCCCGACTGACGGCTGGCTTTCATTGTATTCATATGACACAACGGTAGTGTAATATCTCGGGAGGTGGAAGTCGAGTGGTTCGAGTCCGAGCCATTGCAGGCACCAAACAATTTCCGGTCAGTTCGTGACCCTTGATCCCCGTATACAGGGGTAGATCATTAATTGGAGGGGTCCACGGAGGGCCGGGCCGAGAGATATTTCAGTATCCATTGAGTTTGGCCCATAATTAACACATCCCCCAGTTTAGTTGATATATATGCCTTATTCAAACGGTTACACCGCCTAAATCATATCAGTTGTCATGCGCAGATCTAAAACTGTCACTGTAGTAAAACGTTATATGTGGTAGTATATGTAATTATTAGTGCAAGAATGGTCTATGATATTTACTAAACTTTATGCCTGGGAGTCTGGGTCTGGGCTGTTAGGTAAAAACAATTGTTCTGCCATATTTACATGTGTGCACGAATATTTTTGCGTGCTCGGAATTATCGGCATAAATAAATGGCTCATATGCGATGGATGAATCGGATTTCAAAGCTCAAACAGCAATTCTATGTCCGCTACCCACAAAGAGACGAATGAACTCGCTTGCATTTAACACAAACGGTTCGTTCGAATGATTTCGTGGCAGTCAGTATATTCGTACATAGCTATAGTCTAAATAGCCCCATGTGACGTTGTTGGGAAACAACGCCACATGTCCGGTCTATCAAATCCTGTACGGCATTTTAAAAACACGCGTGGCGAGAAGCGGTGCTGATGGCGAGAACTTTTTGGGGTATGGCAATAAAAGTATGCATCTTACAACTTATCGTGTTATTTTGGTTGAAGTCTGTGATTACGACGATCTCGTCTGTTGATTTTTCGAAGCAGCACACAACTCAGTTCTGTCCGCCACCTTGCCCACCCAGTGGAGAAACTGCGCATGCGTGCATGTCGTTAAAACCACATCATTCGCTCGGTGACGCTTTTACACCCCAGCCATTGACACGCAATAAGCGAAACGCCACCTGGCGAAAGCCGCTGGTGAAGAATGACCAAATACGAAATGGCGCGATAAACAACAAGAAAGTCTCATTTCAACCGACTTGATAGTAATATGATACTTTGTTAGTTCATATGCATGTGGGTTTTGTGGTAAATATGAAGTTTAGGTATCAGAGTACAAAATGACAAGGGTTTGATGGATCGTGCGGTTAACAACACTTAGTCGCCAACAAAAACAAATCTTACACCCTCATTTTCTACACGAGGACATGAGACTGTTGTGCGGAGCAACAACTGTCTCATTTGGGACTATAGTCTAAATTGCTACACTTAGCCGAAATGAAATGGGCCTGACAGGTCATGCAAGGTTTAAGGTCATTTTTGGCGATTTATCATGTCACAAAATACCGATTTAATACCGTAATGTCGCGATAGCTAAGCGATTTTTTTATAGTTAATGGCACGGGGCAATGTACGTAGGCCTACGTGTATTTTTTAGTGGCGATCGAACAGTTAGGTGTAATAGAGCATCGTGATATTACTATGGAATTGTCTTCTTTTTTTACTATGGAATTTCGGTATCTAAAACCGACTTTGCTGAGAACCGAAGAAAATAAATTTTGCGTGAGGCTGTGAACTTTTTTGTATTCTAAATATGCACTGATATAGATGTGTATAGGGTAGCCCCAGTTCTGTAGCTGTAGGACGGGCAAAAATCTGACAGGGCCCGTCTACAGCCACAGAGCCAAGCAAGCCTGTGACCGCGGAACGCCTTTGGTTGCCGTCTAACCGCATCTCTGTGAAACAAACTAAGCAACATTCACCGCCAAATCCAGTATTTTTTAACTCCATAGATGTTATGTTACTGGGTAGCACCGTTGATATCTTTCAACAGACTCGATGTTCCATGACATGTCCATAACCTTGCATTGAACTTGACAGAATTGCTTGAATTTCCATCTTTTCACACACAACAAATTTCGAATCGCCCGCTCACTCGCCGCTTCTCTTGGCGGAAGTTGTTAACTGCTCGCGTCATGGAACATCGGGTTTGTTGAAAGATATCAACGGTGCTACCCAGTAACATAACATCTATGGAGTTAAAAAATACCAGATTTGGCGGTGAGGGTTGCTTAGTTGTTTCACAGATCGAGATGCGGTTAGACGGCAACCCAAGGCGTTCCGCGGTCACAGGCTTGCTTAGTCTGAACTTTCAAACGTTACAACCAGCTTATTCTGATGGGCTTGTGTAACAATTCATTATCCGACTATCTAAAATGTAACGTCTGAAAATTCAGGCTAAGGCTTGCTTGGCTCTGTGGCTGTAGACAGGCCCTGTCAGATTTTTGCCCGTCCTACAGCCACAGAACTGGGGCTAGGTATAGGGAACTAGGCAGGTACGTAGGTTTTGACATAGCAGTGTTTGGATTACACACCAATAGAAACCATCCCCATGTTAAGTAATGCGAAAACCCAAATTTTTAACCCCATGCTAGAAAAAAATCGGTAACCATGTTTGACTATATGGACCATAGGAAATTATAGAGCAAGTATCCAACTTTATTTTAAAAACAAACAGAACATAGGTTCACGTGCGATATTTTTAGCTACAGCCCATAGTATGACACCCCGCCTAGCGCGACCCGCCGAAAATTACACCCAGCGAATCAGCATGTGATGAGGTCGACCGAACCACGCACCCGCAACGTCCGCAAGCATGATTAAATACGCCACATATTAATGCAACAGGCAGTAATCTGGCCAAACCTTAGTAAAAGAAACAATATATACAAAGAAAGAAATAGCCAGTAACCATATAACCCTGATATACGATCATATTTTAGGCACTACTTGACACCATATACTTTTCTACGCACGACCTATTGGTGTGTAACCTTTACTCTCCGCCTTCGGCTCTTGCGTAGCGCCACCGTGCGGGGGAGCTTGAGCAGTGTTAGCACTATATTTTAATAATAACCTCAATCACTCTCTTGAAAACTATTTTTTTATTATAAGGCTAACTCTTCCACTCGTTTCAGCATACCAACTTGAACAAAGTACACACATTTAATTTATTGAGACTTAGTTCAAGCTTCAGCTGCATAATATTCCAAGATATGACTTCATGGGACAATTTTGAAAGCTGAGGCAAGGTTTGGGTTCGAGGTTAGTGATCTTGTGACCTATTTATCTGTTTATGTCGAGTGGCGGAGGAAACGCCTAATTTATCGTTTAAAATGGAGCTTAAACCAGAAAACGATAAGGACGACAGCGCGTCACTTACGTTTGAAATACAAAAATGCAAGACCGAAACTGTTGTTATATATTTAGACCGTGCTGAAGTGTGTCGTTCTCTGAAAGCCAAAGTTCGGCAAGGTGAAAACGAAATCGTCCTGAAAGAACTGTCCTCATGCATCGATAAAGATTCCATCAGGTAGGCCCAGAATTCATGGCTAGGTAGGCCCCTAAACGCTAAATGCCTAATGGCTAATCTGCCTTTGAATAATACCTTAGGCTTAGCAGCCCACAGGCTCTGTGTAGTTAGCCCTGTGACATGGCCCACCAGCCACAGGCGATAAGGGGCTAAGTTCTTACCCGTCTAGCCGTGCAGCTGCACGGCCAGACGCCTACACAGCCAGACGGGTGTGTGTGCGGGGACCGGGTGACGGCCCAATAACAAATGGCTGCTCTCCCACCCATCATCCACATGACGCCAGCATGGCCAGACGCCTGCATGGTCAGACTGGTATGCGGACCTGGCGACGCGTCTAGACGGCACCTGCCCAATAACAAATAATAACAAATGGCTGCTCCACTCACCGACGCCTGCATGGTCAGACGCATACACGCTGACACTGGTGGCTGTTGTGGGCGGCTGCTGATGACTACACTGAAGTTAGTCTTGTTATCACTCTATGTAGTTTTGGCATTACTCATGTTAGATGTATGTCTGACAGTATGCCCCCTGCACGCTGAGACGGGTAGATACAGAACGAAATAAAAGTATGGCTGTTGATGTGGTTTCGGCATTAGATGCATGTATGACTGTATGTGTGTTGCTGCCAGCCGGAAGAAATAATACATGTAAAATAGTTTTCACTTTTTTTTTATTTACACATATTTATATACATTGGTATCAACTATTAGTGGCTGCAGCATAAGCCAAACCACATCTTCTTCCTCAGGACCAACGTTAACCCGGCACACTTCAAATGATACCATTCCAGGCACCGGCCACAGGCGACACTGGTTTGCCTGTTCTGTATAGGCAGATGGCTGCTGCAGCAGGTGTTGCATCTTCACAGGCAGACGCATGTCTGACAAAGTCAGGCTTTCGCATACACGTCTTTGGACAGAAGGGGCAGTGGTAGTGTGACTTGGTAGATTGTCCTGCTATACATGGTTGGGGACAACTCACGATAAGGAAGCCCTGTAACTGAATCATGCCTCTCCCACGAAAGTGATTGACTAGGTGTGTTTCAACCTTGGCCTTTCGGTTGGGTTTGAACTTGGTCGGTGGACAAATTGGGCAGTGCACATCTGTGTATTTCCTGTCACAACCATTGTCGCACCTGGAACATTTCAGCAAAGAAAATGACGACAGGACATCAGCGTCTTCTGGCAACACAGTATTATGCATCTTCGTTTCTCTCTCCATTTCAAATGATGCCTTCTAGCATTATACCTCTTCCTTATATAGGCCCTGAAAATGTTCACAGTATCTCCAACTATTAATTAATTGCAACTGACAAACTCAATCAAATTAACTATATGAGAGGGTTTGATGTTTGTTCATGAACAAATCTAGCTTTGTTCCATAGGTTTACATAATGCCAGTCATAGCAACACCTCAATGGTGTTAATAACAAAAGACAAAGACTTTTACTCAATCAAATTAAGTAGATTTAAGGTTTGATGTTTGTTAATAACAAAATACAAAGAATTTTACTCAATCAAATTAAATATCTATGAGGTTTGATGTTTGTTAATAACAAAAGACAAAGACTTTTACTCAATCAAATGAAGTATATATAAGGTTTGATGTTTTTCAATAACAAAATACAAAGAAATTTACTCAATCAAATTAAATATTTATGAGGTTTGATATCTGTTAATAACAAAAGACAAAGACTTTTACTCAATCAAATTAAATATCTATGAAGTTTGATGTTTGTTAATAACAAAATACAAAGAAATTTACTCAATCAAATTAAGTATATATAAGGTTTGATGTTTGTCCATAACAAAATACAAAGAATTTTACTCAATCAAATTAACTATATATGAGGTTTGATGTTTGTTAATAATAGCAAAGTAAAGGAAAGTTAAGGAAAAAGTTTGATGTTTGTTAAAAGCAAAGGACAGCACTTTTTCTCTTGTTTGATGTTTGTTAAAGGCAAAGGACATATATGAGGCTTGATGTTTATTCATGAAATCATCCAGTTTAGCTCCATATGTTTACATATTGCCAGACATTGCTTTAGCAAAACTCTAAGAGAATGAGTATTTAATATTTGTCGCTTGTGTCATTGTCATTCAGTAGAGCTCATGCCAAAGATCACTCCCCCCAATCCCAAATACTCTTTGTTCAGTTTCGTACTGACTAGACTATAAGCAGTTTTGTACCTCTCCTCCCCACTGCCTCTCTCAGATCCAGCAAACTTTTCCCTTCTCCATCCCCACCCCACCCTCCTTCAGCCAGTGGTTCAATAACAACCACAAGCATTCTCATTGGCCTAGAGCGCCTCACCCCCACACCCTCCTGCAGCCAGCAGTCAATAACAACCACAAGCATTCTCATTGGCCTAGAGCGCTGGATGTTATGAAATCATCCAGTTTAGCTCCATATGTTTACATATTGCCAGACATTGCTTTAGCAAAACTCTAAGCGAATGAGTATTTGTCGCTTGTGTCATTGTCATTCAGTAGAGCTCATGCCAAAGATCACTCCCCCCAATCCCAAATACTCTTCGTTCAGTTTCGTACTGACTAGACTATAAGCAGTTTTGTACCTCTCCTCCCCACTGCCTCTCTCAGATCCAGCAAACTTTTCCCTTCTCCATCCCCACCCCACCCTCTTTCAGCCAGTGGTTCAATAACAACCACAAGCATTCTCATTGGCCTAGAGCGCCTCACCCCTCTCCAACCCCCACCCCCTCCCCACCCGTCTGGCTGTGCAGGTAAGATCTTAGCCCCTGTTGCCACAGGCAGGGACTAAAACGAGGAAGTCAAATTGAGGAAGTGAGGAAGTAGATGAACTTCTGAGGAAGTACTTTTAGGGCAGATTTGCTGGCAGGTACACATATATAATTGATGTGAGCTGAAAGACTTACTTGTTTGCATGCCGTACACGAAAATCCAACTTATTTAGTATCTATTTGACCGAGATATATCCACTTCTGTCGAGGGCTGTTATTCAAATGATCAATATCGCCATTTGCGGCCTGCAGAAGTCTCGTCTGCGAACCAAAATCTCGCGCCTGTGGCTGCCAGCCGGGGTGCGAGGTGTCGGCGTGGGGTGTGACGGGAGGGGAGGGGGTGGGGTGGAGAATTGCTGGCCGCGCTGACATGGCTGGCTGGTTGGTGAAGCCTGGGCAAGAGTTGGCATGGGTAGTGGGGGGAGGGCGGATTAAGTGCGGGCGGGTTGGTGTACGGTCCACAGCTTCACCACAACCGATCTAACATTGATGAAAATTAAGCCAGTTTCACAGGTACCGCACTTGACTCGGTCTGAAGCCAGTTTAACAGTTATCAAAATTTAAAACACTTGAAACAAAATAACGCATCATAATTGCACCTGATCCAATTCCCGGTCCACAGCTTGTTCATATGTTCTCCCTGAAATATTGCCTTGCATTATTTTATGAGCACCTTTAACTATTTGCTAATGCAGGAGTTTTCTTACAGGGTTGAGGGAAAAGGTCCAGCAACTATATCAGAAGTGGCCTTTCAAACTAAGCATCTAACACCTGAAGAAGCAAATGCCAATAAAGAGAAAAATGATAAGCTAAGGACTGAATTGGATGAATGTAAGAAGAAGGAAGCAATTCTGCAAACCAAAAAACATAGACTGAGAAAGCAGAGGCAAGTGCTGGATAGTTTTGCTGACAATGTCACATCTCGTGACAATGTTAAGGTATGTGTCTCTGCATATACACTTCCAGTTTATATACAAACTGTCTCATCTTGTTTTGATATGTTTAAGTTTTTAACAACTTGTAATTGTTCAGGAAATAGCGAACTTAAATAAAATTCCACAAATAGTATTTGTGAAGTATTTGCATATCATCATTTGAGATGTGCCATTACATATAGTTGCCTAATACATATTATTTTGGATATGCTACAATATGGATATATACTACATGGGCATGCAATAAGATTGCTAGTAGGGGCTGCCAGCAGTTCAAACAGGCTGTCCTGGGTTTGATTTTCAGCTAGCATCACCATCATGAACTTTTACACACATTACCATCCAATTAGATTCGCTGTTTTTCCTAGATCACAGGATTCTTATAGGTGTATCATTATCATCAGACCTTTAAATGCAAATTAACATTGCCTACATCATTATTTGTTGAAGCCTGAGAGTGGTGCAGCTGGACACGGCAGCGCCCTGTTGCTGAGCTCAGAGTCTTTGAAGGGCATGCAGGGGTTCTTTACGATGTACGACCAGCAGGCGGCCAGACTCGATGAGCTCCTCCACGACCTCGACAATGACATCGAGAAAGTCAGACTCCAGCTCCAAGCCATGCATGAAAATCTTCGCCAGCTCAACATTGGCACAGGCCCCAAGAAAGCCAGGTACGATGTCATACTGTGGTCCCTGCATTAGACTTCTGTCCTGCCAGGCTGAAAAGACTGCATAATGGAGGGAGTTGCATAATATAGAGATGCCTCCAGTCCCCAGATGAGCCGTCTAGGTTCAATTGCCTAGTTCTCGAATGACGTCACGCTCAGGCTCATTTGATATGCGCACACATGAATACTTAATGAGCTGCCGGGTTCGGACAAACAGAGTGAAAAAATGGCAGCGAACACCGTGAAACCTATCATCAAGCTAAGCGAAAGTGACGTTCCGGGCGCGAAATTTCTTCACGGGGATATTGGAAATCACAGCTGTATGCAACTAAGGCGCTGGTTGGAGTGCAGAAGCCTTCCCACCTCTAGAAATACAGCAGATTTAGTGAAAAGGTAAGTAAACATGTTGATGGTGACTTGTCCGAAAATGTTAATAGCCTGGCTACACCGTCACTGTTTGCAATCGCAGTGTTGAATTTGTTTCAATTATGCCAGGTTTAGGCCTAGTTCAGTTTGGTCCGCTCCTTGAATGTTTTAGAAATGATTCAGGCAAATTTGATCTAAATAAGCGTAATGCTTTTTAATGAGGTAACGTTTACCAACGTGCATCATGCCTTCATTGTAAACAAACAGTGGCATGGCCTTAAGTTAAGTATTAGCACATTGCAAAGGCCTGTGGGTTAAAAATATTAAATTGTTTACAAAGGCCATACAAGGGCTACATATGGTTAAGACCATTTGAAGATATTAACTTGCATAAAGTAGCAAACCTTAGCCTGAAGATAGATAATTAATATCGGTTCATTAATATCTTTATTTAATTGGCGCTATAGAGACTTCAATATTTAAAATACTTTGTTTTATGTGATTTCAATTTGATTAAATGTATCTGTTGCATTTTGTCATGGGATAAGTTGTTAATAAACGTTTTTTAATTCCAGATGTCAGGACTGCAAACAAAAGCACAAGAACTTCTTGGAGCAATCCCTATTAAAACCTTGAAAGTGGTCGTAGCTTTGTACTGAGAGTACAAATTGCCGTGATGGGCGAAGTTCGTAGGGTTTTGTACCCTAAATTCAGTTGCATCAATAATAACCCTTATATTCTTGAAATATTTGAAGCACCTTGGCATATTTGCATTCATCACATCCCTGGGAGGAAACATCATTTCGCGTAGGCTAGAAAACCCCTAATAAAGAAACTGTATCCATGTGGTAATACACGTAGAAACATAAGTCGGGCCAATTTGAAAGCGGTAGACGATATCTTCTTGTAGGACTCCCAAGTCTCAATCTTATCAAAGTAAGGACCAGTTGGTTTTTCGGGTTAAGTTTTCTGCCTGGTCCCGGGCACTTTGTTGGTGATCGGAGCGGGGTTTTGATGGAGGAGTTCCACATGATAAGCTTGTGCTTCGCGGGACCCAGGAAAGACCAAAGTGCCATCAGTTGTAGCCATGTGAGTCCAGTGTAAAAAAAACATGCGGCGTCATCTTTTTCCGTCTGACAGATATCCATGGGAGTGCATGATTCCTTTACTTTGTTTTCCCGACACACTGAGGCCATTTCAGCATCATTTCTAAGAAACTTGTTTTCTAGACGCAGTGACAAAGTCTCAAGATTGTCGGTCCGGTCAAACTGGGTCTCCTTCTCCATCGTTATTGGAACCGCATTCACTCCGGTTGACCATAATTTACTGTCAGTGATCGGAGTAGACACTGGTGTCGCATCGGGACAGCAGTTGCATGAATGGGATCTGGGTGCAGCTCGGTTGGTCCATTCCCGCCTACAAAATGCTTGGAGCAGATGTATGTGTCTTTCTTGATGCTATCTAGTGTGAAGCCTTCTCTGGCACAGGCCCGAGTCCAGCGTTGAGATTTCTCTTTGCTGCGTTGTGGCTTCGGAAATGGGATGAAAACACTCCACTCATGTGGTCGGCATGTGCATAGCAAGAGTCACTTCGGCACTGACCGTAACAGCAATGTTTAGTGGTCACCATGGTGGAATATCGTGTGAAACCAATCTGTTTAAACAGTATAAACAGCAGCCGTGCGGATTACATGCGGTGTGTGTGTACTGGATCGCCCTGGATCCCCCGCGGGCCTGGGCTGGTGTTTGTCCGAATCTACTTGTGTATGCGCGCACGTGCATGGGCGAGGGCTATTTTTAGTAACTAGCAGGATTCGAGAACGAGGCAATCATGATAACATGATAAAATCGTGTGAATGACGATGACACACACTATTGCACCTATGTCTCAACAGGCAATCATATTACACAAGGTGTTGTTTACTCAAAGCCAGTCAGACACGACTCAACTGCCTAACAATGGGATTGCAAGGACTATGTGCCAGGCGTTAAACCGAAACGTCGGTCGTAAGTCGCGTTAGCGAGGGAGCCTCATAATAAAGGGGATTTAACATGTACATGTAAAAGGGTTCCGTGCATCGCGAAAAGCCCGTATAACGGAGGGAGTCACATGATGAAGAGGCCGTATAAAGCAGGGACAATTGCATATTAAAGCTGCTCATTCATCAATTATGCATATCTATACTAATAAAATGAAGCTGTCTGTCCCACTATGCCGCTGCATGCAAGAGCACATTAACAGCAGCAGCCGCCTTGAACCTATATCCAACCGAACCACTGTATGCACTGAATGGTCCGCCTTGGATGTATCAACATTGTCGCTCTTAGATGTGTCAACGCTATCGTATGTGTCAACACTACCGCTGGGTGCTTATCACCTTATCCCGCGCATAATATCGCTTTCGGGTGCTTATCCTGCATGGTGACCATGTCTGCGGCGGGCTACCTGGCTGGGTGCCAACAGTAATAATATTTTTCCCAACGCATTATCGCCCGAACCGTCATCAAAACAAACAAATCCCGTACTGTCTCGCGTCCACAACTTCCCATCAGAGGCAAGTTTTGTCTACTGAAGGTACGTTAAATGACGAACAACGGGCGGGAAACAGCCCCTTTTTTTTACTCAATCAACCCCTGTTTTTACTCAATCAATGTATGAGCTTGGGCCTTAGATTTACTGGACTGATATTAGTTTATTTGCGTGATTTAGCCGCAATTGGAGTATTCTGTACAAACAAAATACTGTCCTACTGTTATTTCTTTCGCTTATTAGTACGAACGCCCGCGAGCGGGGCGGCTAGTATATAATAACTTTCGAAATTTGTTTTTCAAACGTATTGGACATTTTCTGATATTGTAAATACCAGTTCCTGAAGAAATGCTTGCGTCATCAACTTTACAGGGCAAACTATCGCAGCAATACCCAACTTCTGGCCAAAAAAGTGCTCTTACCAGATGAGTTTTTTTATTGTTAACACCGGCAGCCCAAGTAATTCTTCCAGTCTCCCCTAGCTTGTACAACACCTTATAGCAAGCTTTCGGTAACTTGGAGTCATCCATCCTAAACAATTTACACCAATATTAATTAACTGATTATATTAAATACTATCACAGAAATAACTTTGGTATTTTGTTGTTATAGCTAAAATCTTGAGATTGTCCCTCTCACATGAATTTGAACCTGTATATCTGAGATAGTCCCTGAGAGCAAGGCTACATTTAAATCCCTGCAAAGTTACTTGCTCTTTCAAAGTTTAAAGCCCCAAATAAATGCAGAGGTTCCTGTGTCATTGGCTCCTTTAAATGTGGGGTCACAGAGGTTATATCTGTGTGCCTCCATTGGCTACTGAGTCTCCCGGCTGTCCAGGGCCACAGGGGTTTTTGCATTATAGGGACTCCGGATTCAGTTGGCCTCGGGATCCAGACCTTGCTGGACGATTCTTTGTGTTAATAAAGAACTATAAAGTGGATACATCGTCTTTTGTTTGGATAATCTCGCGTTAACAGCGACATACCACACCCGGTAAACCATTCCCCACTGTCCGCGGTTACTCTATCACACACACCGATAGGAACCGTGCGACAATATATAATACTTTGATGGGGTTTCTTCCACATTCCTCTTTAGCAGCTTAATTGGCAGTTTGACTAGATAGTTGCAGTAGTCGCTTGCAAAATCTGGTTTGAACCTTTTCAATACATCTATGAGCATTATTCCTTCAAAGTTCACTACCTTAAGTTAATAGGTGAATAACCATTTAGGAAAAATCCTCCAGTATGTCTTAATATCAAAAACATCCTGCTTTTCAAATTGTAATATAAAGGTAACCATGCTAGCTGCCTTTAGAGACAGGGTTTTCTGTGCCATAAACCAGTTCAAGCGACTGGCTCCGATGCACTCATATTAACCCTTTGATATGCCGACATTCTCTTGTGAACATTGTTTGTCTCCGAAATACCTCATATTACCCGCTCGATTGGGTCTAACACCGCTGTGAACCATTCGATTAGCGCCAACGCCCTTCTATGACCATTTAATGGACGACGACTTACGGTTATAAACGCCGTTGACTGGCACTGACGCTCTCCCGTAAACCATTTGATTGGGTTCTTATGGACAATTTGATTAGTTCTCACACTACTATGAACCCTATCATTTGCTCTATTGGCGAAGCAGTCTAACCATGTCACATAAAATATTAGTTCCACCGCCAAATTTGCATCCATGTTATGTATTACAAGCAAATACACCACAAGTCAGTGATTGCATATACGCGCCGAAAGGCCAAAAGGTGATAATTCTACATGTTTGGCTACTTTTTTAGCCTATTATCGTACACTGGAGCTTTCGTGCAAAAGTTAGTTCAGTAACATATCTGTATTTTGCTATTTATGTATTCACCATGATGCTAGGCTTCAGCAGGCAGGTTTTTGGGAAGTCTGTCGACCGTTTTTTTTGAAGGGGCTGCAATAGCTAAAAAAAAACCTACATTTTAAAGCATTTTCCCATTGGCCGCCATCTTAAAACCAATTTGACAAAAATGCACAGAACTTTTTTTTTTAGTGAAGTGACATTTTCAAGTCAATTTATACACGAAATTTATTTAGAGAATAACTAACAAAACTATGTCTACGACATTTTTTTGACCCCCCACCCGCTCACGACCTTAATCAAATCCCCGGCGGACAGGTGCATGAATGTCGCTTCAATCGTCACAGTAGGCTTCAGGCTTCTGTTGCATTACCGGCGAGACAACCAGGCGGACTGACATACCAGTCGTTCGTTTTGTCATATCGGTTGGTGCGGTTCCCAATAGACAATTTTGCACGTCGGGGGAGTGTGCGTAATGACATCCCTGGTTGTTACCGTGCTGAGTTAGCCGGTGCGCGAGGTGGTACCTCGATTATTCCTTCTGTTACAAGGGGAATAACATATTTCGGTTAGTCAACATATACGTTTCCCATCCATTAGGATTGGATGGGCGGGGGGGGGGGGGGGCGGGGGGCTGTCCCTGTGGCCCAATATATACCAGGCAGCCCGCTCGACGCGTACGATCGCGGTCACCTGGTATGTGACAATATGTGATCCTCCCGTGGTCGAAAAATAATCCTCTGTCGCAATATATATGTGATTCTGAGCGGCTGATGCCTGTATGCATGGAATCACGCATAATGTAGTAATCACAGACACTTGCGGCACTCTACATAATGTATGTTAAATTTGCACCAAGAAAGAGTAGCGCATTGTCCCTCCGAAATAGGACGTTTCGTCCTCTGTAGGATCTGTTTGATGCTATTAATTTAATTAAGAGGCAGCAACTGTATGCTTGAATGAAAACTGGTACCATGTGGTCTTATTTCGATGCATTCGAATTTGGCTGTAGTAAGGAGAGTATCGTTGACAAATAAGAGTGACAGTGAAGGGTATTGTTAAATCCATTTCGCGAGAGAGGCAGGTATTTTGTGGAATCTCGATTAAATACTCCTACACCCATCCATTGACAGCATTGCTAACTCTTTTTCCATTGCAAAGGTTCTCCTGGAACTAGACCCTACCAATTGCATGCGATAGTTCTTGAGCCAGATTCTGAAGGGTTGTTGGCCTGGTTGAGCCGATGTTTGCATTGCATAACCTGTATAACATGGCATGACATAAAACACCACATTTTTGGTTAATCGAAACATGATAGTAATCTGAGAAATGTTTCCTCCAATCATTACCCATCGTCCCGGGAGGTTCGTTGTCCCAGCTTAGGCCTTATGTGTACAAAAACAGTCTAAAACACCAATTCATTCTACCTGCAGTGAGCTGTCGGTCCTGTTGGATGCCTCTGAGGATGCCGAGGTGGAGCTCTCTGTCTCTTATGTTGTTACCAAGGCCAAATGGACGCCCAAGTACGACATTCGGGTCTACAGCAACGAAGGTCAACTCAAGGTCAGCGGTTTTGTTTTCTGTAGCGCGGGGTTAGTCGGAAAGAAGAACGCCAGAAATGTTTTTACCATCTTCATTTGGATTTTGTAATTGTAACATATAGTATACGATGCAATTGCGCCTCGACACCTCGACATCTCTCTGATAGATCATACTCTAAAAGGGTCACATTCTGAATTAGGTTCGATAAGGTTTGGGGTGGTCTCGTAATTTTGTGCAGTGGCAATACAAGATACAGTTGATGCCACTATATTTGCCGCATAATTTTGTTTTCGATCATGCATCTTACCATAATTGGACCGTCTTCCTCCGGAGAAAGTAGGAACACGTGTTTACCCAAAGGAGCTACTACTCCATGTTCCGGAATTACCTTGTCTTTCTATGACAAACAAAGACTGCCGGTGCAACCTTTAACTGTAAATGGTTTACTTATATTACTATTTGGATATGTTTTGCTTTCGGCGTGGCTGGTGCATTGTTATAAGTGTTGTTTGTATATTTGTAGATTATGTACTATGGGATGATCCAGCAGGCCACTGGGGAAGACTGGGAAGACACCAAACTCTGCCTTTCGACCGCCACCCCCAGTGTTGGGGGAACCGTGCCTGACCTTGGGACGCAAAAACTAGCGTTCCGACCCAGGACGTAAGTGTTATCCCCCGCCGCCCTCCCCCGCCTCTCCAACATTACATTTTTCACCCTAATATCTTTTGATATTCATATTATGAGCGTGAACATGTCTTTTTGTCTCGGATCTTGCCTATTTGTGGCATTAATTTCTATGTCGTGATCGTCAGTGTAAAGAGCGATTGCTTCTGTGGCGATTTGAACTATGATAGAAATATACCGAAAAACATATAGCACGGAATAACATCTAGTTTATGAGAGAGCGTCACTTCTTTGACGTGTTGCCATGTTTCTAGATGACATTGAGAGGTGTAGCAAATGTGATTTTATATTGACTAAAGTGGGGATCATGATACATGAACAGACGTGCGTCTATGATGCATAAGCTGACTGTTTTGTTTATTACGGACGTGCGTCTATGACGCTTAAGCTGACTGTTTTGGTTATTACGGACTTGCGTCTATGATACATAAGCTGTCTGTTTTGGTTATTACGGACGTGCGTCTATCATGCATAAGCTGGCTGTTTTGGTTATTACGGACGTGCATCTATGATGCATAAGCTGGCTGTTTTTGTTATTACGGACGTGCGTCTATGATACATAAGCTGTCTGTTTTGGTTATTACGGACGTGCGTCTATGATGCATAAGCTGACTGTTTTGGTTATTACGGACGTGCGTCTATGATACATAAGCTGTCTGTTTTGGTTATTACGGACGTGCGTCTATGATACATAAGCTGGCTGTTTTGGTTATTACGGACGTGCGTCTATGATGCATAAGCTGTCTGTTTTGGTTATTACGGACGTGCGTCTATGATACATAAGCTGACTGTTTTGGTTATTACGGACGTCCGTCTATGATGCTTAAGCTGACTGTTTTGGTTATTACGGACGTGCGTCTATGATACATAAGCTGACTGTTTTGGTTATTACGGACGTGCGTCTATGATACATAAGCTGTCTGTTTTGGTTATTACGGACGTGCGTCTATGATACATAAGCTGTCTGTTTTGGTTATTACGGACGTCCGTCTATGATACATAAGCTGTCTGTTTTGGTTATTACGGACGTGCGTCTATGATGCATAAGCTGACTGTTTTGGTTATTACGGACGTGCGTCTATGATACATAAGCTGTCTGTTTTGGTTATTACGGACGTGCGTCTATGATACATAAGCTGTCTGTTTTGGTTATTACGGACGTGCGTCTATGATACATAAGCTGTCTGTTTTGGTTATTACGGACGTGCGTCTATGATACATAAGCTGACTGTTTTGGTTATTACGGGCGTCCGTCTATGATGCTTAAGCTGACTGTTTTGGTTATTACGGACGTGCGTCTATGATACATAAGCTGACTGTTTTGGTTATTACGGACGTGCGTCTATGATACATAAGCTGTCTGTTTTGGTTATTACGGACGTGCGTCTATGATACATAAGCTGACTGTTTTGGTTATTACGGACGTGCGTCTATGATACATAAGCTGACTGTTTTGGTTATTACGGACGTCCGTCTATGACGCTTAAGCTGTCTGTTTTGGTTATTACGGACGTCCGTCTATGATACATAAGCTGACTGTTTTGGTTATTACGGACGTGCGTCTATGATACATAAGCTGTCTGTTTTGGTTATTACGGACGTCCGTCTATGATACATAAGCTGACTGTTTTGGTTATTACGGACGTCCGTCTATGATGCTTAAGCTGACTGTTTTGGTTATTACGGACGTGCGTCTATGATACATAAGCTGACTGTTTTGGTTATTACGGACGTGCGTCTATGATACATAAGCTGTCTGTTTTGGTTATTACGGACGTGCGTCTATGATACATAAGCTGTCTGTTTTGGTTATTACGGACGTCCGTCTATGATACATAAGCTGACTGTTTTGGTTATTACGGACGTGCGTCTATGATACATAAGCTGTCTGTTTTCGTTATTACGGACGTCCGTCTATGATACATAAGCTGTCTGTTTTGGTTATTACGGACGTGCGTCTATCATGCATAAGCTGTCTGTTTTGGTTAATACGGACGTGCGTCTATGACGCTTAAGCTGACTGTTTTGGTTATTACGGACGTGCGTCTATGATACATGAGCTGGCTGTTTTGGTTATTACGGACGTGCGTCTATCATGCATAAGCTGGCTGTTTTGGTTATTACGGACGTGCGTCTATGATACATAAGCTGTCTGTTTTGGTTATTACGGACGTGCGTCTATGATACATAAGCTGTCTGTTTTGGTTATTACGGACGTGCGTCTATGATACATAAGCTGTCTGTTTTGGTTATTACGGACGTGCGTCTATCATGCATAAGCTGGCTGTTTTGGTTATTACGGACGTGCGTCTATCATGCATAAGCTGTCTGTTTTGGTTATTACGGACGTGCGTCTATCATGCATAAGCTGACTGTTTTGGTTATTACGGACGTCCGTCTATGATACATAAGCTGACTGTTTTGGTTATTACGGACGTGCGTCTATGATACATACGCTGGCTGTTTTGGTTATTATGGACGTGCGTCTATGATGCTTAAGCTGACTGTTTTGGTTATTACGGACGTGCGTCTATGATGCATAAGCTGACTGTTTTGGTTATTACGGACGTGCGTCTATGATGCTTAAGCTGACTGTTTTGGTTATTACGGACGTGCGTCTATGATACATACGCTGGCTGTTTTCGTTATTATGGACGTGCGTCTATGATGCTTAAGCTGACTGTTTGGGTTATTACGGACGTGCGTCTATGATACATACGCTGGCTGTTTTGGTTATTATGGACGTGCGTCTATGATGCTTAAGCTGACTGTTTTGGTTATTACGGACGTGCGTCTATGATACATAAGCTGACTGTTTTGGTTATTACGGACGTGCGTCTATGATGCTTAAGCTGACTGTTTTGGTTATTACGGACGTGCGTCTATGATACATACGCTGGCTGTTTTGGTTATTATGGACGTGCGTCTATGATGCTTAAGCTGACTGTTTTGGTTATTACGGACGTGCGTCTATGATGCATAAGCTGACTGTTTTGGTTATTACGGACGTGCGTCTATGATACATACGCTGGCTGTTTTCGTTATTATGGACGTGCGTCTATGATGCTTAAGCTGACTGTTTGGGTTATTACGGACGTGCGTCTATGATACATACGCTGGCTGTTTTGGTTATTATGGACGTGCGTCTATGATGCTTAAGCTGACTGTTTGGGTTATTACGGACGTGCGTCTATGATACATACGCTGGCTGTTTTGGTTATTATGGACGTGCGTCTATGATGCTTAAGCTGACTGTTTTGGTTATTACGGACGTGCGTCTATGATACATACGCTGGCTGTTTTCGTTATTATGGACGTGCGTCTATGATGCTTAAGCTGACTGTTTTGGTTATTACGGACGTGCGTCTATGATGCATAAGCTGACTGTTTTGGTTATTACGGACGTGCGTCTATGATACATAAGCTGTCTGTTTTGGTTATTACGGACGTCCGTCTATGATACATAAGCTGTCTGTTTTGGTTATTACGGACGTGCGTCTATCATGCATAAGCTGTCTGTTTTGGTTAATACGGACGTGCGTCTATGACGCTTAAGCTGACTGTTTTGGTTATTACGGACGTGCGTCTATGATACATGAGCTGGCTGTTTTGGTTATTACGGACGTGCGTCTATCATGCATAAGCTGGCTGTTTTGGTTATTACGGACGTGCGTCTATGATACATAAGCTGTCTGTTTTGGTTATTACGGACGTGCGTCTATGATACATAAGCTGACTGTTTTGGTTATTACGGACGTGCGTCTATGATACATAAGCTGTCTGTTTTGGTTATTACGGACGTGCGTCTATCATGCATAAGCTGGCTGTTTTGGTTATTACGGACGTGCGTCTATCATGCATAAGCTGTCTGTTTTGGTTATTACGGACGTGCGTCTATGATGCATAAGCTGACTGTTTTGGTTATTACGGACGTCCGTCTATGATACATAAGCTGACTGTTTTGGTTATTACGGACGTGCGTCTATGATACATACGCTGGCTGTTTTGGTTATTATGGACGTGCGTCTATGATGCTTAAGCTGACTGTTTTGGTTATTACGGACGTGCGTCTATGATGCATAAGCTGGCTGTTTTGGTTATTACGGACGTGCGTCTATGATACATAAGCTGACTGTTTTGGTTATTACGGACGTGCGTCTATGATACATACGCTGGCTGTTTTGGTTATTATGGACGTGCGTCTATGATGCTTAAGCTGACTGTTTTGGTTATTACGGACGTCCGTCTATGATACATAAGCTGACTGTTTTGGTTATTACGGACGTGCGTCTATGATACATACGCTGGCTGTTTTGGTTATTATGGACGTGCGTCTATGATGCTTAAGCTGACTGTTTTGGTTATTACGGACGTGCGTCTATGATGCATAAGCTGACTGTTTTGGTTATTACGGACGTGCGTCTATGATGCTTAAGCTGACTGTTTTGGTTATTACGGACGTGCGTCTATGATAGATACGCTGGCTGTTTTGGTTATTATGGACGTGCGTCTATGATGCTTAAGCTGACTGTTTGGGTTATTACGGACGTGCGTCTATGATACATACGCTGGCTGTTTTGGTTATTACGGACGTGCGTCTATGATACATAAGCTGACTGTTTTGGTTATTACGGACGTGCGTCTATGATACATACGCTGGCTGTTTTGGTTATTATGGACGTGCGTCTATGATGCTTAAGCTGACTGTTTTGGTTATTACGGACGTCCGTCTATGATACATAAGCTGACTGTTTTGGTTATTACGGACGTGCGTCTATGATACATACGCTGGCTGTTTTGGTTATTATGGACGTGCGTCTATGATGCTTAAGCTGACTGTTTTGGTTATTACGGACGTGCGTCTATGATGCATAAGCTGACTGTTTTGGTTATTACGGACGTGCGTCTATGATGCTTAAGCTGACTGTTTTGGTTATTACGGACGTGCGTCTATGATACATACGCTGGCTGTTTTCGTTATTATGGACGTGCGTCTATGATGCTTAAGCTGACTGTTTGGGTTATTACGGACGTGCGTCTATGATACATACGCTGGCTGTTTTGGTTATTATGGACGTGCGTCTATGATGCTTAAGCTGACTGTTTTGGTTATTACGGACGTGCGTCTATGATACATAAGCTGACTGTTTTGGTTATTACGGACGTGCGTCTATGATGCATAAGCTGTCTGTTTTGGTTATTACGGACGTGCGTCTATGATGCTTAAGCTGGCTGTTTTGGTTATTACGGACGTGCGTCTATGATGCTTAAGCTGACTGTTTTGGTTATTACGGACGTGCGTCTATGATGCATAAGCTGTCTGTTTTGGTTATTACGGACGTGCGTCTATGATGCTTAAGCTGACTGTTTTGGTTATTACGGACGTGCGTCTATGATGCATAAGCTGTCTGTTTTGGTTATTACGGACGTGCGTCTATGATGCTTAAGCTGACTGTTTTCGTTATTATGGACGTGCGTCTATGATGCTTAAGCTGACTGTTTGGGTTATTACGGACGTGCGTCTATGATACATACGCTGGCTGTTTTGGTTATTATGGACGTGCGTCTATGATGCTTAAGCTGACTGTTTGGGTTATTACGGACGTGCGTCTATGATACATACGCTGGCTGTTTTGGTTATTATGGACGTGCGTCTATGATGCATAAGCTGACTGTTTTGGTTATTACGGACGTGCGTCTATGATGCTTAAGCTGACTGTTTTGGTTATTACGGACGTGCGTCTATGATACATACGCTGGCTGTTTTGGTTATTACGGACTTGCGTCTATGATACATAAGCTGACTGTTTTGGTTATTACGAACGTGCGTCTATGATACATAAGGTGGCTGTTTTGGTTATTACGGACGTGCGTCTATCATGCATAAGCTGACTGGTTTGGTTATTATGGACGTGCGTCTGATACATAAGCTGGCTGTTTTGTTTATTACGGACGTGCGTCTATGATGCTTAAGCTGACTGGTTTGGTTATTACGGACGTGCGTCTATGATACATAAGCTGACTGTTTTGGTTAATACGGACGTGCGTCTATGATACATAAGCTTATTGATTTGGTTATTACGGAGGCGTCGCTGATATTTGAAATGTGGCTTTAGTTACTGACGAATGCCGATGTTTGTCAGAGTTCCACAGTCTGTCTGACCCGCCATGTCCTTATATATAGGTTGTTTTGTTGTCCTGTTCGTTCGCATGTAGACAAGATCATTTTTAGATGCATTTCATATGTACCATATATATTTGTTTCACGTTATGAACTCGGCTGGATTATCGCTTAGTATCTAGTTTTTGTCAACGAATGTAAAAGAGTTCCATGTTTGATTTGTCGATGTTACTCTTTGTTGTGACCAGTTTCTGTTTGCGCAAATAACTATCAAGACATTTATTCAGTTTTGTGCAAATGACATAGACACATACATGTATGTCAATAGAAAAACAGCAACCCACGATATCCAAAGGAACTGACCGTTTTTTAATCAAAGTGTTTTTCGACCAAACTTTTTTTTTACTAACACGCATGTTAAGTTATGACTGTTGTGGCTATGCTAGGACTAACCACGTGGTCGTGTGTGACCCTGACATTGGCGGCCGAAGTGCCTTCAGAGGCAGTCGGCGTCAGCGTCGGCGCACAACTTCCGGTACGTTTGTCCGCTCCCACCCTCCCTCTGATCGCCGGGCAGTCTCCCAGAACGAGGCTCTGGGGGCCGTGCGCCTGGGCAGCTGGTTCAAGGAAGAGTCTGCAGAGTTCACTGACGTCCCCACGGAGGTTAACTAACATTTTTAGATCTCAGTCTCTTAAAGGTGCACTGTACCCAATTTTTTTCGGTGATAGATGTTATGTTTTATTTGACTTGTGATGTGGGACTTTTTAGGGTATACTTTCAATTTAAGTTTTGGTCCTCGATGCCGCCCTGACAGACGCTAGATTGAGAATGGCATTTTGATATTTTGAGTTTGGATTTGTTGCTCTGCATGACTTGGATATGCATTTTTCTTCCTTTGTTAGTCGCATGTTGAAATGTCTGTTTCAACTTGTTCTATCGCCGTGTCACTTTCGCCCCTCGATGATCCTCTTATGGTCAGAAATATCAGTCCTTTTCATCACAGACTTCCTTCTTGGATGACCTCTTATCTGGGTCTTTGTCTTGACTCACCAGCGGGCAATGGCCGCCCGGTACATACAGCTCCTCCAAGCGGCGTCCCAGTGGACTGGGACGCCGCGCTCCCATGGCCGCGCGCAAAATGCCTCCTCGCTCACAATCTTTCTCTGTCCGCGACGACGAGAGTGACAGTGGCGTGGCGGGGAACGCGGAGGTCCCTGTCTGTGACGTCACAAATGACGCCCCCGCTCTCCCGTCGGAATCCCTAAATAACTTAAGAGCGCTCCCAGAAGTCGCGTCCTCCCAGACGGAAGTGGAAGTTATAGCGGCCCACGAGGTTTGTCGGCTGTGCATTGTAACATTTGTCTTTCTTTTTTAGCATTCAGTTCGATATGATAATATTCTAATTTGTCTTCGTGAAGGTCCTTGCACGCCTAACTGTTAGTAACCTTTTATTATTCAGGGGCGCGTGTCATTGTGTTCAAGTGTATAGTTTACCATTTATACCATCTATTTATGCCTTTTGTTGTTTCATTATCAGATAAATGTATACACATAGGTATCTTCGGGCATGCCACTTATGCTGTTTGCTGCTCGGCGTTTGTTTGTCTCAGTGTTGTGACAAAATTATTGCTCTAACGTGTTTACATTTGAGTTAACTGATTTTGGTCATATGGTGTGGTGTGTTCGTTACTTGGTATTTATTAAGTAGTAAGATTTTGATAAATTGTTTTTTTAAGGCTAAAGTGTGCGAAGGAAATGAGATGAATGTTATGTAAAGCACTCTCCAGATTTGGCTGCCAACAATGATCATGCAATCGAGGGGGGGGGGGGGATTAGCAAAGGTCGGGATTGCCTTTCTCTCCTGCGGCGTTGCCTTGGCGATTCATGCCTTAATCTCCGGTTGGACTTTCATACGCATATATTTGCATGGCGGAATGGCTTATCTGCCGCCAATTCTAACACTCTTTCCTGTGGCAACACAGAACGTTCACACTGCAGCCTTCCAAAGTAGATCGCCATTGCTATGTCACTTTTGTCTGGCATATGTGTATCGTGTTTCTGTGTCTTGCGGTTTTGTTCGTTGTTGCATAATCTATGTCTGCTTATATCATGCGCGCGCAGAAAGTTTA
Organism: Arenicola marina; assembly: GCA_964019135.1. Classification (NCBI taxonomy): domain Eukaryota; kingdom Metazoa; phylum Annelida; class Polychaeta; family Arenicolidae; genus Arenicola; species Arenicola marina. Next base: position 49,962,479 of record OZ025248.1, on the reverse strand, counting down.
AGAAGCTCGGGCGCCGGTCGTTCCGCCGCTTGTCCAAGTACAAGATGGACGTCGCCCCCGTGTTGGGGACCTACGACATGGAGGGCGACAACGACGATAAGGACATGCCGGGGATGGCCGCCTCACCCCCTCTTAACATGGAGCATTCCGCGACCGAGGTCAGACTGGTCGAACAGAACTGATGGAAATGGGAGGGGGAGGGGGTGTGGGGCAGCCATATAGCCGGCATAATCACGTCTAATTGTTATGCGGTGATCAATTACAGCGATGAGGACCGAATGAGATACAGAATAATCATGGCCAACCAATGCGGCACCGGGTTTTTTGTCTCTTGTCTCTCTTTTTTTTTTTTCTGTGCAGCTGTTTTTGTTAAGGTTTGGAAACCTGGTATAGTTACCTCGATATCCGGGGTGTGTAGATCCCGGGAGGCCTCGTGGTCCTTGGTGATGGGCTACACCCGGCGGACAGGACTCCTCCCTACCCTTGGTCCTTCCCGCACCTTACAAAATCACTTTACTGATCAGTGTCCCTTCAGTGAATCTCCAACCAACAGACCAATCAACACCTCAGTGTGTAGACGTCGATTTCCTTTCAGATTGCACTGCACGGCAACTCCCCAGATCCACATGTACTTTTTTATGAAACCATAAACCATCAACTGAAATTTCTTCTTGATTCCTTAGCGGATGGATGCACGGCTTGCCTCGGTCGAGCTTTTCTTTCTAGCCTGTTCTCTGTATGTTTTCTGTTGCCATGAATACAGGCCGCCACAGAGATCTCGTAGCAGCGTCTTCAGGGCGAAGAGTAATCGTCAGGAGCCCGCGGCCATGATGGCGTATTGCGCCGCGCCCGCTGAGATGATGATGAGTATGGCCCCGGCCATGGATGTCGTGGCGCCCCCCATGCCCGAGATGGACATAGCCACCGCCGAGGTTAGCGCCTCACCGCTTAGGCTAGACCCTCACCACATAGGCTTACTAATCCTTCGCGAGGTGTGTGTGTGTGGGTGGGAGGGGGGGCTCCTATGGTTAATGGGTCCAGGAAATGATAAGGGAAGGGACTACCTGTTGTACATACTGGACTGGACCTGGCTGCCTAATCTCCGTCTGTGTAAAATAGGAAACTTTGTTGGGAACACAGATCATGGACAGGTTATGGTTAGTTACATCGTAAGTTTAAGGGCTAATAGCTTACGCTGTGTCGTTATGGCGTTTTGGGAGCCAGACTCTAGGTTACTAACACACACACACTGGAGTGGGAAAGGAGGACGTTCGGTTCTATAGATCCTCTTACCATCATACTTCTAACTTGCCAACTTCTGTTTTTCAGCTTTTCCCTCCTGGAAACTATCTGTGCGTCTAGTTTGATGGAATACTTTGCTAAACCTGTACTTGATGTATCATCTTGTGTTCCATTCTTGTCTTGATTTATGAGATTGTCTCTTATGTGTTACTCGGTTACATTCTGAGCTTGCTGAATGGAACATTTAGTTATTTTCCCCTTTTGTTCGTCCTTGCCTTTGTTGGTGCATGGTAGCCTTGGAAGGGCTTAACGACTGCCTCGCATGCAACGTGTGATACGATGGTTTTCATGTTTGTGTTACCTCACTTCTGTATTGGGACTAATTTCTTGACTGTCTCATTAGGCATTTTGAAGTTGTTGTGCATGTTTGTGTTATTAATCTTGTTGATGTCACGATAATTTGTGTTATTAATCTTGTTGATGTCACGATAATTTGGGGCTGTCACGCAAGCCGCCTTATGTTGTAAAATCCTAGTCGGCCTTTAGTGTGGAAATTCTTTGGTTGATTAACAACGGGTCGTTGTTGTAAAGTCTCCATTGTTCTCCGACCTTTTCCGCTATTGCGCCTTGGTCTCACTTGGCGTTTCATTGATTAGAACCCGGTTAATTTGCCATTTAGTCGCTCTTTGTTTGAAAGGCCAGATTAAATCCATGCATTGGTTGGAACATGAACAATCTTTACAGAAAATGACTTATTTATCTGATAAAACGCCCGAAATGACCTAATGGAATGGGCTGCTGACGGAAAGATAACAGTTGCGAGACGGTTAGGTTGACCCTTGGCAACTTGGCTTAATGCTTCAGGCGATGGCAAACTGAGGACTGAGAGTGACTGGGAGTTAACCCTGAATTAATCGCTGGGTCGACTGTTTTAGGTGTTCGTCTGCCATATTAGATGCCCACGACATTTATTATTACTGTATTATATACTGGGCGTGAGTATATACGTGAGCTATGCTGAAACAAGAGTTATTTTGATTACGGTATTTGGTTAAGATCTTATATATATGTGCATGCGGTTGTTGAGAACCACGTGAAATAGGTGACGTACATATTTAAGGAGGGCTGTGGGGTGGCTAACGTGGAAGAGGATCCTCTGCAGGTGAAGGAGAGCATCGCCACGACCATGTACGAGATCGCCCGGCGGTCCACGGTGCCCGCCGACAACGTGAGCCACAAGGTCTCCGTGGCCATCATCGACCTCAAACCGACCTTCGAGTACGAGACGGTCCCCAAGAAGATCTGCAACGCCTTCCTCAAGGCCAAGGTCAAGAACACCTCGCCCTACGCCCTGCTTGCCGGGCCCACCAACATCTTCCTCGACAACAACTTCATCGCCAAGGTTAGCAGCTTCCATTGGCGCCCCTGCATATATACCATCTCTACCATCCATCACTTCCATGAATCCATCACCCCCATGAATCCATCACTTCCATGTACCCAGCTCCTCCATGAATCCAGCTCCTTGAATCTGACAAATTCAGCAAGTCAAACAAAAGGCTGTCCTATCACTCTAATCTGTAAGGACCCGTATCTCGTCATGTCTTACAGGCTGAACTGAAGGCCGTGAGTCCCCAGGAGGACTTCACCTGCTCGCTGGGGGTCGACCCGGCGGTCAAGGTCACCTACAAGCCCGTGAACAAGTTTCGCGAGCAGTCCGGCCTCATCTCCAAGTGGATGTCCACCACGTACAAACAGCTGATCGAGATAAAGAACACACACAAGGACCTGGTGAAGATCCTCGTTGTGGACCAGCTGCCGCTCAGCACGGAGGAGAAGATTAAGGTAAGGCTCCACAGGTTGATACGTTTTAATTCACTGGGGCTCTCTCTAAACGGCAGGGAAAACCAACGAGCAACTTCAGGCAGAAGCAAGCTCGTAATCTTCAAGTGAAATGGGTTAATTTTCAAAGCACTAGTCTTTGTAGCTGCAATTCCCCCACCCCCTCCCCACGTAACTCCTTGACCCATATCATGCCAATAGTGCTCACCTCACACATTCTAAAAGCGTCAAGAAGAATAGGACAATAGAGTCAAATTTGCGTGTACATCGGTTAACTATCCGAACAATCTCGGTTAAATACATGATTACATATATCAAGTTAACGTGTTTCTTGTGAAACACAATCACATGATTATAGATTGACGGTATACGTGAAGAAATAAGAGTCTGCAATTTTAACTATCTAGAAATGATTGAATCGCAATTCCTCTCCACCCACTACCGGTACGGTACACACAGGTGACGGTACAGGAGCCAGTAATCAAGCACCCGGAGAAGTACGACTTGACTAAACCGATCCGTGTCAACAGGATGAATAACATCGAGTGGGATCTGGAGATCGGCGCGGGGGAGACCCGGGAGCTGATTCTGAAGTACGTCGTGGAACACCCGGTGGGGGAGGAGCTGGACACCTCCGTCACACACCTCGGGGGGGTCACTACCAACAGCTCGGATCTGTAGACCATAGCGTAAAAGATCTTCCTCGTAGGTTTATCATGATGGCTTGGTCGATAACAATGGCTGCGGTTAATTATTGGATAATGGAGTTTAGTCTGGTAGTTACTACGTAGGCTGGTAAGCTTAGTTAGCGACTACAGGGTAACGGACGGCCCGATGAGATTATTTGGTTGGAAGACGCGCCCCTAGCTTAACTCTGCGGACGGGGGAAAGAACATTCTCTGTAATTATCGGTTGATGATAGGAATGAGTAACGTTGATATTATTACCCAACCGGGACTCAACGTTGGCAGTTTAAAATGTTTTTTTGTAGAACATAACGTTACTGTAATACTAGAGTTAATAGGGCTATACAGTTCTCGCGAACTTGCCGCGAGATTTCAGTTTTGGGGAAAAACAAACACACGTGCTCCATGTTAAAGTATAGGCAGCTATAAGTCAATTTCTATCCAGGTTTATTCTAAAAACTATGAGTACCATTTCACTAAACATGGCTATGGGAGGTATACGTTAAAATATTTGGAGGCGATGAAGCGCAGAACTTTGGGAATATACAAGGAAAAATCCGTCTTCAAAACACTCAAAAGCTAAAAATAGCGTTCTAAATTTAGCCCTACGCCCTTGCTTTCGCGAGTTCCCAAAACAGCGAGTGACGTCACAGTTTCACGCGCCCCCGCTAACAAAAATGGCGAGAGCAAGTGGTCAACTTAAAACCATTACGCTGTCAAACGTTACAGTGCATGGAGTAACAACACGCATCATTAAACCACATGGTAAAGGTAAAATAAGACCAGTTGGATGTTTTCGTATCACTTTTGGATCACGAAAAGACAAAGTTTCTCCATTCTTTGTAAGTTTTCTGTTTGAAGCGTTGCGCCAACGTTGTCACCGGGGGGAATCCGTGTGACGTCATAATTCCTCGTTTTCGTAGGAGATGCAAAAAACGTTAGTTTCTCAGCCGTGTTGTCCCGTGGTAACAAATATTCGTCATTGTGATGGCACAAATTAATAAAAAAATATGTCTATCCGTTTTGTGCAGCTATATTTTTTTAATATTCCTAATCATATCGCTAGGTCTTCCGCAATGGACCCACCCCTCGGCGCCTGGCTCTTGCGCAGGTAGTCTGGAAATTCTAAACTCGTTCCGAAAACGTGCTTCGTTTGTTAGTCCCCAAAATGAGTAAACTGGAAGTCCAGGCGAACGAGCCCAATCGAACACGCTTGGGCTTTCGGGTTGTCGGGTTTGCAAGACGTGGACTGGCCAACCAACTTTATCGGGGGGCACTTAGGCTTGATATAGAGGTCATCTAAGCCAAACGATGGCCTTATGGTGGCCTCTTTACGTCGTTTCATGAGCCGCTGTGTCATTCGTGAAGAATTGTTATTTTGTCTTAAATTGTATCCTGTTGTATGAATGTGAGTTTAAGGCCGTAATGGGCCACAGTAAGTGCTACTTATTGTGTATATTGAGGTAGTTCGGGTAATTAATCATGCCTTTGAGATATGTATACTTTCGAGGTAGTTATGTTGGTGATGTTTAACCTGATGTACTAAACACCAATGTGCTGAATCATTCGTATGGTAAAGGTGTAATTATTCAAATGTATTCTGGCTTTCGTTATCGTCTATTGTATCTTGTCAACTATCGAATATATTACATACCGAACTCTATGGTAATATATGAAGATATATACAGATATTCCTGTATATTATTGTCTAGCACATACTATCATCCATGTTATATTATCGTGTAGCGTATAATACCATCTGTTGTTCCTTACCGTCTATATTTTATATCAATATGATCGTCTGTTTTATATTATAGCCTATTGTATAATATAGTATATCGTATGTTGTCATGTGTCTTATAATATCGTCTGTATTGTATATCAATATGGTCGTCTGTCATATAGGATCGTATCGCCTATGTCATAATATCGTCTCAGTCTTAATGTGGTCGCCGCCCCAGTTGTCTACAGCACCCTGTGGATCCCAATCATTGTGAATTGCGTAGAGCTTTATTAGTTGTATTTAGCTTTATTTAGCTAATTAGCTTTATTTAGATTTAGCAATGTAGGTTGTCGTCAGAAAAAGAGTTGCACCCTTTGTTTTACTTCACGTTTCAACTGGTTAGGGAAAATGCTTCTGTTGATACCTTGATATCACTGTCAACATAACATGACCACGAGTTGTTGCTATGTACTCACTATTAAAACTCAAGCGGGTATTTTGTTTATGTAGATCTGATATAACGTGCAACGATTCACTGTTTGGTGGTGGATTTTTTTTGTGAACACATCCTATGGAAATCAAAATGCGGCAGCTGCTACCTTAACTTGTGTCTGGTGAATTAGACTATTGATTATTGTTTAGTCTTACAGACGACTTCGAAAATCGTAGTTCAGATTACTTAGGCGCCAGTGTATGTGCAATGCATTCTGTTTTGGTCTTTACATAACGTCAAGATGTGACATGTTACTCAAACAAACATTCTCCCATGTAAAGGAAAAGATGATTTTGCTGGTCGTAACTTTGACATGTTACACCGTCAAATTTATTGCCCTTGAAACTGGTTATGCATCTGTGTAGGAATTATAAAAGAAAAGATATTTCCCAGAAATGTATCCGGCACTCAATTGTTTTTGAAAGATGGAGCATATTTTCCTCTGCTATTGTAACGTTGCTTGATACCATGTGCCCAACATCATTCCATGAGCACGGCTATATTATAATGTAACACGATCAAACCACATGCATCAGCTCTTTCTAAGGCTACACACGAACTCAAATCAAACCATGTCAGGTCATTGGTATAATCAAGCCAAGATGATTCATGTAGCGTTATGTCAAATTTTTTTATAGTGCTGTTATTTCATTTTGTTATCACTTTACCGTATATCCTTATACGTTTTTTGTAGCTTTCTTTTTTCTATGAATAAAACTAACCTACCTTCTACTGTTCTCTATGATACTGTTCGTTATTGTGAACCCCAGGGGGGTGGGTAGGGGTGGGAAGGCGTGGAGGAAGTAGACATTTTGGAAGTCTTGTTTTCTAAGTCGCCACAAAAGGGTCGAGTCATTACGTCTAACTTTCCTGAAAACATCGCCCCCCGAAAAGCCATATGAGGGATCTAACACTTCTGCTTTAAATTATATTTAATTTATGTGTCGTATTTTGTAATATTGATCCTGCGCCATTAAGCACATGTGACACCTGCTGTAGCAATGACATGACCTGACAATGTCAGACGGTCCCCCAGTTCTAGACAGCATGAGAAACATGCATTCCATAACTGTCGAATGTGGATATATATGTAGCTTAACATTGATCTATGCATTCCATTGTTTGTCTTGGAATTGGCAGCTCGGCTCGGCTGATTGCACCGTGAAACTTAGCGGAGTCAATATTAACAACAACTGTTCATTATCAAGATAATGCAAAAGACGAAGGCGTGACGTCACACAATTTTTTAACCGTCCAATGAGCACGCGTGAAGGGCGACCATAGCGATTTGCAAGCGTCAAATATCAATCAGCGATGCCAATGTCATAAACCAAGAAACGTTAATGTTACTGTTAATGTCGGGGTCAGCATCTCAGTCTCTACTCTTATCTTAGGCACTGGCATCAAACACCCCCCCCCCCCACCTACCGCATCTCTTTCGCGCCCCGCCCTAGTGGTTATTTTGTCTCTCACTGTCACGTCGATACTTGTCCGGTTGCTGGGCAACAAGCTGCTATAAATAACAGCGGCTTGGGGCCCCGATGAACATATATATGCCAGTCCCGCGACGGGTCCGCTCACCCGCCTCTAACCACCTCCCGTCATAGACGAGCAATGTATATCTCCAGGATGTTCACAGAGGATTAGTTCCGCATTGCGGATATTTTTGTTACGCGGATAAATTCATGCTTGCTACAAGTTTCTCCAGGGGACACCCCGTAGCGAATGAACTCTGCAAAGTCATCTCAAGCGGTCGGTACGTGGTTCGAACCCCATATTATCCACTGATTGAATAGTAATAAAGAGAAAGATGAATTTTCATGTAATGAGGCCTTGATAATGACGTTACCGCCAGCTTACGTGTCTCTATCTGTCCTTTTCCATCGCCAGCGGGGACCTAACTATAGGACGGGCAATGGGGCTGGCATCCTTCGGGCGCGGTCCGCCAATCGGTCCCACCAGGCCTGGGAATGTTTCCACTGTGGACTGTATCTCTGCGGACAACAACAGCGACGCGTACATTCGCCGCAACGAAGTCCCTAAGACGGAGCTCCTTGACGCCATGAACCGGAAGCACCGCATTGCCATGACGCCAGTCGTTGTCTTCATGACCTCTCTGATGGTGGTCGGGGCGCTAAGCAACGGGATCTTGTTGCCCATCTCCTGGGAGTAAGGGAGTAAGACACATCAACAGGGAGCCATTAAGGGGAGTTAAAAGAGGGCCAGGTGGGAGGTGCGGGGGGCAGACACCCTGGACATCTCACTGTGTGTGCTGTATTTTATTTGTCCCTAGTTCTATTCGATCTGTGCTCTATGTCCTTGTAACTATTATAATTGCCCATTCAAGTTAGATATTCGAGTTGCTGGTGCACGCCATCCTTTAACTTTTATATTTGTCCATTTCATGTAAAATATTCGAGTTGCTGGTGTATAATGGTCCATTTGAATTGTAGATATCCGAATGCCTAGTGCACGCCCGCCCTTATATACATTATATTATAATTTATCGTTTAATTGTAGATATTCGAGTTCCAAGTGCACGCCATCTTTCTAACTATTATATTTGTCCATTCAATTGAAGATATTTGAGTTCCTGGTGCACGCCAGCCGAGGCGTACAGACGACGTTGCTGGTGGCTGTGGCCGTGGACCGCTACTACGCCATATGTAAGCCCATCGCCTTCACCACCTTGAAACGCAGTGCTAAGTTTCCCATTGTCATGTCCTTTATCTGGGGTGTGGCCGTGAGCACGCCGCTTCTCGTCTTCTACGGCCAAAAATCGACCAAAGTCACCGTCGGCAGCGTTCCCTGTGTGACTGACGTCATCACCGCTATGTGTCACTGCAGCGATCGGTACGACGGTTCGCTGTACCACGCGGTCTTCGGCGGGTTTACGGTGGTTGGGCTGGTGACGACGCTCATTACACTGGTGGCTCTCTACTGCCAGGTGGCGCGCAAAGCCTACCTCCACCAGCGCCGCGTGGCGCCCTGTTACCTCGTGCAGGGCGCGTCCTTCATCGGGGCAACATTCCCGAAGCCGGCGGACCCTATTATCGCCCAGAGAATGCTAGAGGCGCGCGCATCAACATTTTGCGCCCGAAGTAATGGCATGGCCTCCACTCACATCACGAGGCAAAAGGCGGGTGGTACACAGAGCGCAGTCTACCAAGGCCACCAGACCGTAGGGGACGGGGATACCACGCTGCCTGGACAATCTCGTGACCTGGTCGAGGGGCGAGCGAGAGCGCCTGCCGAGACCCGTATCCGGACAGCGCCTCCTCCTCCGCTGGACATCCGATGCAACGCTCTCCAGAAGACGAAGATCCCGGTGCCAGGCATTAAGGCGGCCAAGATGCTGTCCGTGGTGACCGCTGTCTTCTTCCTCTCTTCGCTCCCCTTCTGGATCCTCAAAATCTCCGTCATCCTCTACTCGGATCTATGGATCAACCTCGGCAATTCCGAAGACGTTGTCTCGTCTTGCTGCACCACACGTTTTACCTTAACAACGCCGTCAACCCGGTAATCTACACCCTCGCCAGCAGTAACTTCAAGGCCGACCTGCGCGACTTCCTGCTCAAACAGCGCGCCAGACTGACTTGTCGCAGTCCCACAACCTGACCATGACCCAGGTGTCTCCCTAGCTCAGCTGGTTTTTTCGTGGAGGTGGCCATCGCCATGCCAGCGACTCTATCAAGATAGCGATCTCCTAGACTGGGGAATATAGTTTTCGCAACGAATATAAAGAAAATGGATTATAATATTCTCTCAACGAATACGTCCATGGGTTGTCAGGTTAGTTAAATTAACCATTTTATTAATCTCAGTAATATAAATAACGCAGTGCTTATATATAAGTGGTTATTTGAACGACCAGCAACGGCTTCTTCCAGTGACGTGCTTTGAATTTGTCAGTTGTCGTGGGAAGCCAAGGGGTTTTCCTTGTGCAGTACATTAGTGGTATATTAGTGGCGAGAGTTTGCATGGTGATGTAGGACAATTATGTTGGCCCGACATCAGCCTGTTTGTTATTATACTTTAGTTCAGCTGCACCTGTAATATGTTTTCCCATGAGAAATATGTGACAATGGAAAGCCTTTACTGCCTGAAGTAGTTATTGTGTAGTGTCCGGGCGTGACAATTGTTCTTAGAAAATAAAATTTATCGCTGCAAATAATAAACGTGTTACGATGTGAACGCCAACATCCGCGGACCCGGATGGGTACATGGGTAGGGCAAGGACGGGAGTCCATATCTCCCCCCCCCCCCCTCCACACACACGGACCACCACACTTGTATTTGTACAATAACTGGAAACATTATACTTTAGTTTTGGAAGCATCTTCTGTCAGATTAATACAAATAGATGCGCGGAATAGTGACGTTCTGCTGTACTAATGAGAGCATTTACTGCTAACTTCTACTTAATATCTTGAGGGTCGAATTATTATCTAGGGGGACCGAGATGTTATCTAGGGAGATCGACTTATTATCTAGGGCGCCCTACTTATTATCTAGAGAGATCGACTTGTTATCTAGAGGACCGACTTATTATCTAGGGGGCCGACTTAATATCTAGGGGGCCCTACTTATTATCTAGGAGTTCGACTTATTATCTAGGGGGGCCGACTTATTATCTAGGGGGAGCGACTTATTATCTAGAGGGATCGACTTATTATAGGGATATCAAGTTATTATCTAGGGGGAGCGACCTACTTAATATCTAGGGAAATCGAGTTAATATCTAGCTATAGTTCTGGCTCATGGCTTTGAGCGCTGAACTATGGCTCCGGGCTAAGGCTTTGGTTCCAGGCGCTGGGTCATGCGCCCTAGATAATACGTCGGTCCTCCTAGATAATAAGTCTGTCCCCCTAGACTATGAGTCGGTCCCCCTAGATAATAAGTCGGTTCCCCCAGATAATAAGTAGCTCCCCCTAGATAATAAGTCGCTCCCCCTAGATAATAACTTGATATCCCTATTATAAGTCGATCCCTCTAGATAATAAGTCGGTCCCCCTAGATAATAAGTCTCTCCCCCTAGATAATAAGTCGCTCCCCCTAGATAATAAGTCGGTCCCCCTAGACTATGAGTCGGTCCCCCTAGATAATAAGTCGGTTCCCCCAGATAATAAGTAGCTCCCCCTAGATAATAAGTCGCTCCCCCTAGATAATAACTTGATATCCCTATTATAAGTCGATCCCTCTAGATAATAAGTCGGTTCCCCTAGATAATACGTCGGTCCCCCTAGATAATAAGTCGGTCCCCCTAGATAATAAGTCGGTCCCCCTAGACTATGAGTCGGTTCCCCTAGATAATAAGTCGGTTCCCCCAGATAATAAGTAGCTCCCCCTAGATAATAAGTCGCTCCCCCTAGATAATAACTTGATATCCCTATTATAAGTCGATCCCTCTAGATAATAAGTCGGTCCCCCTAGATAATAAGTCGCTCCCCCTAGATAATAAGTCGCTCCCCCTAAATAATAAGTCGCCCCCCCTAGATAATAACTCAATGTCCCTAGATAATAAGTCGGCCCCTCTAGACAATAAGTCGGTCCCCCTAGATAACAACTCGATCTCCCTAGATAATAAGTCGCTCCCCCTAGATAATAAGTCGCTCCCCCTAGATAATAAGTCGGTTCCCCTAGATAATAAGTCGACCCCCCTAGATAATAAGTCGCTCCCCCCAGATAATAGGTAGCTCCCCCTAGATAATAAGTCGGTCTCGCTAGATAATAAGTCCGTCTCGCTAGATAATAAGTCGGTTCCCCTAGTTAATAAGTCGGTTCCCCTAGTTAATAAGTCCCTCCCCCTAGATAATAGGTCGCTCCCCCTAGATAATAAGTCGCTCCCCCTAGATAATAAGTCGGTCTCCCTATATAATAACTCAATGTCCCTAGATAATAAGTCGGTTCCCCTAGATAATAAGTCGGTTCCCCTAGTTAATAAGTCGCTCCCCCTAGATAATAAGTCGCTCCCCCTAGATAATAAGTCGCTCCCCCTAGATAATAAGTCAATGTCCCTAGATAATATCTCAATGTCCCTAGATAATAAGTCGGTTCCCCTAGATAATAAGTCGCTTCCCCTAGATAATAAGTAGCTCCCTCTAGATAATAAGTCGGTCTCGCTAGATAATAAGTCGGTTCCCCTAGATAATAGGCCGCTCCCCCTAGATAATAAGTCGCTCCCCCTAGATAATAGGCCGCTTTCCCTAGATAATAAGTCGGTTCCCCTAGTTAATAAGTCGGTTCCCTAGTTAATAAGTCGCTCCCCCTAGATAATAAGTCGCTCCCCCTAGATAATAAGTCGGTCTCCCTATATGATAATTCAATGTCCCTAGATAATAAGTCGGTTCCCCTAGATAATAAGTCGGTTCCCCTAGTTAATAAGTCGCTCCCCCTAGATAATAAGTCGCTCCCCCTAGATAATAAGTCGCTCCCCCTAGATAATAAGTCGCTCCCCCTAGATAATAACTCAATGTCCCTAGATAATAAGTCGGTTCCCCTAGATAATAAGTCGCTTCCCCTAGATAATAAGTCGCTCCCCCTAGATAATAAGTCGCTCCCCCTAGATAATAAGTCGCTCCCCCTAGATAATAAGTCGCTCCCCCTAGATAATAAGTCGCTCCCCCTAGATAATAACTCAATGTCCCTAGATAATAACTCAATGTCCCTAGATAATAAGTCGGTTCCCCTAGATAATAAGTCGCTTCCCCTAGATAATAAGTAGCTCCCTCTAGATAATAAGTCGGTCTCGCTAGATAATAAGTCCGTCTCGCTAGATAATAAGTCGGTTCCCCTAGTTAATAAGTCGCTCCCCCTACATAATAAGTCGCTCCCCCTAGATAATAGGTCGCTTTCCCTAGATAATAAGTCGGCCCCCCTAGACAATAAGTCGGTCCCCCTAGATAATAACTCGATCTCCCTAGGTATTGTCGCTCCCCCTAGATAATAAGTCGCTCCCCCTAGATAATAAGTCTGTCTCCCTAGAAAATAACTCAATGTTCCTAGATAATAAGTCGGTTCCCCTAGATAATAAGTCGGTTCCCCTAGTTAATAAGTCGGTTCCCTAGTTAATAAGTCGCTCCCCCTAGATAATAAGTCGCTCCCCCTAGATAATAAGTCGGTCTCCCTAGATAATAGGTCGCTCCCCCTAGATAATAAGTCGGTTCCCCTAGTTAATAAGTCGGTTCCCTAGTTAATAAGTCGCTCCCCCTAGATAATAAGTCGGTCCCCCTAGATAATAAGTCGGTTCCCCTAGATAATAAGTCGGCCCCCCTAGATATGAAGTCGGTCCCCCTAGATATTAAGTCGGGGCCCGTAAATACCAAGTCGACCCTCCTAGATATTAAGTCGATCCCCCTAGATATTCAGTCGACCCCCATAGATATTAAGTCGACCCCCCTAGATATTCAGTCGACCCCCCTAGATATTAAGTCGACCCCCCTGGCTATTAAGTCGGTCCCCCTAGATAATAAGTCGATCCCCCTAGATATTAAGTCGCCCCCCCCCCTGAAGCGCACTTGCGCCCAGACCCCCCACCCCGCCCCTCCGCCCATTGGCATCACGACCAGGCTCGTATAAAGAATTTGGGGAGGAGGGCGGGGGGTGCACTTTCAGTTTGTCAATTTTGCGACCCAGCGGAGGGGGGCTTTGGATCATTGCAATATTCACACGATAACATGGGGGCCCAGGGTACATGTTAGATGGCGTGCCGTTACCATTGAAAAAGAGCATCCTCGCTTCACCAGAGACCCACTGCCCCTCCCTGGATCCGCACTTGCATATCCACCCAAGCACAAATGAAATAAACAATGTATTACACTGAGCAAGTGAGAACATTAACATATGTCCCTGAACAAACCACATATTTTTTCCCCATTTTTGTTGCCCCCTTATCTTGCTCTCTATGTCTCGCTAAGGGTATCGTCGTTCTGATTTGACGTTCATTGTGCTGTAACGACAGACTGCGGGCATTATAAGGTACTCAGGCCTGTACTAGTCCACAGTCCATACGACAGACAGACCACCAACACGACTGGTTGACGTGCTGTAGGGCCCGACTATGTCTGCATAACTGCCTCAATGGTAATCTCTACGCATATATATATATATTAATGCTATTGATATTCACAACGTTTTATTAATAATAATATAATCTCGTGAGAAAATGCCGTCGCTGAAAACCGTTGTGATGGTCGCCATCGCGGCCTATTGGCTTCACCGCTGGCTGGGGCGCTACTCGCAGGTCCCGGCGCCGACCCTGATCCGCGAGAACACAGACGCCGAGTACGACTACATCGTGGTCGGGGCCGGGTCGGCCGGGTGCGTTCTGGCCAACAGGCTCTCCGCCAACCCCGACCACAAGGTGCTCATCCTCGAAGCCGGGCCCGACGACGCCAAGTTCTGGGACGTCCACGTCCCTGTGGAAGCCATGAACACGTGGGCGAGACCGGATGTGGATTGGGTGTACAGCACGACCCCGCAGAAGCAGGCGTGTCTCTCGATGAACAATAACCGGTGTCTGTGGCCGCGCGGCAAACTTTTGGGCGGCTGCAGCTCGGTGAATTGCATGCTCTACGTGCGCGGCAGCCGCCATGACTACGACCGCTGGGCGGAGATGGGAGCGGATGGATGGAGCTACGACGATGTGCTGCCGTACTTCAAGAAGTCCGAGGACAACCAGAACCCTCGAATGGTGGCCAACGGGCACCACGGGGAAGGCGGCCCGCTGACCATCATCGACGCCAACTCCACGGCCTTGGTAGATCGCTACTTGGAGGCCGGCGAGCAACTGGGGTACCGGGTGGACGACGCCAACGGGGCCAAGCAGGAGGGCGTCTTCATGCAGCCCCAGGCGAACATCGGCACGAACGGGGCGCGGTGGAGCACGGCCACCGCCTTCCTGCGGCCCGCCCAGCGGCGCAAGAACCTCCACATCACAACGGACGCCCAGGTGACGCGTGTCCTGTTCCAGGGCAAGCGGGCCGTCGGGGTCGAGTTCGTCCGGAACGCCAGGAAGCAGGTGGCACGCGCCAGGACGGAAGTGATCCTCTCCGCCGGGTCCGTGGGATCCCCCCACATTCTGCTGCTCTCCGGAGTGGGCCCACAGGAGCAGCTCGAGAAGCATCACATCCCCGTCGTCGCGGATCTGCCGGTCGGGAATAATCTTCAGGATCACATGATGCTGTTCGCCCCCGAATTCACGTTCTCAGGACTGGGCGGGGTCACGGAGAGCCTCATGGAGTCGTGGGCGGAGGACCTGAAATTCCGCATGTTCGGCACCGGAATTAAGGCGACCCCGTGCGCCATGGACGGCACCTCCTTCTACGAGCTTCCGGATCAACCCAAGGCCGATAAATTCCCGCATCTCCAGCACCAGATGTTCGGTCTCCTGATCGGCGAGAACCAGCGCCGCTTCGACACGTTCAAGTACTTCATGAACGTGCGCGACGACGTCTTTGAAGCTCTCCACGGCGGGATGGAAGGCCGAGGAGGCATGATCCTGCTTACGGTCCTCACCCACCCCAAATCCAGAGGACACATCCGGCTGATCTCCACCGACCCCTTCGACTATCCGGAAATAGAACCCAACTACTTATCCCAGGCGGAGGACGTTCAAACCATGGTGGAGGGGATCCGGATGGCACAGAGGCTGGCGGCCACGGAGTCATTCCAGAAGATCGGTGTCAAGATGGTCCAGCGTGTTCACCCGGAGTGCAAGGACGCGCCATTCGACAGCGACGAATACTGGGAGTGTTATGTGCGTAACATGGCCACCACCATATTTCACCCGACCTCCACCTGTAAGATGGGATCTCCCGACGATCCACAGTCTGTTGTGGATCCCAAGCTCCGGATCCGTGGCCTGGACGGTATCCGGGTGGTGGACGCGTCCGTCATGCCCACTCTCATGTCCGGAAACACCAACGCCCCGACCATCATGATAGCCGAAAAGGGTGCCGACATGATTCTACAAGGCGCGTAAATTAGCTTGTATGAATTTAGCTGTAGGTTACACACCAACAAATCGTGCAGAAAAGTATATACATGTGTAGTCAATGGATACCTATTCGCATATATCACAGTTTACATGCTTATGACGTGCAATTGCGCAACGAATTCCTGCGGTTACTATAGTAACGTTCACGTAGAGAGTGAGCTGCTTAATTAATCATTTGCGGAGATGTGGTGAGTGTAATGCGGATTCATATTGCATAAAGTAAAGTTAGATAATGAGATAATTCCATTATCATTTCATTTAATGTAAATATGGTTGGCGCTTTGAAATATAGTACAGCAAAACCTCCCTGCCCGACCACCTCCCTAACCCGATCGCCTCCCTAACTCGATCGATTTTTTCCAGTCCCGACGGTCGGCCTATACTTTAGCATTGTAACAGTATTCTCTAACCCGATCACCTCCCTACTCTGTAAGTCGATCGATTATTTTGGTCCCAGCGCCCATTTCATATTCCCTAAGTCGATCGGTTGTCGGTTAGCGGAAGGATTAGTGTCATCGGTTGATTGCAATTAGCAGAACACACACACACAGGCGATAACGCCAGTGGACTGGATAGCACCGTTAAAATGTGTGAAACATGTTTGCGTGTTGTTATGGGTTGTTAGAGTATGGATTGAAGCTTTGGTAATCTGGATCACAAAACTCGCTACCTTTAGAACACATACAATCGAGCGATACACCTGTGAACGGCGTGAGCTTTGATGATCTTGATCACAACTCCCTCTTGTTAAAACACACACGTAACATAGAAGTAGGGGCTATATAAGGTATGGATATTGGTCTTATGAATCATTATCTCACTGAGCGTCATGGCAGCAACACGGAAAAATGCAAAGCTTCCACTTTCACGGAAGGTAGAGCTCAGCGGCACGAAGGAACGAGAGGCAAAGAGCAACTACAGAAATGTTGCATTTTAGCTAAAGCAACAGCCAAGCAAGTTTCGATAAAGACATTTTTGCAAAAGTGATTACTTGTACATGTATATTTGAATATCAGACTTTCCAGATAAACAAAAACTACATTGTATTGTGAAAACATATTTTTGTCTGTTTTTTTTGCCCCGAGTAAAGTATCGGAAGGATATTCTGTAACCCAACCACCTCCCTAAGTCGATCGATCAGTGGCAGTCCCATCGTCGGTCGACTTAGAGAGGTTTTACTGTACCCCGTGCCCGGGGTTGAAACTATTGGTTTACTATTGACGCATCATGAGGAAGTTATATGCTGTGTAGGAGGTGTGGATTGGCCTGCGTTCCTTGTTTAAAATGCATCGGTTAACATTGATTTAGTTCTGAAAGAACTTCCATTCATTACATTATTATATTATATTACATCGCATGTCTAAGGACCCTTAATTCTATAGAGCGAAGGTTGATCACGTGTCGTTGCATGAATACAAAATGAATTCTAATCAGACTATGACAACATTTTATTGTCTCGAAGTAAATCAGTCTACAATATGGAATTGAGTTATGTTTTGAGTTTTCTTCGGTTTCCCGATCCTGTCCCGTCCAGGGTTTATTAAAATGAACATGTACTGTAGTTAATGGCGGTGAGCAAATAGATGTTTTAACACATTCAGGATGGTAAAAATGGGACAAGACGTTGCAGTCCCAAATTGTCTCCTAGTGCCTCTATCGTTGTAGTCCCAAATTGTCTCCTAGTGCCTCTATCGCCTAAGTTGGGTGCATTTCTTTGGGCCAGGTTCGGTATCCCGCCCGCCCGGGTGTGCCGACAGGGATATGCCTTTTCCAATGAAATGCGCGCGCACCTATACCCGGGTGAAAGAAGTGTCGGGCGGTGTACCGATGCGTAATGTGCATATTCGGTCCACCGTAGGGATACACCCAGGTTACCAAAGAAATGCGCCCAGTTGAAGTTGTAAAGGTTTCTCGTTTTACTGCCTAGACTTTGCCGTATGTCACAAACATCTTATAGCAATATACTTAGATGCCCCATCTTAGATTTTTTACATTTCACCATCAAGACTAAAAGTATCTCAAAATGATGATGCCTATATGTTTCATATCTCTGAGAGTCTGTAAAACAACAATTTCAACATAAAACTGCACTTCATTTATATCGCGCGCGGACGTGATAGCGAGCGGCGGTCGACATCATACACAACATACCGAACCGCGAACCGGGTCGCAGGGATATAAAGCCGGCCACAAACTTCTGCTCCGGTGACCAAATTGCTTCTCTCCGGTTAGCCCACAGGCTTTCAGGATTCAAATTCAGGAGAGAATATACTTATTTGAAATGGGGACGAGGTTGGTAATACAAAACATTACGGAATATATTGCTTTAAGTAAGCTGTAAGTCGATATAATATCAACTTCCGGATTAGTTGACAATATTTTGCGGTGCTCAGAGACAAGATGGAGTGGCGGGCGGTGCCACCTGGCGGCTGTTATGTTAATTGGACACCTGACGAGCGGACTGCGGCCTAGTTTGTGAGTAATAATAGACGATTACTCCGCTAACACGCGGGTTTTGCACCGTTGCAACATAAATAGGCGTTCGCTATTACGAAGATGTGTAGTCAGCCAACGGTTAATTGGGTCAGGGTTGTAGCTATGAATGGTTGGGTCAGGGTTGTAGCTATGAATGGTTGGGTCAGGGTTGTAGCTATGAATGGTTGGGTCAGGGTTGTAGCTATGAATGGTTGGGTAAACATTGACCAGTCGTTAACAAAATGTAGGTCAGGACTGTATCCTACCAACAGTTGGACCAGGGTTGACCTCTGTTGCAGCGCGTTCGTGAGAAAACCATGTAAGATAAGCCTGTGTGTACAACGGGGCTCTCCCCCTCCTCACCTCCCCGCGCACCACCAACCTACCTGGTACGCTCATCCAAGTGCAAGTGTTCACAGCCCGCGATAACGCCGTCGTTGAAATGGATCACAAGCCCAAGCAATGTATTCAATATTTACCAGTCGCGGGGTGGCGGGGACGGGGTGGCATTACCTGACCTAGAGAGTACAGTGGCGGATCCAGTGGGGCGGGGCCGGGAGGGATGGGGGGGGGGGGGGTGGGGGCGCTGGGGGCGGACGATTATCAGGAATGAGCTAAGCACTGTTAAAGTCAGATTTTTGAGAAAAAAATTAGTTGTTTATATAAAATCTTCTTGCACGGGCTCTGGCTTTTACTGGATCCGTCACTGGTGTAGACGTTCGGCTATTGTCGATTGCGCCTTGCAGGATGAAGGTCAAAGGAGGCAAATGCTAAACCAATTTCTTGTATATAAAGTATGCAATCCTAAGAAGTTTCGTCGATTTTGCCAAACTTTCTCAGTTGGTACTTGGATGGGCCTTAATTTTACACAGATCTTGGTGCTTGGACGGGTAAGGTTTTAGGGCTGCCACTGGCACCTAATGCATTTGTCTAGTTACCCCTCCCCACCCCTCCCGGCCTATATGCATGGCATACCCCACCACTGTAGTAAGGTAGTGCCCCCCCCCCCACCCGAAATAGTCCTGCGGTGCTCTCCTCCGAGCCGTACATTATACTGCAGTTGTTGGGGAGAGGATGACTTGCACATGCAAATCATGATCACAGTGACCTAGGAGCCCGGGTACTGAATACATTCCTGGGTTTGGGTGGGGGGGGGGGGGGGGGCGAAGTGCTCCACTCCCCTCCCGGGTCTAGCAGTAACCGCGCCACGTGTAATAACGACCCTTAATCACTCCGTACCACGTCACGTGAATTCTCGTCATTGTACAAACACGCTTAAGGGAAAGTGAACATGGTCGACTATAAACATATTTGAGCGCATGTTTGCAGCCGGTGTCTACCTGCACCTAATCAAAGATCTTGATTAGATATTTGCACCACTTTTGTCTTCCATTTATAAAAGTATTTTCAGGCAAATATGAAATGCATATATGTTTACAGTCGTTCTACTTGGTGGGTATGATCAATTTCCCAATTCAATCGAGTCATCGCTCCCTAGAAAGCAAGCCACCCCCCACTCCCTCTCCCTCCCTCGCCCACTCTTCCGTGATGGGGGCGCTTGGGGGGTGAACACATAATAAACGAAGATTAATTGTTGAAAAATGTGTTTATACTTCTACTTTTATCGACGAAAGACATAGGGCAAATATGCGACTAAAATTAGGCAATTCGAATATGAATATAGTATATAACGTAATCTAATGTGTTTGATTTCCAAATGCTACACCTATTGTGCCCATGTAAGAAGACTGGGCTAGTTCAAGTTTATCATTATCTACTTCGGCGCGTTCTACATGGTCTATACTATACATTACGTAGCTTTTACTTCTATGTAATTTACAATCTACATTACTGTTACTAACAAACTATCTGGTTTCAGTCTAGCACCATTGCTTGAGGAAAGAATGATTGTATATTTCATCTATTTTGTTTTCCCTAAATAACAATCTACTGATCTATTTGGCCCATGTTATAAGATCTGCTGCCTTCTCGGCGATCATAATGGTGGCCGCCTCCGTGTTTCCGGAGATGGCTGAGGGCATGACGGAAGCGTCGACCACGCGGAGATCCTGAAGGCCCTGGACGGTGAGGCTGGGGTGTACCACGGCCTCCGGGTCCCCCTCGGCCCCCATTCTACAGCTGCCCGTCGGGTGGAAGATGGAGGTGGCCATCTGGCGGACGAAACACTCCCAGTACTCGTCGCTGTCGAAGTCCGGCTCGGTGCAGGCCGGGTGGACGCGCTCCAGAAGCCGGATTCCCAGGCTGCGGAAGGCCTCGGTGGCGGCCAGTTTCTGCGCCACCCGGATGCCGTGTACCAGCGTCGCGACATCATCACCGTGGGACAGGTACTTGGGGTCGATGAGAGGCGAGTCCTTGGCGAACTTTGTCCGAAGGCGGATGGTGCCGGTCGACCTCGGGTGGAGGAGTACCGGAAGGAAGGTCAGACCGGCGAGCCCCTCCACCCCGCCAGACATGTGGTGGAACTCGCGCGGCCGGCCGTTGAGGTTGCGGGTCCACGTGTCGAGGGTGGCGTTACTCAGCCCCTCCAGGTAGGCCACCATCATGACCTGGAGGTGAGCGGCCGGGTCGCGGTCCGGCTGGTGAGGCACCCGCAGGAAGGCGTTGCCGTCTAACCCTGCTGTGGCGTGAAGCCCGCTGCGGAACAGCTTGTACTGGAGGTCGGTCCACGTCGAGTCCAGCCCGGCCTGGGTCAGGCTGACCGGCTGGGAGAGCGTGTACTCGGGGGCGAACACCATCATGTGGTCTTCAACGGCCTCCCCGACGGGGAGGTCGGCCACGACCGGGATGCCCAGTTCCTCCAGATGCTGTCGCGGGCCCACGCCGGATAGCAACAACAGCTGCGCCGACCCGACGGCCCCCGCCGATAGAATCACCTCCTTCCGGGCTCGCACCGTCACAATCTCCTCGTCCAGGCGGAAGATCACCCCCACCGCGCGCTTGCCGGCGAACGCAACCTTGGAAACGTGCGCCCGTGTGGTGATATGAAGATTGGGACGGTGCTGGGCTGGCCTGAGGTAGGACGAAGCCACAGACCAACGGGCGCCATCTTTAATCGTGGACTGCATATGCATGAACTTGCCCTCCTGGGTTTCGCCGTTGACGTCGCCGCCCTGGTAACCCAACTCCTCTCCGGCTCTCACGAAACGCTCCCCCAGTATAGTCGCGTTGACGTCGGACACGACCACGGGACCGCTGTCGCCATGGTAACCCGACGCGAGCATGGCGGGGCTGCGATTGGTTTCTGCCCTCTTGAAGTAAGGTAGGACGTCTTCATAGGACCAGCCCTTGGCCCCCATCGCCTCCCAGCGGTCGTAGTCATGGCGACTGCCCCGGATGTATATCATGGTGTTGAGGGACCCACTTCCGCCCAGCACTTTACCACGTGGCCAGCCGCAGCGCTTGTCCTAAACACAGAAAACTAATGTCATGTCTAACTCTTCCTCTCCTATTATGCTTGGCATCTGAATTTGGGTGATCAGTTCACATAACATTTATCCTACTATATGTTACTCAATATGATAAATATAATATATATTCTTGGAAGGGCTTTAGTTCTAATATAACTGATAAACATATTCCAGTAAACAATGCCCAACTTGTCTGCGATGAAAAAGTACCTGGATTATTGCCTAATTACGTTGGAATCCTAATTAATTAATTAGTTTAATCAGTTATCTATTTAGTGTAATGTAAATGAAGCTGCAATCATCACGTCATGATATTCTTTAATTTGACGCAAACCCTAATTACATTAGTTAATTATCAAATAACGTAATGACCCCCCCCCCCCCACCCACCTCTACGCCGCGTCACCGCCTCACCTTCATCGAGAGGCAGGCCTGTTGCTGGGGCTCGGTCTTGTAGGCCCAGTCCCAACGGGGGTCGCCCCACGTGCCGTAGGCGTTGATGGGGACGTGCAGCTCCGGGAAGGCGGCGTCGTCCCCGCCGGCCTCCAGGAGCAGGACGGTCCGCCCAGGGTCCTGCGATAGCCTGGCCGCCAGCACGCACCCCGCTGACCCCGCCCCTACCACCACGTAGTCGTACTCGGCCTCCGGGGTGTCTCTGATCCGGGTGGCTTTAGGGGTCGGGGCCCTGGATCTGGCCCAGACCCAGGCGATGTAGGGCAGGTAGGCCAGCATACAGGTGAAGAGGACAGTCTTCCACATGGTCTGTCAGTCTGTCTGTGTGTCTACCACCGGATCACTGTCGGCGTGGAACGGGACGCGATATTAAAGTTGCATGTCGAGCTCTTTCCCGCCAAAACTAAGCCCAGACGAAATTTATATCAAAATTTGCAGAAAACCCGTTTGTTTTACTCTATAAATTTATAAACCTGATAAACATCGGCTGTGATGTGGCAAACGTGTCTATCCCGGGACACCACAGCACTCTGTCTAGGCACTGCTACTTATAACAAAGCATCGCGAAGCACACAAACTGATGACTTTTACCACTAAAATGAAAACTTGCGGTAAATTGATATCACGGTCAAGGCTAAGAGACTCCATTTGGCAGTCTAGCATGCGTGGAGCATAGACAAAACAAATCTGGAACGATTCAAGGACTGATTCTTATTTGTATTTTGACCTCTTTAGTATTGGCCGAAACAGCTCGATAAGTAACTTTAACAGCGACTTGTTTACACATTTAAATTTACATGCCATATATATCATATCCCCCCCCCCTCCCACACACACACACCAAGCTAATATATTCTTAGCCCATTTATAAATAGCAAGCCCAATTTCAAATGCAAATTATAAACACTCCCATATACACTCTCATATATCGCTACAATATCACAATATATTTATAATAAGTTTAAAATGTCTGAGGCCTATGGTATAAAACATACAGACAATTATTTCCCTTTGCCTCCCTGCATTGAAGATAAACTGAGCCAGCTGATAACGCAGTGTTTCGTCACTGCTCGACTTCATTGGGAATATGAAGTCTGAAATGCATTTCTGACCCTTCTTACGAATATCGGTATAAAGATACACAAAGATACACAAAGTGGAAATTTTCTTCGTCAGAAAATATACCTTTACGACTGCAACGTTGGCAGTATGTTGCGTCCCCAGATTGCGTCCCTGAATATATTAAGCCTCCTCCCGGTTTCAACAGCTAAACGCGCCACAGTATATTCTTACCATGCATTAAAGAGAATAATACCAACTCAATTCAATTGTGAGGACGTACCTGACATGCCTATGGCCCAGGACTGTCGAGCATAAGTAGTTGAAGTATATCGTTGGCCCAGTTTGAAGGGTACACCACAGCCAGTGTAACGTCCGCCTGTCGTACGGCCCACATGAATGTGAGCTTCAGCCAACAGTTGTCTGGCCTCGCAGTCACGCCCGCCTTCCACCCACACACCTCAGCCACGCACACACAACCCACCCGCACCAGCCTCCCACGCCCTCCCATGGCAGCTTGTTTACTCTGGCTCAGTCCGAGGTTGCCGTTTGTGAGGCGCTGTTATATATATGGACTCGTAAAGAGGTTAGTTTTGAAGCACGCGGCAAGAAACCAAAGGACGGATGGCCTCCATAGTGTCAACCATGAACAGTACCTGAGCAGTAACCCCCGGGCGGGGGACCACCTGTAATGCATAGGCGGAGGACCCGGGGGGCATCCGGGGCACGTGCCCCCCCACCCCGATCAAGATATGGGGGGGGGGGGGCACGGGTATCTTTGTGCCCCCCCCCTCAATTATTCACATGCTGCTTTCCAAGCTAATTTTTAACAATTGTCTTTATTTTCCTGGTAAAACCTCACGCCGGATAAAGTTCAGACATCGTTGTATGGGCGCGTCATATATCAGGTCATATAGAACCACGAATGAATGCAGTATTGCCCTTGCTGAGCAACTCGCGTGCAACGTGGTGTTTTGCGCAAAAAACACACAACATAAAGCCAAAAGAGAAGCGTTAAGGCCCACGCTGCTCAATTTTGGGATTGATAAATAGCAGATAAGGCCAGTATAACCCCTAATCTGGAATCGGCGATTTGAATTTGGACTTATTGTTTCATATCCACTAATTTATTCTAACTTTGCATCATTAGTGCAGATTTTCTGAAGTGTGTGTGTGGGGGGGGGGGGGGGGGCTAATTACCATAGATCTGGTGAAGGCGGGCCAAATGATGTGGAGAGTGAGAATCTGGGTCTGATACACATGCGCGAATTACTACTTTTCTGACCAATACGTACTTGGGCCTTACTTCAAAGTTCTTGATTTCGTCAAATGTCCCTTCAAAGTCTCGTCGCAATCGCTTTGAGATTTAAGGAAAAACAATTGTGACGAAAATTTTGAAATTTCCAAAGCCTGCAGCGTGAAAACTATTGCTCCTACGTGAAATTTGAAAATATGTTTTGGACGTATAACGTCCCGGTGACGTTGACGTTTGACCGATTTCACCCGGCAACGAACTTGACCTGAGATTACACTTCTGTCATCTGTTGGCGAAGTTTGACAACGATAGCTGCAAGTTTTCGACAGTTATCGTGCTCACAGACAGACACACACACACACACACACACACAAACAGGACTGACTCACATGATGGCGATTTTCGCCATAACAAACAGAACTGACTGACATGATGGCAATTTTCGCCATAATAAGCTGCTCCTGCCTCATGCTGGCTAGACATGATGCCTTCAGTGGGCAGATTGGGTTAAACAACGATGATTATTAAGGAAATGAGGGCCATTTCTAGATTGCAATACATCATTTGAGTCATTTGTAGCCTGGGTCCCAAACGTTGTAACCGTGAATTACCTGTGACAGAGGGCGCTGCTGTTGTCGTCAAGTTCAAAGTGAGCGACTGACAACGCCCTCTAGCGGAGAATCATATGCTAACGGAGCGGGGAACCAAGTTGCATTCACAGGTACCGGCATCCGCCAAAAACAAATATGGCGGACGGTTGGTCGGGAAAAGTCGTATGCTCCAACATTTCTTCGTGAAAATCTAACTAAAACACCCTAGTGTTGACACACTTTTTTTGATGTCAGAAGATAAAACAAGGTATATAGAATACGTAGGAGCTATGATTGTACGCGCACACATTATGATAAAAGCTACTGTAACAGTCGATTCCCGACTGGCGTCTAAAGAACTTTGCATGGACACCGTTGTGCCCCCAGAAAGCGGGCTTGCGCCAAGTGCCGACCTAGTGTGGACTTTAAAAAAAAAAAGGTGAAAAGTTGTCGGGCTAAATGGTGTGTATTGAGGTCTTAGGTCGTCTCCCACTTTGTCGCAGCATGACATTTTTGCGACATTTTTCCCAATTCCGGATCGGGAATTTCCTGGGTTTATGAGCTGGCAGTGCAGGGCATGGCCACTGGCCATTGATATATGGGCGGACAAACCGAAGTGCGCAGGTGACATGGCGTGTAGCGCTGATGCCTCAGAAAATGGGATCCTTACGGTGGATGGAATCGGGATACGGGGCCTCGAATCGGGATGCGTGGGACAATCGGGATCGAATGGATGTCGTTGCGTGGGATAAATGGGAATCTGCGGGGTCGGACCGAGACGCGAAAGTTCGAAGCGGGATCTTTGGGACCAATCCCAATAGGATAGGTAGATTCTTGCTTTGGGATCCAATCGGGATTAGACTGGACTAATCAGGATAACCGCTTGAATCGGTATCTGAAGGGTGACAACGGGATCCGACGGGTTATTCTGCATGTAAGGGGCAAACTGTCTATCCGACGGCTCTGCGGGGTCAATGTGGATCCTAAGCGTGAAATCCAGATCGGACGGGTCAACTCTGGTTCCGTGGGTTCAAATCTGGATCCGACGGTTCAAATCTGGATTTGAAGGGTCAAATCAGGATATAGTGGGTCAAATCAGGATATAGTGGGTCAAATCAGGATATAGTGGGTCAAATCAGGATATAGTGGGTCAACTCGAGGTCTGAGGGTCAAATCTTGATCTAAGGGGCAAATGTGGATCTGACGGGTCAAATCTGGATCTGAGAGGTCAAATCTGGATCTGAGGGGACAATCTGGAACTGAGGGGATAAATCTGTATCTGAAGGGTCAAATCTGGCTCTTAGGGGCAAATGTGGATCTGAGGGGTCAAATCTGGCTCTGAGGGGTCAATCTGGATCCGAGGGGTCAAATCTGGATCTGAGGGGTCAAATCAGGATATAGTCGGTTATCTCGAGGTATGAGGGTCAAATCTGGATCTAAGGGGCAAATGTGGATCTGAGGGGTCAATCTAGAACTGAGGGGTCAAATCTGGATCTGATAGGTTAATTCTGGATCTTAGGGCTATATAGCGCCTTCAACGGTCAATTCGGGCTATATAGCGCCTTCACCGGTCAATTCGGGCTATATAGCGCCCTGGAAGGGCAATTTGGCCTATATAGCCCGTTTCTATATAGCGCATTGGACGGGCAATTCTGGCTATATAGCGCCTTCAACAGGCAATTTGGACTATACAGCGCCTTCAACGGGCAATTTGGGGTATCTAGCGCTTTCAACTGGCAATTTGGGCTATATAGCGCCTTCAACGGGCAATTCGGGCTACATAGGGTCTTCAACGGGCAATTTGGGCTGCATAGCCCCTTTGTCGGGCAATTCTGGCTTTATAGCGCATTGGACGGGCAATTTGGGCTATATAGCGCATTGAACGGGCAATTTGGGCTATATAGCGCCTTCAACGGGCAATTCGGGCTATATAGCACCTTCAACGGGAAATTTGGGCTATATAGCGCCTTTAATGGGCAATTGGGCTATATAGCCCCTTTGTCGGGCAATTCTGGCTATATAGCGCATTGGACGGGCAATTTGGGCTATATAGCGCCTTCAACTGGCAATTTGGGCTATATAGCGCCTTCAACGGGCAATTTGGGGTATCTAGCGCTTTCAACGGGCAATTTGGGCTATATAGCGACCTGGACGGGCAAGTTGGGCTATACAGATTCTTTATCGGGCTATTCTGGCTATATAGCGCATTGGGCGGGCAATTTGGGCTATATAGCACCTTCAACGGACAATCTGGGCTAAAAAGCACCTTCAACGGGCAATTTGGGCTATGTAGCGCCTTCAACGGGCAATTTTGGCTATATAGCGCGTTCAACGGGCAATTCAGGCCACATAGTGCGTAGAACGGGCAATTTTGGCTATATAGCCCATTCAACGGGCAATTCGGGCCAATGGCACATTCAACGGGTAGTATAGGCCTTATGTAGAGGAATCTGCGCGCGGCGACTGCTATCTGTAGCATTGGGCGTAATCTATTACCCGATATGTACGGAATTGGTCGTTAAAGCGTGGTTGCGCTCGTGACGTCATTATGAGATATAGCTTTACCTAATTACCGAAAATTGCTATTCTTCATCATTGGGAACATCTTCGGTTGCCATGGAAACGAAACTGAGACACGCGTTTGCGGTCAGCCTACCATGAGTCTCTTGGACTCGTCCACATCTCTCACAATGGTAAAGCAAAGTGAGATCGCTCAAACGAAAGTATGTCAAATTAAATGAAATTAGATTTTCCCCATAGGGTTCCATGTTAAACTTTTTCGACTATATACCGAAAAGTTAGTATGTTATGTCACCATGTTTACCGTTGGTGGCTCATCTCGGTCCGGTCCATCCAGAACTGCAAGCATAGAACGATAGCTGGCATAGGTCGCCCGTGGGAGCCATTGCCAGCGCTAAAAATCCCCATCTTTTACCATTGGCAAAATTTCAAACAATTCCTGTGACGTCATTTCTTATTCAAATACCATATGGTATCCATTGTTTCTACTAGGCTCCATATTTAACCAAAAAAAAATCCTGGTAGTGTTCGACGAAGGCACTTGTGAAATATGCGACAAAACAGTTTTCCCAGCTTGAGAGATGGAGGGCTTTAACATGGGAAGTCCCATAGACAACTTCCCGCCGCTCTGGAACCGGAAGTAAGATTGGAACGTATTGTTTTTACTATCCAGCTGTACAGGAGATCACTTTCCATACAATATGACGCCAGTCCAGCATTTTTTGCATTTGTTTTCGATTTTTAACAATTTTTTGTATGTACCGAAAGTGACGTCATCGTGACGTCACGTGACGCACTGGAAAGACTTAAGATTATACAGAGGTTATTCTTATTCATATTTCTATGACAGGGGGTTGGTCCAACATGGCCGCGTGTGAGTGGACGTTCTAGTCTGCGTGGGTCCGAGAAACGCAGTTTAAATGAGTTAGCTGAAACACTTACCGGTCGACAGTTGGTAACAAACTCAGGGAACATGGTAGGAGTCCATGAAGATACCATATACCAATCTGTCTCAGTGGTTTAGAGGAAAAACCACGGAGAAAACGACGCAGACATTCGAGGAGACGTATTATCGTCCGGCATTTACCGAGACTCGCCGGTCAAGCGGTCCTGGGGGGTGTCTCAAAATGTGCCATGCCGAGCAAACGCAAGCGCCGTAGGAATAGCAGCGGTTCCAAGATAGAGGCAGATAGAGAGAAGAAACAAAGGACACTTGCTGCTTGGTTTGAAGATTGTGAGGTAAACACTAATGACATTGCAGCCACCAGTAAGGATAATACGATGGCAAACGCAGAAAAGACCAGAAAACTGGACAGTATACAACTGGTCTCTTGCCTCCCAGAAGTGCGAGAAACTGTAGCCTTACTGAAGAAGGAAATACAGGACTTGAAAGATATCTCTCAATTTAACAGTGGCAGGATTGACACTCTGGAGAAAGAACATGCAATTGTGAGAGATAAAGTTAAGAGACTTGAACAGTGCAACGTCGATATAAACATCAAGGGGATACAAGAGGAGAATGCACGGGTGCGCAAAGAAATAATTGGAAACATACAGCCGTCGAGAAAACCTTGTTTTCCACGGAATCCAGGAGGCGGCGTGGGACCAAGAAGATTGTACCCGGGCGATAATGGAAATCGTCAAGACGAAGCTAGGCATCGAGGATGTAGCCGATATGAAGCTGCAGCGCTGCCACAGGTTAGGAAAGAAACCAGCGGCAGGAACGTCCCGTGTCAGACCGAGGCCAATCATCGCACGGTTTGCCTTTTTCACGGATCGCCAGAGAGTGTGGCAGAAAAAGAAGGAACTTCGCGGGAGTAACATCTTCATCGAGGAAGACTTCCCAAGAGCCATTCAGGAGCAGCGACAACGCTTACTTTCTGTCATGAAGGCCGCTAGGGCAGATGGCGCACGCGCTAAGGGGAATATGTTGTTGGTTAACGGGAAAAAATACGGACTGGTGACTCTCACTTCACTTCCAGAAGGTTGGGAGAAACACGGTAATGTAACATAGTCAATTTACAAGATGTTAAAAATTGCGGTTTGCCCTTTGAGACCACCCCCTTGGTTGAACGGGTTGTTTTGCAGGTTATCGGTTCGGTGTGAGTTGTTCTTGCGGTGTGAGCAGGGCAGCTATATAGGGCTATACAGTTCTCGCGATCGGGCCGTGAGACTTCAGTTTTGGGGACAAACAAACACACGTGCTCCATGTTGAAGTATAGGCAGCTACGAGTCAATTTCTTTCCAGGTTCATTCTAAAGACTATGAGTATCATTTCACTAAACATGGCTATGGGAGATATACGTTAAAATATT
This sequence comes from Arenicola marina, assembly GCA_964019135.1. Lineage (NCBI taxonomy): Eukaryota > Metazoa > Annelida > Polychaeta > Arenicolidae > Arenicola > Arenicola marina. Next base: position 49,932,401 of record OZ025248.1, on the reverse strand, counting down.
TGGAGGCGATGAAGCGCAGAACTTTGGGAATATACAAGGAAAAATCCGTCTTCAAAACACTCGAAAGCTAAAAATAACGTTCTAAATTTAGCCCTGCACCCGGGCTTTCGCAAGGTCACCAAATAGCGAGTGACGTCACAGAGTTTCGCGTGCCTCCGCGGTAACAAAAATGGCGAGAGCAAGTGATCGACTAAACCATTCCGCTGTCAAAATGTGCAGCGCATGGAATAACAACGCACGGGTGCGTCATTAAACCACATGGTAAAGATACAAGAAGACCAGTTGGATGTTTTCGTATCACTTTTGGATCACGAAAAGACCAAGTTTCTTCATTTTTGTAAGTTTTCTGTTTGAAGCGTTGCGCCAACGTTGTCACCGGAGAGAATCCGTGTGACGTCATAATGCCTCGTTTTTGTAAGAAATGCAAAAAAACGTTAGTTTCTCAGTCGTATTGTCCCGTCGTAACAAATATTCGTCATTGTGATGCCGCAAACTAATTAAAAATATGTCATCTATCCGTTTTGTGAAGCTATATTTCTTAAATATTCTTAATCATAGCGCTAGGCCTTCCGCAATGGACCCACCCCTCGGCGCCTGGTTTTTGCGCAGGTAGTCTGGTTCCCAGTCTCTCTCTTTGCGTAACACACACGTCACAGATAGTCAGGATACCAGTGTGCGCAGTGATTCTAAACTCGTTCCGAACACGTGCTCCGTTTGTTTGTCCCCAAAATGAGTAAACCGGAAGTCTAAGCGAACGAGACTTTATAGCCCTATACACATGAGTCATTATGGTTGTAAACAATGCTGGTGCGATGACGCGATCGGCCGGCCGGATAATATGTATTTGTTGTAGGTTTCTCGACCTGTTCAAGACCACACGGTCTCTGGTGGACTTTGTATACTTCTATATTATTCTACAAAGTTTATTTAATATTTATATACAAGTATATCACTATTCACTATACCGCAGTTCGAATATTGTTGAAACAGCTGGATCTAGTACATGTAAGGCGCAATATAAATGTAAAGACCACTGCAGATAATTATGTGGTACCTTCTTTGAGTCTATTTCAATTTGCAGTTTAAATGTTCGGGGACTTGGTTCCCCGCTGAAACGCGAGGATGTAATGAGCTGGCTCGAAGATCAACAGTTATCAATATGTTGCCTACAGGACGTGCATTTTGATCGTTGCACACTTACACAGTTGGAGGATGAGTATGACGCTAGGTTCTTAGCATACTCGCCATCCTCCCGAGCCCGCGGAGTCGTCATAATGTTAAGAAACAACTTTGAATACGTTGTACATAGGGTGGTTAAAGACGAAGAGGGTAATATGTTGATCGTTGAAATAGTTATATGTCGTTACAGGCTTACCCTATGTAATATATATGGGCCAAACAAAGATAACCCTGTTTTTTTATAAGGAATTCAATGACAAAATTAGGACTTTTGAAAATTCAGCCATAATAATATGTGGAGACTGGAACCTGGTGTTATCCCAAAAAAATGATACAATTGGATATAAACGGGAAAATAATATTAAGGCAAGAACGGCTGTATATGAGTTGTTAGAAAGTTTAGAACTATCAGACTATTGGCGGATTTGTCACCCAAAGACGAGGAGATTTACTTGGACTAACCAACAACGTAAAACCCAAAGGGCAAGATTAGACTTTTTTTTGACCTCAAATGACATAAACGCTTTGATATTTGGGATACTTTGGGCTTGTGATATTAGACCGGGATATAGAACGGATCACTTATTGGTTTTGGTAAAATTAGATTTTTTCCTCGCGGCAAGGGGCAAAGGTTATTGGACATTTAACACTGACTTATTAACTGACCCGGAATATGTAAAGATAGTCAAACAATGCATTAACGTTTAGCTGTTTTTTTATGGCAATACCTTAGACGACCAGAAACTGTTTGAAATGATAAAACTAGAGATTCGGGGTCATACAATTAGCTATAGTAGTTACAAGAAAAAATGTCAAATGGCGAGGGAAAGGAGCATTGAAATACAAATCTCACAAATTGAGTCAGGGTCAACTATCAGAAATGCCGTTTTTTTAGACTCATTAAACGATGAATTAGAAACGATACGTATATCTAAAGTCAAAGGTAGTATCCTAAGATCAAAAGCTAGGTGGTATGAAGAAGGTGAGATATCTAGTCATTATTTTTGTAGTCTAGAAAAGAGAAACTATGTATGCAAATTGATTAGTAAACTTGTGATCGATGACGTAGAAATCGGGGAACCAGCCGCAAAATTAGGAACTATTATTGTAACCTGTATGCAAATTGTAATCATACTAGGGCAGAAAGATACACTCAGACCTTTTTACAACCAGCAAACATCAAGCGCTTAAATGAAAAACAGAGAGATCTATGTGAAGGTAACATTACGTTACATGAAATTAAATTGGTCATTAAGGAGATAAAAAATAATAAGTCACCGGGAATTGATGGCTTTCCCATAGATTTTTATAATTTTTTCTGGAATGACATTGGAACCTATTTGTATCGCAGCCTTCAAACGGCATATACATCTGAGTCGCTATCAGTAACCCACAGGTTGGGGATAATTACATGTTTACCGAAGGGCGATAAGCCTAGGGAATACATAAAAAACTGGCGTCCTATATCCTTATTAAACGCAGATTTGAAAATATTAACTGGGGTATTAGCTAATAGGATGAAACAAGTATTACCAAACATTATTAGTAACGATCAAAAAGGTTTTCTAAAGGGAAGATTCATCGGTGAAAGCACAAGGCTGGTGTATGACATAATGCATTATGTGCAGGATAGAAAGAAGGCCGGTATGCTACTTTTAATAGACTTCGTGAAAGCGTTTGACACGGTAAGCTGGAAATATATAAATAGTGTATTTAAAGCATATGGATTCGGCCCGTCATTTATAAAATGGTTTAATATTGTTTATAAAGAACCTAAGAGCAGTGTTGTGAATAACGGTAATCTCTCAGAAGAATTTACTATTGGTAGAGGGTGTCGACAGGGTGATCCATTATCGCCATATGTTTTTATTTGTCTCGTTAGCGGCGACAACAACTCGAGAAGTTGGGTTTATAATTTTATTATTAGACATGCACTAGGAGGTAAACATAATCCCCCCGAGTGCTGCCTTATAAACTCAGGAGTGGTGTCACGCAGCAGCCTCTGACACACGCAGGTGTCATCTTGTAACCATGATCCGCTGCTACGTGAGCACCCCACTAATTCAACATTCGCATCAGCAGGTTACCGCAATTAAAACCAAAGTTAACCCTTAAGTTACCAAGAGTAAAACCAAAGTTAACACTTAGGTTACCAAATCAAAAACCGACATCAACCCATTCAAGTTACTACATTTAAAACCAGAATTAACACTTTCCATTGCGAGCATAACCGCGCGCGATGACGTTTCTTATATGCAAGGCGGATGGCGTAACAGCTGCCTCGTTAAGAACCTTGAACAAATGTAAGCGGTAAGCTCAAACAGTTGCTTGCCTACATACTCTCGAGTACAAACTATAAAGTAAAAAACTAGTAAATATCATCCTAGGTTACAAGCTATATCCGTTAACGCGAGAGTACAAACGTTGTGATAGAGTACTTGCTATCTACGATAACCCGAGTAAATATATACTAATTGTGCAACGCTACCGGGCACCTGCCAACGCTGTCGACGCGTAGCGCTGCTTAGACATCATTAGTTCCGGTCGGCTGACGCCATCTCCGGACGTACAGAGGATATGGTACATGGGAGATATGGCTGGAGGAGATGATACGTAATGATGACATGTTTGAGTGGGAGCCATTGGGTGCCCTCATGCCAATGAGCGCCATAGGGTCCGCAGGGCCACACCCGGCACCCAAGAAAGAGGCAGGAAGGGGCATAGATGTGGTGGGGGGGGGGGGGGGGGGGGCTAAGTGAGGGTGGTGCGGGTTGACTAATTTGAGGTGGATGGTGCTGGGAGGACAAAGCTGGAGGGCCTGATGTAGGAGTGGAAGGCGTCGGACTTCCAACGGCCTGCCTGTCTGATTGAGTCAGCTGAACAGTTGTCCTCTGCAAGCTGGGTGGCCCGTCCAATGCGGAATGAATGTGTATTGTAACGCCGCTCGAAGAAACCTCCAAGCTGAAGTGCCTATTAAGTGGTGGGCCGTCGAGTGTGAGGAAGATAGGGCCTGGGGTGGGAGGCCGAACATGTAGGTAAGCCTGCAAGTTTGCAACGGGACATGTTACTGACGGGTGGGGTTGAACAGTGGGATTGGTGGTTTGTCCTGTGTTTATATTTGTGAAATGTAATGTGGAGAAGTTGAGTGCCATCGGCAAGCGATGTGACAGAGATTTGTTCGCGTTTAATGATATTATCTGAGTTGTTGTTGGAAACCGTGACAGCTCTCCAATTCGTAAGCAAGCAGAGAATGCCAATGAGAAAACAGCCTTAAAGAGTCGGATCTCAAAGGGGGAGACCGCTGCGTATTGTATTTGGTTAAGGAGTAATAGCAGAATATTGTGTGTGATGGGCAGTAGCTGTGAGGTAGGCTGGGCGCACTTTTTGATCCCCATTAATATGCGTTTAATGAGGAAGTTTGCAGTGGGGTCATTGAGGGATCTTATTTTGTGAGCGAATGCAATGGCAGACACGTAAGTGAGTATGGTTGAGTGTTTCTTCCCCGCGGAATGAAGAGAAGCTATGAAGGCTGCTATGCTATAGTTGTGCTATAGTTGTGCGGCTGAGGCTTCATCCCGTACTCGCTCAGCAGTTGTGGAGTGACCTTGCTTGTCAGCTGGGCAACCACCCAAAATGTCATCGACGTTCCACGCGGCGGGTCCGTCACCAAGCAGAGGGTTGGGAGTGGTGTCAGCGTCAGCGGACAGCGGCTGTGCAACAGTGATTTGTTCAGCCAACCCGCGCAGATCAGCGGTGGTCGTAGCTGGAGCCTGCGAGGGGCGTACAGGGTGCTGCAGGGTGTGTGCCGCGGTCATCGCCGCAGCCAGTGACGACATCTGCTCCATGCACTTGTTTAACTGGGACATCGCCTGTGATGTCTTTTGGAGGAGGTCGTGGGAAGTATCATCGGTTGTAGTGTCGGTGGTATCTGGTGGCATCTGACTGGAGCACCCCCTCTTAGGCTTAGGCACAGCCTCAGCAGCCTCCACCAGCCGATTAGGCTTGCTCCTGGATCGCTTGGGTTGCATTATGACGGTCTGAAGCGAAAGAGCAAGGTATTCCACACCAGTGGTGCAGGTAGATATAAATGTTTATAGCCATGCTCTATGTAACGTTTGAGGGGCAGGCAAAATATATAAGATGGTAAAATGAAAGTTTAAGATGGCGACAGTCTTGCGTCACATGGTTGTGAGTGACTGTGGTGTTAGCTGTGTGCCACATAAGTGTGACTAGCTGGCAGCAAAATCAGACATGTACTTAACATGGCGACAGCCGTGCATTACGCGTTTGTGACTGACTGATCAATGTGCTAGCCGTGCGCCATAAAATGTGGCTAGCTGCTAGCAAATAACGTTGCATGTACGGAAAGAGACAGCCGTGCGCCAAACATTTATGTGACTGGCTGTGAGGCGTAGTTAATCATTGGTAATCATGCGCTGGAACAAAGGTTGGTTACTAGCCGAATACTGTGTAGTCGCAACGGAAACTATCCGGACAATGAAATTTCCTGTTTACAAGAAAATATTCACTGATTCGAGGAAAAGAAAATATTTTCTGTGTGAACTTCAAATCGGGGCCTAATAAGTGTGTGTCAACTCACGTTTCCTGAGACACTTGCAAATAAACTATAAGCAAATGTTGCTTTGCTGCACTTCGAAGCAGCCGGCTTGATGGCGCCATTCACTGTTTACTGTGACGTCACTGGGCGATACCATTTACATCTTTGTAAGGGGTCATATGTTTGAATTCCTTTATAGTGTTTTATATAGTTTTACTTGAAATCAGTTTAGTATCAATTGAGGCTAAACTTAGATTCATTGCGCCTCATGCAAAAGTGGGTACAACAGATCAACCATTACCCCCTGACCATTGCATTCAACCTCGGTACCCTCGTCAAATGACGCGATGGACTTTGCCAACCTGACCTAGATTTTGAACCAATCAAGTGGCAGTTGGATGACCTTTACATTTGCGCGACTGACAAGAGAACGATAAAAACAACATCGTCTGATCTATTAAATAGCATGGCAGGTCATGTATTGTGAGGATAGGAATCGAACTACAGATCGGAAAAACAATTGTTCAGACAGGCCCCAGTTCATGGGTAAGGAATATGCATAGAATTCGTCCTCAACTCGTAGAGTAAACAAATAATTCGCGAATTTCGATGTCCGGAGAATTTCCTTTTTGACTGTAGCAATAAGTAGCCGTGCGCCACATGAGTGACTAGTTGAGTAGGCCTAATGTGAAGAAATACTAGTAAGGGTAGCCGTGCGCCACATGAGTGACTAGCTGAGTAGGCCTAATGTAAAGAAATATTAGTAAGGGTAGCCGTGCGCCACATGAGTGACTAGCTGAGTAGGCCTAATGTAAAGACATACTAGTAAGGGTAGCCGTGCGCCACATGAGTGACTAGCTGAGTAGGCCTAATGTAAAGACATACTAGTAAGGGTAGCCGTGCGCCACATGAGTGACTAGCTGAGTAGGCCTAATGTAAAGACATACTAGTAAGGGTAGCCCTGCGCCACATGAGTGACTAGCTGAGTAGGCCTAATGTAAAGAAATACTAGTAAGGGTAGCCGTCCGCCACATGAGTGACTAGCTGAGTTGGCCCAAGGTAAAGACATACTAGTAAGGGTAGCCGTGCGCCACATGAGTGACTAGCTGAGTAGGCCTAATGTAAAGACATACTAGTAAGGGTAGCCGTGCGCCACATGAGTGACTAGCTGAGTAGGCCTAATGTAAAGACATACTAGTAAGGGTAGCCGTGCGCCACATGAGTGACTAGCTGAGTAGGCCTAATGTAAAGACATACTAGTAAGGGTAGCCGTGCGCCACATGAGTGACTAGCTGAGTAGGCCTAATGTAAAGACACACTAGTAAGGGTAGCCGTGCGCCACATGAGTGACTAGCTGAGTAGGCCTAATGTAAAGAAATACTAGTAAGGGTAGCCGTCCGCCACATGAGTGACTAGCTGAGTTGGCCCAAGGTAAAGACATACTAGTAAGGGTAGCCGTGCGCCACATGAGTGACTAGCTGAGTAGGCCTAATGTAAAGGCATACTAGTAAGGGTAGCCGTGCGCCACATGAGTGACTAGCTGAGTAGGCCTAATGTAAAGAAATACTAGTAAGGGTAGCCGTGCGCCACATGAGTGACTAGCTGAGTAGGCCTAATGTAAAGAAATACTAGTAAGGGTAGCCGTGCGCCACATGAGTGACTAGCTGAGTAGGCCTAATGTAAAGACATACTAGTAAGGGTAGCCGTGCGCCACATGAGTGACTAGCTGAGTAGGCCTAATGTAAAGACATACTAGTAAGGGTAGCCGTGCGCCACATGAGTGACTAGCTGAGTAGGCCTAATGTAAAGACATACTAGTAAGGGTAGCCGTGCGCCACATGAGTGGCTAGCTGAGTAGGCCTAATGTAAAGAAATACTAGTAAGGGTAGCCGTGCGCCACATGAGTGACTAGCTGAGTAGGCCTAATGTAGAGACATACTTGTAAGGGTAGCCATGCGCCACATGAGTGACTAGCTGAGTAGGCCTAATGTAAAGACATACTAGTAAGGGTAGCCGTGCGCCACATGAGTGACTAGCTGAGTAGGCCTAATGTAAAGACATACTAGTAAGGGTAGCCGTGCGCCACATGAGTGACTAGCTGAGTAGGCCTAATGTAAAGACATACTAGTAAGGGTAGCCGTGCGCCACATGAGTGACTAGCTGAGTATGCCTAATGTAAAGACATACTAGTAAGGGTAGCCGTGCGCCACATGAGTGACTAGCTGAGTAGGCCTAATGTAAAGAAATATTAGTAGCCACATGAGTGACTAGCTGAGTAGGCCTAATGTAAAGACATACTAGTAAGGGTAGCCGTGCGCCACATGAGTGACTAGCTGAGTAGGCCTAATGTAAAGACATACTAGTAAGGGTAGCCGTGCGCCACATGAGTGACTAGCTGAGTAGGCCTAATGTAAAGACATACTAGTAAGGGTAGCCGTGCGCCACATGAGTGACTAGCTGAGTAGGCCTAATGTAAAGAAATACTAGTAAGGGTAGCCGTCCGTCACATGAGTGACTAGCTGAGTTGGCCCAAGGTAAAGACATACTAGTAAGGGTAGCCGTGCGCCACATGAGTGACTGGCTGAGTAGGCCTAATGTAAAGACATACTAGTAAGGGTAGCCGTGCGCCACATGAGTGACTAGCTGAGTAGGCCTAATGTAAAGACATACTAGTAAGGGTAGCCGTGCGCCACATGAGTGACTAGCTGAGTAGGCCTAATGTAAAGACATACTAGTAAGGGTAGCCGTGCGCCACATGAGTGACTAGCTGAGTAGGCCTAATGTAAAGAAATATTAGTAGCCACATGAGTGACTAGCTGAGTAGGCCTAATGTAAAGACATACTAGTAAGGGTAGCCGTGCGCCACATGAGTGACTAGCTGAGTAGGCCTAATGTAAAGACATACTAGTAAGGGTAGCCGTGCGCCACATGAGTGACTAGCTGAGTAGGCCTAATGTAAAGACCTACTAGTAAGGGTAGCCGTGCGCCACATGAGTGACTAGCTGAGTAGGCCTAATGTAAAGAAATACTAGTAAGGGTAGCCGTCCGTCACATGAGTGACTAGCTGAGTTGGCCCAAGGTAAAGACATACTAGTAAGGGTAGCCGTGCGCCACATGAGTGAGTGGCTGAGTAGGCCTAATGTAAAGACATACTAGTAAGGGTAGCCGTGCGCCACATGAGTGACTAGCTGAGTAGGCCTAATGCAAAGACATACTAGTAAGGGTAGCCGTGCGCCACATGAGTGACTAGCTGAGTAGGCCTAATGCAAAGACATACTAGTAAGGGTAGCCGTGCGCCACATGAGTGACTAGCTGAGTAGGCCTAATGTAAAGACATACTAGTAAGGGTAGCCGTGCGCCACATGAGTGACTAGCTGAGTAGGCCTAATGTAAAGAAATACTAGTAAGGGTAGCCGTCCGCCACATGAGTGACTAGCTGAGTTGGCCCAAGGTAAAGACATACTAGTAAGGGTAGCCGTGCGCCACATGAGTGACTAGCTGAGTAGGCCTAATGTAATGACATACTAGTAAGGGTAGCCGTGCGCCACATGAGTGACTAGCTGAGTAGGCCTAATGTAAAGACATACTAGTAAGGGTAGCCGTGCGCCACATGAGTGACTAGCTGAGTAGGCCTAATGTAAAGACATATTAGTAAGGGTAGCCGTGCGCCACATGAGTGACTAGCTGAGTAGGCCTAATGTAAAGACATACTAGTAAGGGTAGCCGTGCGCCACATGAGTGACTAGCTGAGTAGGCCTAATGTAAAGAAATACTAGTAAGGGTAGCCGTGCGCCACATGAGTGACTAGCTGAGTAGGCCTAATGTAAAAACATACTAGTGAGGGTAGCCATGCGCCACATGAGTGACTAGCTGAGTAGGCCTAATGTAAAGACATACTACTAAGGGTAGCCGTGCGCCACATGAGTGACTAGCTGAGTTGGCCCAAGGTAAAGACATACTAGTAAGGGTAGCCGTGCGCCACATGAGTGACCAGCTGAGTAGGCCTAATGTAAAGACATACTAGTAAGGGTAGCCGTGCGCCACATGAGTGACTAGCTGAGTAGGCCTAATGTAAAGAAATACTAGTAGGGGTAGCCGTCCGTCACATGAGTGACTAGCTGAGTTGGCCCAAGGTAAAGACATACTAGTAAGGGTAGCCGTGCGCCACATGAGTGACTGGCTGAGTAGGCCTAATGTAAAGACATACTAGTAAGGGTAGCCGTGCGCCACATGAGTGACTAGCTGAGTAGGCCTAATGTAAAGACATACTAGTAAGGGTAGCCGTGCGCCACATGAGTGACTAGCTGAGTAGGCCTAATGTAAAGACATACTAGTAAGGGTAGCCGTGCGCCACATGAGTGACTAGCTGAGTAGGCCTAATGTAAAGAAATACTAGTAAGGGTAGCCGTGCGCCACATGAGTGACTAGCTGAGTAGGCCTAATGTAAAGACATACTAGTAAGGGTAGCCGTGCGCCACATGAGTGACTAGCTGAGTAGGCCTAATGTAAAGACATACTAGTAAGGGTAGCCGTGCGCCACATGAGTGACTAGCTGAGTAGGCCTAATGTAAAGAAATATTAGTAGCCACATGAGTGACTAGCTGAGTAGGCCTAATGTAAAGACATACTAGTAAGGGTAGCCGTGCGCCACATGAGTGACTAGCTGAGTAGGCCTAATGTAAAGACATACTAGTAAGGGTAGCCGTGCGCCACATGAGTGACTAGCTGAGTAGGCCTAATGTAAAGACATACTAGTAAGGGTAGCCGTGCGCCACATGAGTGACTAGCTGAGTAGGCCTAATGTAAAGAAATACTAGTAAGGGTAGCCGTCCGTCACATGAGTGACTAGCTGAGTTGGCCCAAGGTAAAGACATACTAGTAAGGGTAGCCGTGCGCCACATGAGTGAGTGGCTGAGTAGGCCTAATGTAAAGACATACTAGTAAGGGTAGCCGTGCGCCACATGAGTGACTAGCTGAGTAGGCCTAATGCAAAGACATACTAGTAAGGGTAGCCGTGCGCCACATGAGTGACTAGCTGAGTAGGCCTAATGCAAAGACATACTAGTAAGGGTAGCCGTGCGCCACATGAGTGACTAGCTGAGTAGGCCTAATGTAAAGACATACTAGTAAGGGTAGCCGTGCGCCACATGAGTGACTAGCTGAGTAGGCCTAATGTAAAGAAATACTAGTAAGGGTAGCCGTCCGCCACATGAGTGACTAGCTGAGTTGGCCCAAGGTAAAGACATACTAGTAAGGGTAGCCGTGCGCCACATGAGTGACTAGCTGAGTAGGCCTAATGTAATGACATGCTAGTAAGGGTAGCCGTGCGCCACATGAGTGACTAGCTGAGTAGGCCTAATGTAAAGACATACTAGTAAGGGTAGCCGTGCGCCACATGAGTGACTAGCTGAGTAGGCCTAATGTCAAGACATATTAGTAAGGGTAGCCGTGCGCCACATGAGTGACTAGCTGAGTAGGCCTAATGTAAAGACATACTAGTAAGGGTAGCCGTGCGCCACATGAGTGACTAGCTGAGTAGGCCTAATGTAAAGAAATACTAGTAAGGGTAGCCGTGCGCCACATGAGTGACTAGCTGAGTAGGCCTAATGTAAAAACATACTACTAAGGGTAGCCGTGCGCCACATGAGTGACTAGCTGAGTTGGCCCAAGGTAAAGACATACTAGTAAGGGTAGCCGTGCGCCACATGAGTGACTAGCTGAGTAGGCCTAATGTAAAGACATACTAGTAAGGGTAGCCGTGCGCCACATGAGTGACTAGCTGAGTAGGCCTAATGTAAAGACATACTAGTAAGGGTAGCCGTGCGCCACATGAGTGACTAGCTGAGTAGGCCTAATGTAAAGACATACTAGTAAGGGTAGCCGTGCGCCACATGAGTGACTAGCTGAGTAGGCCTAATGTAAAGACACACTAGTAAGGGTAGCCGTGCGCCACATGAGTGACTAGCTGAGTAGGCCTAATGTAAAGAAATACTAGTAAGGGTAGCCGTCCGCCACATGAGTGACTAGCTGAGTTGGCCCAAGGTAAAGACATACTAGTAAGGGTAGCCGTGCGCCACATGAGTGACTAGCTGAGTAGGCCTAATGTAAAGGCATACTAGTAAGGGTAGCCGTGCGCCACATGAGTGACTAGCTGAGTAGGCCTAATGTAAAGAAATACTAGTAAGGGTAGCCGTGCGCCACATGAGTGACTAGCTGAGTAGGCCTAATGTAAAGAAATACTAGTAAGGGTAGCCGTGCGCCACATGAGTGACTAGCTGAGTAGGCCTAATGTAAAGACATACTAGTAAGGGTAGCCGTGCGCCACATGAGTGACTAGCTGAGTAGGCCTAATGTAAAGACATACTAGTAAGGGTAGCCGTGCGCCACATGAGTGACTAGCTGAGTAGGCCTAATGTAAAGACATACTAGTAAGGGTAGCCGTGCGCCACATGAGTGGCTAGCTGAGTAGGCCTAATGTAAAGAAATACTAGTAAGGGTAGCCGTGCGCCACATGAGTGACTAGCTGAGTAGGCCTAATGTAGAGACATACTTGTAAGGGTAGCCATGCGCCACATGAGTGACTAGCTGAGTAGGCCTAATGTAAAGACATACTAGTAAGGGTAGCCGTGCGCCACATGAGTGACTAGCTGAGTAGGCCTAATGTAAAGACATACTAGTAAGGGTAGCCGTGCGCCACATGAGTGACTAGCTGAGTAGGCCTAATGTAAAGACATACTAGTAAGGGTAGCCGTGCGCCACATGAGTGACTAGCTGAGTATGCCTAATGTAAAGACATACTAGTAAGGGTAGCCGTGCGCCACATGAGTGACTAGCTGAGTAGGCCTAATGTAAAGAAATATTAGTAGCCACATGAGTGACTAGCTGAGTAGGCCTAATGTAAAGACATACTAGTAAGGGTAGCCGTGCGCCACATGAGTGACTAGCTGAGTAGGCCTAATGTAAAGACATACTAGTAAGGGTAGCCGTGCGCCACATGAGTGACTAGCTGAGTAGGCCTAATGTAAAGACATACTAGTAAGGGTAGCCGTGCGCCACATGAGTGACTAGCTGAGTAGGCCTAATGTAAAGACATACTAGTAAGGGTAGCCGTGCGCCACATGAGTGGCTAGCTGAGTAGGCCTAATGTAAAGAAATACTAGTAAGGGTAGCCGTGCGCCACATGAGTGACTAGCTGAGTAGGCCTAATGTAGAGACATACTTGTAAGGGTAGCCATGCGCCACATGAGTGACTAGCTGAGTAGGCCTAATGTAAAGACATACTAGTAAGGGTAGCCGTGCGCCACATGAGTGACTAGCTGAGTAGGCCTAATGTAAAGACATACTAGTAAGGGTAGCCGTGCGCCACATGAGTGACTAGCTGAGTAGGCCTAATGTAAAGACATACTAGTAAGGGTAGCCGTGCGCCACATGAGTGACTAGCTGAGTATGCCTAATGTAAAGACATACTAGTAAGGGTAGCCGTGCGCCACATGAGTGACTAGCTGAGTAGGCCTAATGTAAAGAAATATTAGTAGCCACATGAGTGACTAGCTGAGTAGGCCTAATGTAAAGACATACTAGTAAGGGTAGCCGTGCGCCACATGAGTGACTAGCTGAGTAGGCCTAATGTAAAGACATACTAGTAAGGGTAGCCGTGCGCCACATGAGTGACTAGCTGAGTAGGCCTAATGTAAAGACATACTAGTAAGGGTAGCCGTGCGCCACATGAGTGACTAGCTGAGTAGGCCTAATGTAAAGAAATACTAGTAAGGGTAGCCGTCCGTCACATGAGTGACTAGCTGAGTTGGCCCAAGGTAAAGACATACTAGTAAGGGTAGCCGTGCGCCACATGAGTGACTGGCTGAGTAGGCCTAATGTAAAGACATACTAGTAAGGGTAGCCGTGCGCCACATGAGTGACTAGCTGAGTAGGCCTAATGTAAAGACATACTAGTAAGGGTAGCCGTGCGCCACATGAGTGACTAGCTGAGTAGGCCTAATGTAAAGACATACTAGTAAGGGTAGCCGTGCGCCACATGAGTGACTAGCTGAGTAGGCCTAATGTAAAGAAATATTAGTAGCCACATGAGTGACTAGCTGAGTAGGCCTAATGTAAAGACATACTAGTAAGGGTAGCCGTGCGCCACATGAGTGACTAGCTGAGTAGGCCTAATGTAAAGACATACTAGTAAGGGTAGCCGTGCGCCACATGAGTGACTAGCTGAGTAGGCCTAATGTAAAGACATACTAGTAAGGGTAGCCGTGCGCCACATGAGTGACTAGCTGAGTAGGCCTAATGTAAAGAAATACTAGTAAGGGTAGCCGTCCGTCACATGAGTGACTAGCTGAGTTGGCCCAAGGTAAAGACATACTAGTAAGGGTAGCCGTGCGCCACATGAGTGAGTGGCTGAGTAGGCCTAATGTAAAGACATACTAGTAAGGGTAGCCGTGCGCCACATGAGTGACTAGCTGAGTAGGCCTAATGCAAAGACATACTAGTAAGGGTAGCCGTGCGCCACATGAGTGACTAGCTGAGTAGGCCTAATGCAAAGACATACTAGTAAGGGTAGCCGTGCGCCACATGAGTGACTAGCTGAGTAGGCCTAATGTAAAGACATACTAGTAAGGGTAGCCGTGCGCCACATGAGTGACTAGCTGAGTAGGCCTAATGTAAAGAAATACTAGTAAGGGTAGCCGTCCGCCACATGAGTGACTAGCTGAGTTGGCCCAAGGTAAAGACATACTAGTAAGGGTAGCCGTGCGCCACATGAGTGACTAGCTGAGTAGGCCTAATGTAATGACATACTAGTAAGGGTAGCCGTGCGCCACATGAGTGACTAGCTGAGTAGGCCTAATGTAAAGACATACTAGTAAGGGTAGCCGTGCGCCACATGAGTGACTAGCTGAGTAGGCCTAATGTAAAGACATATTAGTAAGGGTAGCCGTGCGCCACATGAGTGACTAGCTGAGTAGGCCTAATGTAAAGACATACTAGTAAGGGTAGCCGTGCGCCACATGAGTGACTAGCTGAGTAGGCCTAATGTAAAGAAATACTAGTAAGGGTAGCCGTGCGCCACATGAGTGACTAGCTGAGTAGGCCTAATGTAAAAACATACTAGTGAGGGTAGCCATGCGCCACATGAGTGACTAGCTGAGTAGGCCTAATGTAAAGACATACTACTAAGGGTAGCCGTGCGCCACATGAGTGACTAGCTGAGTTGGCCCAAGGTAAAGACATACTAGTAAGGGTAGCCGTGCGCCACATGAGTGACCAGCTGAGTAGGCCTAATGTAAAGACATACTAGTAAGGGTAGCCGTGCGCCACATGAGTGACTAGCTGAGTAGGCCTAATGTAAAGAAATACTAGTAGGGGTAGCCGTCCGTCACATGAGTGACTAGCTGAGTTGGCCCAAGGTAAAGACATACTAGTAAGGGTAGCCGTGCGCCACATGAGTGACTGGCTGAGTAGGCCTAATGTAAAGACATACTAGTAAGGGTAGCCGTGCGCCACATGAGTGACTAGCTGAGTAGGCCTAATGTAAAGACATACTAGTAA
Source organism: Arenicola marina (assembly GCA_964019135.1). Lineage (NCBI taxonomy): Eukaryota > Metazoa > Annelida > Polychaeta > Arenicolidae > Arenicola > Arenicola marina. The sequence goes on along the minus strand of OZ025248.1, from coordinate 49,917,109 downwards.
GGGTAGCCGTGCGCCACATGAGTGACTAGCTGAGTAGGCCTAATGTAAAGACATACTAGTAAGGGTAGCCGTGCGCCACATGAGTGACTAGCTGAGTAGGCCTAATGTAAAGAAATACTAGTAAGGGTAGCCGTGCGCCACATGAGTGACTAGCTGAGTAGGCCTAATGTAAAGACATACTAGTAAGGGTAGCCGTGCGCCACATGAGTGACTAGCTGAGTAGGCCTAATGTAAAGACATACTAGTAAGGGTAGCCGTGCGCCACATGAGTGACTAGCTGAGTAGGCCTAATGTAAAGAAATATTAGTAGCCACATGAGTGACTAGCTGAGTAGGCCTAATGTAAAGACATACTAGTAAGGGTAGCCGTGCGCCACATGAGTGACTAGCTGAGTAGGCCTAATGTAAAGACATACTAGTAAGGGTAGCCGTGCGCCACATGAGTGACTAGCTGAGTAGGCCTAATGTAAAGACATACTAGTAAGGGTAGCCGTGCGCCACATGAGTGACTAGCTGAGTAGGCCTAATGTAAAGAAATACTAGTAAGGGTAGCCGTCCGTCACATGAGTGACTAGCTGAGTTGGCCCAAGGTAAAGACATACTAGTAAGGGTAGCCGTGCGCCACATGAGTGAGTGGCTGAGTAGGCCTAATGTAAAGACATACTAGTAAGGGTAGCCGTGCGCCACATGAGTGACTAGCTGAGTAGGCCTAATGCAAAGACATACTAGTAAGGGTAGCCGTGCGCCACATGAGTGACTAGCTGAGTAGGCCTAATGCAAAGACATACTAGTAAGGGTAGCCGTGCGCCACATGAGTGACTAGCTGAGTAGGCCTAATGTAAAGACATACTAGTAAGGGTAGCCGTGCGCCACATGAGTGACTAGCTGAGTAGGCCTAATGTAAAGAAATACTAGTAAGGGTAGCCGTCCGCCACATGAGTGACTAGCTGAGTTGGCCCAAGGTAAAGACATACTAGTAAGGGTAGCCGTGCGCCACATGAGTGACTAGCTGAGTAGGCCTAATGTAATGACATGCTAGTAAGGGTAGCCGTGCGCCACATGAGTGACTAGCTGAGTAGGTCTAATGTAAAGACATACTAGTAAGGGTAGCCGTGCGCCACATGAGTGACTAGCTGAGTAGGCCTAATGTAAAGACATATTAGTAAGGGTAGCCGTGCGCCACATGAGTGACTAGCTGAGTAGGCCTAATGTAAAGACATACTAGTAAGGGTAGCCGTGCGCCACATGAGTGACTAGCTGAGTAGGCCTAATGTAAAGAAATACTAGTAAGGGTAGCCGTGCGCCACATGAGTGACTAGCTGAGTAGGCCTAATGTAAAAACATACTACTAAGGGTAGCCGTGCGCCACATGAGTGACTAGCTGAGTTGGCCCAAGGTAAAGACATACTAGTAAGGGTAGCCGTGCGCCACATGAGTGACTAGCTGAGTAGGCCTAATGTAAAGACATACTAGTAAGGGTAGCCGTGCGCCACATGAGTGACTAGCTGAGTAGGCCTAATGTAAAGACATACTAGTAAGGGTAGCCGTGCGCCACATGAGTGACTAGCTGAGTAGGCCTAATGTAAAGACATACTAGTAAGGGTAGCCGTGCGCCACATGAGTGACTAGCTGAGTAGGCCTAATGTAAAGACACACTAGTAAGGGTAGCCGTGCGCCACATGAGTGACTAGCTGAGTAGGCCTAATGTAAAGAAATACTAGTAAGGGTAGCCGTCCGCCACATGAGTGACTAGCTGAGTTGGCCCAAGGTAAAGACATACTAGTAAGGGTAGCCGTGCGCCACATGAGTGACTAGCTGAGTAGGCCTAATGTAAAGGCATACTAGTAAGGGTAGCCGTGCGCCACATGAGTGACTAGCTGAGTAGGCCTAATGTAAAGAAATACTAGTAAGGGTAGCCGTGCGCCACATGAGTGACTAGCTGAGTAGGCCTAATGTAAAGAAATACTAGTAAGGGTAGCCGTGCGCCACATGAGTGACTAGCTGAGTAGGCCTAATGTAAAGACATACTAGTAAGGGTAGCCGTGCGCCACATGAGTGACTAGCTGAGTAGGCCTAATGTAAAGACATACTAGTAAGGGTAGCCGTGCGCCACATGAGTGACTAGCTGAGTAGGCCTAATGTAAAGACATACTAGTAAGGGTAGCCGTGCGCCACATGAGTGGCTAGCTGAGTAGGCCTAATGTAAAGAAATACTAGTAAGGGTAGCCGTGCGCCACATGAGTGACTAGCTGAGTAGGCCTAATGTAGAGACATACTTGTAAGGGTAGCCATGCGCCACATGAGTGACTAGCTGAGTAGGCCTAATGTAAAGACATACTAGTAAGGGTAGCCGTGCGCCACATGAGTGACTAGCTGAGTATGCCTAATGTAAAGACATACTAGTAAGGGTAGCCGTGCGCCACATGAGTGACTAGCTGAGTAGGCCTAATGTAAAGACATACTAGTAAGGGTAGCCGTGCGCCACATGAGTGACTAGCTGAGTATGCCTAATGTAAAGACATACTAGTAAGGGTAGCCGTGCGCCACATGAGTGACTAGCTGAGTAGGCCTAATGTAAAGAAATATTAGTAGCCACATGAGTGACTAGCTGAGTAGGCCTAATGTAAAGACATACTAGTAAGGGTAGCCGTGCGCCACATGAGTGACTAGCTGAGTAGGCCTAATGTAAAGACATACTAGTAAGGGTAGCCGTGCGCCACATGAGTGACTAGCTGAGTAGGCCTAATGTAAAGACATACTAGTAAGGGTAGCCGTGCGCCACATGAGTGACTAGCTGAGTAGGCCTAATGTAAAGAAATACTAGTAAGGGTAGCCGTCCGTCACATGAGTGACTAGCTGAGTTGGCCCAAGGTAAAGACATACTAGTAAGGGTAGCCGTGCGCCACATGAGTGACTGGCTGAGTAGGCCTAATGTAAAGACATACTAGTAAGGGTAGCCGTGCGCCACATGAGTGACTAGCTGAGTAGGCCTAATGTAAAGACATACTAGTAAGGGTAGCCGTGCGCCACATGAGTGACTAGCTGAGTAGGCCTAATGTAAAGACATACTAGTAAGGGTAGCCGTGCGCCACATGAGTGACTAGCTGAGTAGGCCTAATGTAAAGAAATATTAGTAGCCACATGAGTGACTAGCTGAGTAGGCCTAATGTAAAGACATACTAGTAAGGGTAGCCGTGCGCCACATGAGTGACTAGCTGAGTAGGCCTAATGTAAAGACATACTAGTAAGGGTAGCCGTGCGCCACATGAGTGACTAGCTGAGTAGGCCTAATGTAAAGACATACTAGTAAGGGTAGCCGTGCGCCACATGAGTGACTAGCTGAGTAGGCCTAATGTAAAGAAATACTAGTAAGGGTAGCCGTCCGTCACATGAGTGACTAGCTGAGTTGGCCCAAGGTAAAGACATACTAGTAAGGGTAGCCGTGCGCCACATGAGTGAGTGGCTGAGTAGGCCTAATGTAAAGACATACTAGTAAGGGTAGCCGTGCGCCACATGAGTGACTAGCTGAGTAGGCCTAATGCAAAGACATACTAGTAAGGGTAGCCGTGCGCCACATGAGTGACTAGCTGAGTAGGCCTAATGCAAAGACATACTAGTAAGGGTAGCCGTGCGCCACATGAGTGACTAGCTGAGTAGGCCTAATGTAAAGACATACTAAACTTAGTAAGGGTAGCCGTGCGCCACGCACATGTGACTGGCTGGCCGATAGGTCATGTTGCTGTTTGTTGAGCAGAGCCGCCAAAAGCGGAACCATGAACGGGGTCGCTATGACGGCTGAGTGTCTTTCCTCTAGGCACTAGCACCAGTCACATGACCCATTGGTGTCACAAAGTGATAGATGTGCGCCACATAACCAGATAACTTTACTTGTGACTAGGCATAGCCGATACGTGGAAACAATGCATCACCCGGTTTATGTGACTGGCTTACAACTATCTAAAAAAGCGATTTCGGACAACTGTGCGCCACTTGACCTGTGACTAGCTGCCGAAGTATATAGACTATGCCCGTAATAGTGTGTGTTATTATACCTCACAATTAATACATGGGTGTAAAAATGACCTGAGGCTAAAACAAGTAAAGGCTGCAATTGCAGTGTGTAAGGGTAGATCTACTAGTACTAGGCCTATATAATAAGCTTATCACAGTTATGATACCTCATAATAACAGAGAGTAATATCTTTAATAGGCCTACGCATTCACAAGGTAGCACATAGCAGAGATACAACTGACAAGTGGTTCGCCTGGGTGAAGTCAATGCCGAGCTTAGCATGTGAACCCGGGAAGCGGACTCGGTAACCCCGCACGACTGGTGGCCATGGCGCTCCGTGGCACTGTCCGCGGAGTTTCCAAATACCTAGCCGGCTTCCGTACCGGAGCGAACGAATGTCCCGTGCACAGTAACGTATATGACATTCTTTGATGCTACGCACCTTGGGAAATATTTCTAATGAGTGATGGCCGTTGTACGTTGCCGAGGCCGCCAAAAGATGTAAAAAGAGCTGTGAGCTTTTTCTTTGAGCAATTGTGCGCGGAGGCAAAAATATATGGCATCAGCTAAGGACGCGCGCGTGGGTCACGTGACTGATGCCAAGGCCCGGGTGCACTCGTCATAGCGACCCCGTGCATGTTCACCCCGGTCATCGCCAGTCAGCGCCGCCGCTACTCAACAAATGGAATTATGGCACATAATTCCCCATATTAGCCATAGAGCCACTTGGCATGCACCTCAAGAAGGACAGTTTGGTTATAGGGATTTTTATAAATGAGGTTGAATATTTGATAGGTCAATATGCGGATGACACTTTCCTACTACTAGATGGCCGTAAATTATCGTTAAGAAGGGTGTTAAAGATCATGAAGGATTTTGGTGTTGCATCAGGTTTGCGTATGAATGTAGAGAAGACAAAAGCTGTGTGTTTAGGGAAACCGTGTGATACCACATCATTTACGGGCATTCCAATTGAATGGGTTAATGAATTTGTTTTGCTTGGTATTAAGTTCTCTACAGATTTAGGACAAATGTCGGCCCTAAATTATGACAGTAAAGTTGTTGAATTTGACGAACTTTGAATGCATACGGACACCTGTCATACAGGGGTAGAGTGACAGTTTTGAAATCTCTGGCACTACCCAAATTTGTACATGTTATGTCAGTTTTGCCTACACCAGGAAAATTTGTTTTTGACAAATTGACTAAATTGGTACGAAATTGTATCTGGAAAAGTGGAAAGGCGAAAGTCTCTATGACTAGGGTATGTCAGACTGTTAAAAATGGTGGCTTAGGTCTGACACATATTGAATCGTTTCAGAAAGCGTTAAAAATCTCGTGGATAAACCGTATTGTAAAAACGGATGGCAAATGGCAACAACTCTTTTGTGATACTATTTGCGAAGAAAGACAGTTGTGTTGGGACCTTGACCTTCAGTCACTGAAAGCATATTCTAGTGTGTCTAACCCCTTTTGGGCCGACGTGTTTAAAGCGTGGTATGAATATAGAAAAACAGAAGAAAGCGTTAACGCGGATCTTCCCGGGTACCCTATCTGGAAATACTTTATTACAAACTATAAGAAAAAAAGAAATTATTCAGAAAGGTGTCATATATGTACAAGACCTGTTTGACGAAAACAGAACTTTATTGGGTTGGTCAGAATTCAGGGATCGGTACCAGATTGATGTTAACTTCGCTGACTTTTATAGCTTGATACATTCGCTTCCTCGAGAGTGGAAAGCTGTCTATGCTAAGCCTATTGATACGGAGCTTTTTATTAAAAGACGAACCTGTGCATTACAGGAATTACAAAGTAAAATAAAGGTGCGCAATTTCATTAAGGAATAATGTTAATGAAGGGAAATGGGAAAGTGAGCTAGAATGCACGTGGTCACCTGATCAATGGCAACGTCACTATGAATTGTCGTATGACGCCACGGTAAATGAAAAGCTTAGAAGTTTCCAGTTTGAGATATTGCATAGGGTGATCGCGACTAATGTCTATTTGAAAAATTGTAAGCTGAAAGACACGGATGTTTGTACATTTGGTAATAAGGCCCCAGAATCCATCACCCATCTCTTCTGGGACTGTCCGTATGTTAAGGGTGTATGGATAGTTTTTGCTAATTGGTTAGAACCATATATACAAGTGAGTACAACACCTTTATTGTCTATAATTAGTATAATTTTCGGGATTTCCGACACACGGTGTAGTAGTTTACTTAATCACTTAATACTTATTGTAAAAAGACACATTTACATATGTAAATGGAAAGGGAAGACACCAAACCTCCAAGTATGTCATAGGGTTATTAAGTCCAATTATTTCACAGAGCGATGTATTGGGTACAGTAACGGGGGGATCCAGTTTGTGTAAATTTTATAGAAAGTGGGGCCCACTCAGACCAATATTTGAATGCGCAGTTTTATAGTTTATTGTATATTTGTATGCCTGTGCCTTGAAATATTTGTACTCGATACCTGCTGCGGATGAAATGAAAAAAACCCAAACAAAAACAGATTTCTTTGACATGTCAGAACCTTATAGCGATAACTTGGTTTTAAATGTGTCTAAAAGCCAAAAAACTGACAGAGGTGATTTAGTGCCTTTTTCGAAAAACCTATTATCTCATTTTGCTCGAAAATGAATATGACGGGTCAAAAAGTGAACAATATATGAAAGGTGCCCCTTGATGGGCAGCACATTCTGAAACTTACCCGGGATCTGTATCTTTAATATTAACGGAGATATATGCGTTGTTAACTTTTTGTATAAAAAAACGCTGTGACCTTGACCTTTGACCTACATATGCCATTAACGAACTCGACCGAGCAATTTTACCAATCTACCTTTTGGTCAAGACCGATGACCGTAGCTGTCGAATTACGACCTGTATCGAGCGGACAACAAAGCTGACAAACAAACAAGAGATATTCGACCATAGGTCGAGGACGAAAATCCATAAGTAATTTTGGAAGCTGTAATAATGGCGACGTTACGAGTCGTCAGGGCCAATTTCGGCTAAAGGGCCTTTTAAGCGCAATTTGGGCTAAATACTGCCTTCGACAAGCAGTGTGGGCACTGTAGGCGGAGCTTAAATGAACATCCAGTTTGAAGCCAAGAGCGCTTCTCTTGAATCATTATTAACGGTACTTTCGTACCTTTTATTTATTATGTCTTCGTGACTTCACATGACGTCATTTGACGGTCACGACAATATTCGCGATAGCTTCTTTTTTATTAAATATTCCCACTTATGAACTTATGGGTGAACTCATGAACTTATGGGTGATGTTAGCTATTGCCAAATTGGCTGAACATCAAGCAGGCCCAATCTTTCGTAGGAAAACGTTAGCTATGACATTGACGCACACTTAGCCCCCTCGCCATAAGGTGTCTCTGAAGACCACGTGTAACGTAAAATACACCGGAAGCCACCCTACCGTATAATAGCTGATAGTGCCGCGCATATGCGAAACAATCGTGCATGTTGTGGGAAAAGTATGAATTTGGCACACATGTTGGAAATTCTACAATGGCGAATCAAATTGAGCTATAGTGTCAAATTAGATTTGACACCTGACGTCTATGGCAGCCATTTCCATAGTATCTTGGAAACTGACAAGGACCAGGATAAAAATGTTCAATTCTGATGTCTATTCATGGCTTCGAAGCTTCATTCAGGTTCGAAGTATGCCTCATGAACCATTATGGATGACTTTTTTCTCTGTAGCCTAAACCTTGTATCTATAGCCTAAACATTCTCACTCAGAAGGTTCTGCCTTGTCACCAGAGAATTTCTCCAATTGGCTGGAATGGCGTTCTACTTTTAGTCACCCCATTACATTTACTCGTAGTGATGGCGGGCGCGGATGATTCTCAATGAGAGAGTAAGTCTTTCAGGTTTCCGTTGCGAACTTGACACGCATTTTTGCGAGCAAAGCTACGAGATACGAGCAAAATTATCCTAGATCTCGAAATCTGTGACCTATTGTTTGTAGATCTGTGACCACGGTACATATGGTTATCCTCACAATGACGCCCCTGCACCTTTTAGATTTACAGATATTGTGTATTATTGTTGAAATAGCCGTCATTATGGCAAACTAAAGACGCCTTGCTCCTGAAGACAAGTTGTTGAATTCTTTGACCACGAAAACCAATACATAGAGTTATATAGAATGATCCCACTTCGTTTTGGAGATGTTGTGTACTGTTACAGACCGTATCCGCCATCTTGGAAAAATGGCAGATGCGTTGCCCCAACTTACACGTAGCACGTCTTTATTCCCAAAAAAGTATAAGTCTTACATAAACATAAAAATCATCAGTGGTAATTTTCCAACAATTGAGTATTTTCGTGGTCTTGTCCGCCATTTTGAAAAATCGATATATTTTGCTGGCCTGGTTCGTCATATAGAGCTATAAAGTCTCGTTCGATTAGACTTCCGGTTTACTCATTTTGGGGACAAACAAACGAAACACGTGTTCGGAACGAGTTTAGAATCCCTGCGCACACTGGTGTCCTGACTATCTGTGACATAGGCGTGACGTGTATGTTACGCAAAGAGAGAGACTGGGAACCAGACCACCTGCGCAAAAGCCAGGCGCCGAGGGGTGGGTCCATTGCGGAAGGCCTAGCGCTATGATTAAGAATATTTAAGAAATATTGCTTCACAAAACGGATACATGACATATTTTTTATTCGTTTGCGCCATCACAATGACGAATATTGGTTACGACGGGACAATACGACTGAGAAAATAACATTTTTTTTGCAATCACTACGAAAACGAGGCATTATGATGTCACACGGATTCTCCCCGGTGACAACGTTGGCGCAACGCTTCAAACAGAAAACAAAAATGAAGAAACTTTGTCTTTTCGTGATCCAAGAGTGATACGAAAACATCCAACTGGATACTTATTTTATCTTTACCATGTGGTTTAATGACGCACCCGTGTGTTGTTACTCCATGCACTGCACATTTTGACAGCGGAATGGTTAAGTCGATCACTTGCTCTCGCCATTTTTGTTACCGCGGAGGCACGCGAAACTCTGTGACGTCACTCTTTGCTTGGTGAACTTGCGAAAGCCCGGGTGCAGGGCTAAATTTATAACGTTATTTTTGGCTTCCGAGTGTTTTGAAGACGGATTTTTCCTTGTATATTCCCAAAGTTCTGCGCTTCATCGCCTCCAAATATTTTAACGTATATCTCCCATGGCCATGTTTAGTGAAATGGTACTCATAGTCTTTAGAATAAACCTGGAAAGAAATTGACTTATAGCTGCCTATACTTCAACATGGAGCACGTGTGTTTGTTTGTCCCCAAAACTGAAGTCTCGCGGCCCGATCGCGAGAACTGTATAGCCCTATTGGAAAATGGCGGAGGGGTTCCTCCTAGATCCACGAGAAATGTGTTTTTTTTTTGTCGTTCAGGGGCCTGAGCTAGCTCAGGAGGCTACTAGCCCATGCCGCTGGCCCAGGGCACCAGCCGAGGCCCCTAAACCAGGCCTAGCCCTGGCCGCTAGTCCAGGATGCTGGCTCTGGCCGCTACCCCCGTAAGCTACCTTAGGTTGCTAGCCTAGGCCGCTAGCGCAGGTTTACCCCAGTATGCTAACCCAGGTTTAGCCCAGTATGCTAACCCAGGCCGCTAGCCAGGGCGCCAACCCAGGCGGCTAGCCAGGGCTTCAATCTAGGCCTTGCCAAGGCCGCTACCTCAGGCCGCTAGCCCATGCCCCTAGCCCAGGCTGCTTTGCCCAGGCTGCTAGGCCAGGCCGCTAGCTTAAACCGTTAGCCCAAGCTCCTAGCCCAGGCTGACCGAGGAAGCATTGTGTTAGGGGGTGGGGGCATGGGGTTGACCAAGGGAGTATTGTCTTGGGGGGGAAAGGGGGCATGGGGCTGACCGAGGGTGTTTTGTCTTGGGGGGGGTGGGGGGGGGCATGGGGCTGATCGAGGGAGTATTGTCATGGGGGGCAGGGGGCATGGGGCTGACCGAGGAAGTATTGTCATGTGGAGGGAGGGGGCATGGGGCTGATCGAGAGAGTATTGCCATGAGGGAGGAGGGGGAATGGGCTGCCCGAGGGAGTATTGTCTCGGGGGGAGTGGGAATGGGGCTGACCGAAGGTGTATTGTCTCGAGGGGGGGGGGGGGGCTGCCCGAGGGTCTTGGGGATCGCGGAGCATGGGGCAGACCGAGGGAGTATTGTCATGGGGGGAGGGGACATGGGGCTGACCGAGGAAGTATTATCATGAGGAGGGAGGAGGCATCGGGCTGACCGAGGGAATATTTTCATGGAGAAAGAGGGCATGGAGTTGACAGAGGAAGTATTGTCATGTGGAGGGAAGGGGCATGGGGCTGACCGAGGGCGTATAGCCGTGGGGGGTGGGGCGGGATGAAGCATGGGGCTGATTGTCAGAAGTATTGTCATGGGGGAAGGGGACATAGGGCTGACCGAGGGAGTATTGCCATGAGGGAGGAGGGGCGTGGGGCTGATCGAGGGAGCATAGCTTTGGGGGGCGGGGCGGGGGGGGTATGAGGCATGGGGCTGATCGAGGGAGTATTGTCATGAAGGGGACAGGGTGATTGTCAAAGGGGAGGGGAGTGGCGGTAGGAAGCATTGTGTGTGTGTGTGTGGGGGGGGGGGGGGGCATGGGGCAGACCGAGTGAGTATTATCACGGGGGGAGGGGATATGGGGCTGACCGAGGAAGTATTGTCATGAGGAGGGAGGAGGCATGGGGCTGACCCAGGGAGTATAGCCTTGGCGGGTGGGGCGGGATGAAGCATTGGGGCTGATTGTCAGGAGTATTGTCATGGGGGAAGGGGACATAGGGCTGACCGAGGGAGTATTGCCATTAGGGAGGAGGGGCGTGGGGCGGATCGAGGGGGCATAGCTTTGGGGGGCGGGGAGGGGGGGGTATGAGGCATGGGGCTGATCGAGGGAGAATTGTCATGAAGGGGACAGGGTGATTGTCAAAGAGGAGGGGAGTGGCGGTAGGAAGTATGGTGTGTGGGTGTGGGGGGCGTGGGGGGGGGGGGCATGTGGTCTGTGAGGGAATTGTGGGGATTTGCCTGGGGTGGGGGGGGGGGCAGTGGTTCTGGGATAATTCAGCCGGTAGGGAGGGCGTCTTTAAGACACAGATTGACAGATTGCAGATCGGCAGATTGCAGATCGGCAGATTGCAGTTTCACGCAATTATTCGTTAAAGTCCACCAATGGAATACCATGTCATCCATATGTACTCTAACATACCAGATACCATGGGGCTGACCGGAGGAGTATTGACATGAGGGGGGAGGGGGCGTGGAGCTGACAGAGGGAGTATTGTTTGGGTTTTCCCAAAAGACATATTGTTGTGTGGTTATGCCCGTCGCTTTGCCGTCTGTCTGTGATAGTACTGTGGCCCATAAGTACAACGGTGGCGCTGAGGTTATTTCTTCGCTCCGCGAGGTGAAACGGCCCCGCGGAGGTCTGGCGAAATTTACCGCGCGGAGCGGAGAAATAGACTGCGCGGAGTGAAGAAATGTATTGCGCGGAGCGGAGAAATGACCTCCGCGGAGCCGTTTCACTGCACGGAGCGGAGAAATATACTGCGTGGAGCGGAAAGATATCCTGCGCGGAACGGAGAAATGTACTGCGCGAAGCGAAGAAATGTGCACGCGAAGCGAAGAACTGTACACGCGGAGCAAAGAAATGTACCGCGCAGAGCGAAGAAATGACCTCCGCAGAGCCGTTTCACTGCACGGAGCGGAGAAATATACTGCGTGGAGCGGAAAGATATCCTGCGCGGAACGGAGAAATGTACTGCGCGAAGCGAAGAAATGTGCACGCGAAGCGAAGAACTGTACACGCGGAGCAAAGAAATGTACCGCGCGGAGCGGAGAAATGACCTCCGCAGAGCCGTTTCACTGCACGGAGCGGAGAAATATACTGCGTGGAGCGGAAAGATATCCTGCGCGGAACGGAGAAATGTACTGCGCGAAGCGAAGAAATGTGCACGCGAAGCGAAGAACTGTACACGCGGAGCAAAGAAATGTACCGCGCAGAGCGAAGAAATGACCTCCGCAGAGCCGTTTCACCTCGCGGAGCGGAGCAATACCCTCAGCGCAACCATTGTACCTATGGGCCACAGTATAAAGGCGACCACGGTGCGTGCCTGCGTCGCCTTGAGAAGATACCACCTGGTTGACAGTGGGTTGGTTTTGCGCGGCCTGGATTCCGCCACCAGCCAACTCACCCCCTCTACCTGGGGCCGTGTTCACAAAGATTCTTAAGTAAATTCTTAAGCAAATTCTTAAGAATTTTCAAGAATTCTCAATAAGTTGCTTAAGAATTCTAAAAGTGTTTCTCGAAAATTCTTGAGTAAAATGTTTTACTCTATTAGAGCAAAAAATAAGGAAAAGTTAAAGGTGTCCTGAGAATTCTTTCAAGTGTCATAAGTTGATAATTTGAAGACATGGCGATATAATATCAATCATTACGCAGAAACTGTTGCTTCGATTTTTGCGGAAATTGCCACGAAGGAGTGACATGCCGAATATTATAGAAATCGACGCGGCAGTTATTGTTTTCTTGCATATGGAGCGTAACATATTCGAGGCAGTACAACGTCAAAACCATAGCTTTGAAGAGTCTCATGTTTATTTCACTAATTTCGACTTTACCAAACTTTTAGTGTGCAAAATTTTTTGCTTTAATAAAAATAAGGAATTCTTTATAAGGAATATTTGTGAACACGGCCCCAGGTCTGTAGTGTATGATTCTGACGAGTGAGGGTGAAGAAAGTGGGAGGAATGACTGCAGGAGCCTGGTGGATGGCAGTGGGGAGGAGGGACAGGAGTTCGTGAGGCTGGTGGGCGGCTGCGGGGGCAATTCATTCCTGGTTTCTGTTCTTCCCCCTTTCCACGACTGTGCCCCCCCTCCCGCCTCTCTCAATATATCAAATCACAATATATCAACAAAACGGTGCCTTATCGCGAACCGCTCACTCACTGCCATCCCCAGCTCCGGCGCCGACTTTAACATGGGAATCCCCATAAGGAATGTTTGGCCCTCTAGCGGGAAAAGTAAAATAGAAAGTATCTTTTTTAAACTAAAAAACAACTAGGCGGTAAAATTAGACGTTCTGTGACCCGAATCCGATCTCTCTATTCCTAATATTAATTATGCAGTGAATTTACTTCGTATTTAAATATTTCATTTTTTTTGCGCCATGTGACGGCGAATTTTTCTTCGGGAAATGGGTCATACCGACTTTCTTAATACATCGTTGGAGGTTGACGAAGATTGAGTAAGTTAAAGTGGGAAAACAAAGTGCATCTAGTTTGAACATAAGGACAAGGTAAACTATGACATCATTTTGCGCTAAAATTTTTTCCTACGCGCCAAAAAAATAATCCATATTAAAGTTATTTCCCCTAATCAGTGGAACATTTTGACGCTAGTCGCATCTCTTTAGGACAAATATTAAGAAAGCCTTAGCACTTTTACGTTTTTCCTTTAACCGGACGGACTTGACCTTTGACCTTTGACATTGGAAAGTACATCACTTTAAAATTGTAGAGGTTCGGACATGCCACATTTCCATAAATATTGGTGAACGATAGCTGTTGTCGTTAGGGGAGTAGAGGGTACGAAAGAAATGCAAACAAACAAACATTGTTGTTCAAAAAATCGTTCTTCCGACATAAGACGACATATCTACGATATGTCGTCTTAACAAATTTACAAACCGAACATAGTAGTATACTGACAGAAGTCTTCAACTTTTGTCAGTAATAATAAGGTCCAAGGCCCATGAAATATCCTAGATGGCAATTGAATCACTGACAATCGGCGAGACAGACTCCGGTTGTCACTGTACACAACGGCCCGCATAGGGAACCCCCTTCAACGCACTCCAGTACAAGACGTCATATCCGGTTTCGGTCTCTGGCCAAGATCCCCAATAATTTTTTGGTGCGAGTTCTTCAAATTCGTCAAAAAATGATTTTTTGTAGATTTTGTACAAATTGCTAAAATAAACAGTCAGGATGACCCATATCGTGACAGGAATGTCTTTGCAGATCTGCCAAGTAGTATAAATGGTCTGACGGGGCCTTTAAAGCTCCAGTCACGTGACATGGGCTGAGCGTATACACACGAAAGCCGGCAATGTTTGCATGTAACTGGACAAGCCTCTCTTTGATTTATCACTCCAGAACCCCAGCATTGTAAGTATAATTTCTCTATTTAGTCATAATGCTGCAGACAATGTTGTGGTTATACCATTAGACATCTCATAGCTGTACTTCTTGGTCATTTAGCTTCGATTTCGATGGGTGTATTTCTTTGGGCCAGGACCGGTAGGCCGCCCGGTATACTCAAGCTCTTCCGGACCTACCGGTCGGGATACGTCGAATGTCAATGAAATGTTCACACCGGCCATGTCCGGTTCATTTAAGAGCAATGGAACCAGCCTAGACAGTCACTTTTCAAACAGCCGCCATCTTCTCCTGAATGTCCCGAAGCACGTCGGCGTACCGAATTGATGCGCGCCCACCCGAAAGAAAGTAAAGCCATCATGATCAACCGTCACACATGAGTGCCTACGGTAAGTTAGTTTTGAGCAGATAGTGAGCACGCGTATTACACGGGGCTCAACATACAATAAACAGTACACGGCGGGGGACCGGGATTGAGACATGTAAGGAGAGGATGAGGACCGGGAGTGAGACGGGTCAGGAGGGAATGGGGACCGGGAGTGAGACGGGTCAGGAGGGAATGGGGACCGGGAGTGAGACGGGTAAGGAGGGGATGGGGACCGGGAGTGAGACGGGTAAGGAGGGGATGGGAACCGGGAGTGAGACGGGTAAGGAGAGGATGGAAACCGGGAGTGAGACGGGTAAGGAGGAGATGGGGACTGGGAGTGAGACGGGTAAGGAGGGGATGGGGACCGAGAGTGAGACGGGTAAGGAGGGAATGGGGACCGGGAGTGTGAAGGGTAAGGAGAGGATGGAAACCGGGAGTGAGAAGGGTCAGGAGGGGATGGAGACCGGGAGCGACACGGGTAAGGAGGGGATGGTGACCGGGTGTGAGAAGGGTAAGGAGGGGATGGGGGCCGAGAGTGAGACGAGTAAGGAGGGGATGGGGACCGGGAGTGAGACGGGTAACGAGGGGATGAGGACTGTAAGTGACACGGGTAAGGAGGGAATGGGGACCGGGAGTGAGACGGGTAAGGCGGGGATGGGGACCGAGAGTGAGACGGGTAAGGAGGCGATGGGAACCGGGAGTGAGCAGGGTAAGGAGAGGATGGAAACCGGGAGTGAGACGGGTAAGGAGGAGATGGGGACCGGGAGTGACACGGGTAAGGAAGGGATGGGGACCGGGAGTGAGACATGTAGGGAAGGGGATGGGGACCGGGAGTGAGACGGGTAAGGAGGGGATGGGAACCGGGAGTGAGACGGGTAAGGAGAGGATGGAAACCGGGAGTGAGACGGGTAAGGAGGAGATGGGGACCGGGAGTGACACGGGTAAGAAAGGGATGGGGACCGGGAGTGAGACATGTAAGGAAGGGGATGGGTACCGGGAGTGAGACGGGTAAGGAGCTGATGGGGACCGGGAGTGACACGGGTAAGGAAGGGATGGGGACCGGGAGTGAGACGGGTAAGGAGGGGATGGGTACCGGGAGTGAGACGGGTAAGGAGCTGATGGGGACCCGGAGTGAGAAGGGTAAGGAGGGGATGGAAACCGGGAGTGACAAGGGTAAGTGAGGGATGGTGACCGGGAGTGAGACGGGTAAGGAGGTGAAGGGGACCGGCAGTGAGACGGGTAAGGAAGGGATGGGGACCGGGAGTGAGACGGGTAAGGAGAGGATGGGGACTGGGAGTGAGACGGGTAAGGAGGGGATGGGAACCGGGAGTGAGACGGGTAAGGAGCTGATGGGGATCGGAAGTGAGAAGGGTAAGGAGGGGATGGGAACCGGGAGTGACAAGGGCAAGGATCGGAAAGTGACCGGGAGTGAGACGGGTAAAGAGGGGATGGGGACCCGGGAGTGAGAAGGGTCAGGATGGGATGGGGACCGGTAGTGAGAATGGTCAGGAAGGAATGGTGACCGGGAGTGAGAAGTGTAAGGAGGGGATGGGGACCGGAAGTGAGATGAGTAAGGAGGGGATGGGGCCGGGAATGAGACGGGTAAGGAGGGGATGGGGATCGGGAGTGAGACGGGTAAGGAGGGGATGGGGACAGGGAGTGAGGCGGGTAAGGAGGGGATGGGGCCCGGGAGTGAGAAGAGTAAGGAGGGGATGGTAACCGGGAGTGACAAGGGTAAGGAGGGGATGGGGACCCGGGAGTGAGACGGGTAAGGAGGGGATTGGGGGCCGGGAGTGAGAAGGGTCAGGAGGGGATGGGGACCGGGAGTGAGACGGGTAAGGAGCTAATGGGGACTGGGAGTGAGACGGGTAAGGAGGGGATGGGAACCGGGAGTGAGAAGGGTCAGGTGGGGATGGGGAACGGTAGTGAGAAGGGTAAGGAAGGAATGGTGACCGGGATCGAAACATGTAAGGAGGGGATGGGGACTGGGAGTGAGAAGGGTCAGGAGGGGATGGGGACCGGGAGTGAGAAGGGTAAGGAGGGGATGACCGGTAGTGAGACGGGTAAGGAGGGGATGGGGACTGGGAGTGAGAAGGGTCAGGAGGGGATGGGGACCGGGAGTGAGAAGGGTAAGGAGGGGATGGGGACCAGAAGTGAGATGGGTAAGGAGGGGATGGGGACCGGGAATAAGACGGGTAAGGAAGGGATGGGGACCGGGAGTGGGAAGGGTCAGGAGGGGATGGGGACCGGTAGTGAGAATGGTCCGGAAGGAATGGTGACCGGGAGTGAGAAGGGTAAGGAAGGGATAGGGACCGGGAGTGAGAAGTGTAAGGAGGGGATGGGAACCGAAAGTGACACGGGTAAGGAGGGGATGGGAACCGGGAGTGACACGGGTAAGGAGGGGATGGGAACCGAGAGTGACACGGGTAAGGAGGGGATGGGGACCGTGCGTGAGAAGGGTAAGGAGGGGATGGGGACCAGGAGTGAGACGGGTAAGGAGGGGGGATGGGGACCGGGAGTGAGACGGGTAAGGAAAGGATAGGGACCGGGATTGAGACATGTAAGGAGGGGATGGGGACTGGGAGTGAGAAGGGTCAGGAGCGAATGGGGACCGGTAGTGAGACGGGTTAGGAGGGGATGGGGACCGGAAATGATATGGGTAAGTAGGGGATGGGGACCGGGATTGAGATATGTAAGGAGGGGATGGGGACTGGGAGTGAGAAGGGTCAGGAGGGAATGGGGACCGGTAGTGAGATCAGTAAAGAAGGAACGGTGACCGGGGGTGAGAAGGGTAAGGAGGGAATGGGGACCGGAAGTGAGACGGGTTAGGAGGGGATGGGGACCGGAAGTGAGATGAGTAAGGAGGGGATGGGGCCGGGAATGAGACGGGTAAGGAGGGGATGGGAATCGGGAGTGAGACGGGTAAGGAGGGGATGGGGACAGGGAGTGAGGCGGGTAAGGAGGGGATGGGGCCCGGGAGTGAAAAGAGTAAGGAGGGGATGGTAACCGGGAGTGACAAGGGTAAGGTTGGGATGGGGACCCGGGAGTGAGACGGGTAAGGAGGGGATTGGGGGCCGGGAGTGAGAAGGGTCAGGAGGGGATGGGGACCGGGAGTGAGACGGGTAAGGAGCTAATGGGGACTGGGAGTGAGACGGGTAAGGAGGGGATGGGAACCGGGAGTGACAAGGGTAAGGAAGGGATGGTGACCGGGGGTGAGACGGGTAAGGAGGGGATGGGGACCGGGAGTGAAACGGGTAAGGAAGGGATGGGGACCGGGAGTGAAACATGTAAGGAGGGGATGGGGACCGGGAGTGAGAAGGGTCAGGAGGGGATGGGGATCGGTAGTGAGAATGGTCAGGAAGGAATGGTGACCGGGAGTGAGAAGGGTAAGGAAGGGATGGGGACCGGGAGTGAGAAGTGTAAGGAGGGGATGGGAATCGAGAGTGACACGGGTAAGGAGGGGATGGGAACCGGGAGTGACACGGGAAAGGAGGGGATGAGAACCGAGAGTGACACGGGTAAGGAGGGGATGGGAACCGGGAATTAGACGGGTAAGGAGGGAGTGGGGATCGGGAGTGAGACGGGTAAGGAGGGGATGGCGACCGGGACTGAGAAGGGTAAGGAGGGGATGGTGACCGGGAGTGAAATGGGTAAGGAAGGGATGGGGACAGGGAGTGAGACAGGTAAGGAAAGGAAGGGGACCGGGATTGAGACATGTAAGGAGGGGATGGAGACCGGGAGTGAGAAGGGTCAGGAGGGGATGGGGAACGGTAGTGAGAAGGGTAAGGAAGGAATGGTGACCGGGATTGAAACATGTAAGGAGGGGATGGGGACCCGGAGTGAGAAGGGTAAGGAGGGGATGGAAACCGGGAGTGACAAGGGTAAGTGAGGGATGGTGACCGGGAGTGAGACGGGTAAGGAGGTGAAGGGGACCGGCAGTGAGACGGGAAAGGAAGGGATGGGGACCGGGAGTGAGACGGGTAAGGAGAGGATGGGGACTGGGAGTGAGACGGGTAAGGAGGGGATGGGAACCGGGAGTGAGACGGGTAAGGAGCTGATGGGGATCGGAAGTGAGAAGGGTAAGGAGGGGATGGGGACCGGGAGTGAGACGGGTAAGGAGGGGATGGGAACCGGGAGTGACAAGGGCAAGGATCGGAAAGTGACCGGGAGTGAGACGGGTAAGGAGGGGATGGGGACCCGGGAGTGAGAAGGGTCAGGATGGGATGGGGACCGGTAGTGAGAATGGTCAGGAAGGAATGGTGACCGGGAGTGAGAAGGGTAAGGAAGGGATGGGGACCGGGAGTGAGAAGTGTAAGGAGGGGATGGGGATCGGGAGTGAGACGGGTAAGGAGGGGATGGTGACGGGGAGTGAAATGAGTAAGGAAGGGATGGGGACCGGGAGTGAGAAGTGTAAGGAGGGGATGGGAACCGAGAGTGACATGGGTAAGGAGGGGATGGGAACCGGGAGTGACACGGGTAAGGAGGGGATGGGGACTGGGAGTGAGAAGGGTAAGGAAGGGATGAGGACCGGGATTGAGACATGTAAGGAGGGGATGGGGACCGGGAGTGAGAAGGGTCAGGTGGGGATGGGGAACGGTAGTGAGAAGGGTAAGGAAGGAATGGTGACCGGGATCGAAACATGTAAGGAGGGGATGGGGACTGGGAGTGAGAAGGGTCAGGAGGGGATGGGGACCGGGAGTGAGAAGGGTAAGGAGGGGATGGGGACCAGAAGTGAGATGGGTAAGGAGGGGATGGGGACCGGGAATAAGACGGGTATGGAAGGGATGGGGACCGGGAGTGGGAAGGGTCAGGAGGGGATGGGGACCGGTAGTGAGAATGGTCCGGAAGGAATGGTGACCGGGAGTGAGAAGGGTAAGGAAGGGATAGGGACCGGGAGTGAGAAGTGTAAGGAGGGGCTGGGAACCGAAAGTGACACGGGTAAGGAGGGGATGGGAACCGGGAGTGACACGGGTAAGGAGGGGATGGGAACCGAGAGTGACACGGGTAAGGAGGGGATGGGGACCGTGCGTGAGAAGGGTAAGGAGGGGATGGGGACCAGGAGTGAGACGGGTAAGGAAGGGGGATGGGGACCGGGAGTGAGACGGGTAAGGAAAGGATAGGGACCGGGATTGAGACATGTAAGGAGGGGATGGGGACTGGGAGTGAGAAGGGTCAGGAGGGAATGGGGACCGGTAGTGAGAAGGGTAAGCAAGGAATGGTGACCGGGAGTGAGAAGGGTAAGGAGGGAATGGGGACCGGAAGTGAGACGGGTTAGGAGGGGATGGGGACCGGAAATGATATGGGTAAGTAGGGGATGGGGACCGGGATTGAGATATGTAAGGAGGGGATGGGGACTGGGAGTGAGAAGGGTCAGGAGGGAATGGGGACCGGTAGTGAGATCAGTAAAGAAGGAATGGTGACCGGGGGTGAGAAGGGTAAGGAGGGAATGGGGACCGGAAGTGAGACGGGTTAGGAGGGGATGGGGACCGGAAGTGAGATGAGTAAGGAGGGGATGGGGCCGGGAATGAGACGGGTAAGGAGGGGATGGGGATCGGGAGTGAGACGGGTAAGGAGGGGATGGTCACAGGGAGTGAGGCGGGTAAGGAGGGGATGGGGACCGGGAGTGACAAGGGTAAGGAGGGGATGGGGACCCGGGAGTGAGACGGGTAAGGAGGGGATTGGGGGCCGGGAGTGAGAAGGGTCAGGAGGGGATGGGGACCGGGAGTGAGATGGGTAAGGAGCTAATGGGGACTGGGAGTGAGACGGGTAAGGAGGGGATGGGAACCGGGAGTGACAAGGGTAAGGAAGGGATGGTGACCGGGAGTCAGACGGGTAAGGAGGGGATGGGGACCGGGAGTGAAACGGGTAAGGAAGGGATGGGGACCGGGAGTGAAACATGTAAGGAGGGGATGGGGACCGGGAGTGAGAAGGGTCAGGAGAGGATGGGGACCGGTAGTGAGAATGGTCAGGAAGGAATGGTGACCGGGAGTGAGAAGGGTAAGGAAGGGATGGGGACCGGGAGTGAGAAGTGTAAGGAGGGGATGGGAATCGAGAGTGACACGGGTAAGGAGGGGATGGGAACCGGGAGTGACACGGGAAAGGAGGGGATGGGAACCGAGAGTGACACGGGTAAGGAGGGGAATTAGACGGGTAAGGAGGGAGTGGGGATCGGGAGTGAGACGGGTAAGGAGGGGATGGCGACCGGGACTGAGAAGGGTAAGGAGGGGATGGTGACCGGGAGTGAAATGGGTAAGGAAGGGATGGGGACAGGGAGTGAGACAGGTAAGGAAAGGAAGGGGACCGGGATTGAGACCTGTAAGGAGGGGATGGAGACCGGGAGTGACAAGGGTCAGGAGGGGATGGGGAACGGTAGTGAGAAGGGTAAGGAAGGAATGTAAGGAGGGGATGGGGACCGTGAGTGAGAAGGGTCAGGAGGGGATGGGGACCGGTAGTGAGATGGGTAAGGAGGGGATGGGGACGGGGAATAAGACGGGTAAGGGAGGGATGGGGACCGGGAGTGGGAAGGGTCAGGAGGGAATGGGGACCGATAGTGAGAATGGTCCGGAAGGAATGGTGACCGGGAGTGAGAAGGGTAAGGAAGGGATAGGGACCGGGAGTGAGAAGTGTAAGGAGGGGATGGGAACCAAAAGTGACACGGGTAAGGAGGGGATGGGAACCGGGAGTGACACGGGTAAGGAGGGGATGGGAACCGAGAGTGACACGGGTAAGGAGGGGATGGGAACCGTGCGTGAGAAGGGTAAGGAGGGGATGGGGACCAGGAGTGAGACGGGTAAGGAGGGGGGATGGGGACCGGGAGTGAGACGGGTAAGGAAAGGATAGGGACCGGGATTGAGACATGTAAGGAGGGGATGGGGACTGGGAGTGAGAAGGGTCAGTAGGGAATGGGGACCGGTAGTGAGAAGGGTAAGCAAGGAATGGTGACCGGGAGCAAGAAGGGTAAGGAGGGAATGGGGACCGGAAGTGAGACGGGTTAGGAGGGGATGGGGACCGCAAATGAGATGGGTAAGTAGGGGATGGGGACCGGGATTGAGACATGTAAGGAGGGGATGGGGACTGGGAGTGAAAAGGGTCAGGAGGGAATGGGGACCGGTAGTGAGACGGGTTAGTAGGGGATGGGGACCGGAAGTGAGATGAGTAAGGAGGGGATGGAGCCGGGAATGAGACGGGTAAGGAGGGGATGGGGATCGGGAGTGAGACGGGTAAGGAGGGGATGGGGACAGGGAGTGAGGCGGGTAAGGAGGGGATGGGGCCCGGGAGTGAGAAGAGTAAGGAGGGGATGGTAACCGGGAGTGACAAGGGTAAGGAGGGGATGGGGACCCGGGAGTGAGACGGGTAAGGAGGGGATTGGGGGCCGGGAGTGAGAAGGGTCAGGAGGGGATGGGGACCGGGAGTGAGACGGGTAAGGAGCTAATGGGGACTGGGAGTGAGACGGGTAAGGAGGGGATGGGACCCGGGAGTGACAAGGGTAAGGAAGGGATGGTGACCGGGAGTGAGACGGGTAAGGAGGGGATGGGGCCGGGAATGAGACGGGTAAGGAGGGGATGGGGATCGGGAGTGAGACGGGTAAGGAGGGGATGGTCACAGGGAGTGAGGCGGGTAAGGAGGGGATGGGGACCGGGAGTGACAAGGGTAAGGAGGGGATGGGGACCCGGGAGTGAGACGGGTAAGGAGGGGATTGGGGGCCGGGAGTGAGAAGGGTCAGGAGGGGATGGGGACCGGGAGTGAGATGGGTAAGGAGCTAATGGGGACTGGGAGTGAGACGGGTAAGGAGGGGATGGGAACCGGGAGTGACAAGGGTAAGGAAGGGATGGTGACCGGGAGTCAGACGGGTAAGGAGGGGATGGGGACCGGGAGTGAAACGGGTAAGGAAGGGATGGGGACCGGGAGTGAAACATGTAAGGAGGGGATGGGGACCGGGAGTGAGAAGGGTCAGGAGAGGATGGGGACCGGTAGTGAGAATGGTCAGGAAGGAATGGTGACCGGGAGTGAGAAGGGTAAGGAAGGGATGGGGACCGGGAGTGAGAAGTGTAAGGAGGGGATGGGAATCGAGAGTGACACGGGTAAGGAGGGGATGGGAACCGGGAGTGACACGGGAAAGGAGGGGATGGGAACCGAGAGTGACACGGGTAAGGAGGGGAATTAGACGGGTAAGGAGGGAGTGGGGATCGGGAGTGAGACGGGTAAGGAGGGGATGGCGACCGGGACTGAGAAGGGTAAGGAGGGGATGGTGACCGGGAGTGAAATGGGTAAGGAAGGGATGGGGACAGGGAGTGAGACAGGTAAGGAAAGGAAGGGGACCGGGATTGAGACCTGTAAGGAGGGGATGGAGACCGGGAGTGACAAGGGTCAGGAGGGGATGGGGAACGGTAGTGAGAAGGGTAAGGAAGGAATGTAAGGAGGGGATGGGGACCGTGAGTGAGAAGGGTCAGGAGGGGATGGGGACCGGTAGTGAGATGGGTAAGGAGGGGATGGGGACGGGGAATAAGACGGGTAAGGGAGGGATGGGGACCGGGAGTGGGAAGGGTCAGGAGGGAATGGGGACCGATAGTGAGAATGGTCCGGAAGGAATGGTGACCGGGAGTGAGAAGGGTAAGGAAGGGATAGGGACCGGGAGTGAGAAGTGTAAGGAGGGGATGGGAACCAAAAGTGACACGGGTAAGGAGGGGATGGGAACCGGGAGTGACACGGGTAAGGAGGGGATGGGAACCGAGAGTGACACGGGTAAGGAGGGGATGGGAACCGTGCGTGAGAAGGGTAAGGAGGGGATGGGGACCAGGAGTGAGACGGGTAAGGAGGGGGGATGGGGACCGGGAGTGAGACGGGTAAGGAAAGGATAGGGACCGGGATTGAGACATGTAAGGAGGGGATGGGGACTGGGAGTGAGAAGGGTCAGTAGGGAATGGGGACCGGTAGTGAGAAGGGTAAGCAAGGAATGGTGACCGGGAGCAAGAAGGGTAAGGAGGGAATGGGGACCGGAAGTGAGACGGGTTAGGAGGGGATGGGGACCGCAAATGAGATGGGTAAGTAGGGGATGGGGACCGGGATTGAGACATGTAAGGAGGGGATGGGGACTGGGAGTGAAAAGGGTCAGGAGGGAATGGGGACCGGTAGTGAGACGGGTTAGTAGGGGATGGGGACCGGAAGTGAGATGAGTAAGGAGGGGATGGAGCCGGGAATGAGACGGGTAAGGAGGGGATGGAGATCGGGAGTGAGACGGGTAAGGAGGGGATGGGGACAGGGAGTGAGGCGGGTAAGGAGGGGATGGGGCCCGGGAGTGAGAAGAGTAAGGAGGGGATGGTAACCGGGAGTGACAAGGGTAAGGAGGGGATGGGGACCCGGGAGTGAGACGGGTAAGGAGGGGATTGGGGGCCGGGAGTGAGAAGGGTCAGGAGGGGATGGGGACCGGGAGTGAGACGGGTAAGGAGCTAATGGGGACTGGGAGTGAGACGGGTAAGGAGGGGATGGGACCCGGGAGTGACAAGGGTAAGGAAGGGATGGTGACCGGGAGTGAGACGGGTAAGGAGGGCATGGGGACCGGGAGTGAGACGGGTAAGGAAGGGATGGGGACCGGGAGTGAAACATGTAAGGAGGGGATGGGGACCGGGAGTAAGAAGGGTCAGGAGGGGATGGGGACCGGTAGTGAGAATGGTCAGGAAGGAATGGTGACCGGGAGTGAGAAGGGTAAGGAAGGGATGGGGACCGGGAGTGAGAAGTGTAAGGAGGGGATGGGAATCGAGAGTGACACGGGTAAGGAGGGGATGGGAAACGGGAGTGACACGGGAAAGGAGGGGATGGGAACCGAGAGTGACACGGGTAAGGAGGGGATGGGAACCGGGAATTAGACGGGTAAGGAGGGGGTGGGGATCGGAAGTGAGACGGGTAAGGAGGGGATGGCGACCGGGACTGAGAAGGGTAAGGAGGGGAGGGTGACCGGGAGTGAAATGGGTAAGGAAGGGATGGGGACAGGGAGTGAGACAGGTAAGGAAAGGAAGGGGACCGGGATTGAGACATGTAAGGAGGGGATGGAGACCGGGAGTGAGAAGGGTCAGGAGGGGATGGGGGCCGGGAGTGAGAAGGGTAAGGAAGGAATGGTGACCGGGAGTGAGAAGGGTAAGGAAGAGAAGGGGACCGGGATTGAGACATGTAAGGAGGGGATGGGGACCGGGAGTGAGAAGGGTCAGGTGGGGATGGGGACCGGTAGTGAGAAGGGTAAGGAAGGAATGGTGACCGGGTGTGAGAATGGTAAGGAGGTGATGGGGACCGGAAGTGAGACGGGTTAGGAGGGGTTGGGGACCGGAAGTGAGATGGGTAAGGAGGGGATGGGGATCGGGAGTGAGGTGGGTAAGGAGGGGACTGGGACCGGGAGAGAGACGGGTAAGGAAGGAATGGGAACCGAGAGTGACACGGGTAAGGAGGGGATGGGGACCGTGCGTGAGAAGGGCAAGGAGGGGATGGGGACCGAGAGTGAGACGAGTAAGGAGGGGATGGGGACCGGTAGTTAGAAGGGTAAGGAAGGAATGGTGACCGGGGGTGAGAAGGGAAAGGAAGGGATGGGGACGGGGAGTGAGACGGGTAAGGAGGGGATGGGGACCGGTAGTTAGAAGGGTAAGGAAGGAATGGTGACCGGGAGTGAGGAGGGTAAGGAAGGGATGGGACCCGGAGTGAGACGGGTAAGGTGGGTATGGAAACCGGGGGTGCGACGGGTAAGGAAGGGATGGGGACCGGGAGTCAAACGGGTAAGGAGGGAATTGGGACCGGGAGTGAGACGGGTAAGGAGGGGATGGGGACCGTGCGTGAGTATGGTAAGGAGGGGATGGGGACCGGGAGTGAGACGGGTAAGGAGGGGATGGGGATCGGGAGTGAGACGGGTCAGGAGGGGATGGGGACCGGGAGTGAGAAGGGTAAGGAATGGATGGGGACCGAGAGTGAGACGGTTAAGGAGGAGATGGGGACTGTAAGTGAGACGGGTAAGGAAGGGATGGGGACCGGGAGTGAGACGGTTAAGGAGGAGATGGGGACCGGAAGTGAGAAGAGTAAGGAGGGGATGGTGACCGGAGTGAGACTGCTAAGGAAGGGGTGGGAACCGGGAGTGAGAAGGGTAAGAAAGGGATGGTGACCGGGAGTGAGACGGGTTAGGAGGGGAAGGGGATCTGGAGTGAGACGGGTAAGGAGGGGATGGGGATCGGGAGTGAGATGGGCAAGGAGGGGATGGGGACCGTGCGTGAGAAGGGTAAGGAGGGGATGGGGACCGGGAGTGAGACGGGTAAGGAAGGGGTGGGAACCGGGAGTGAGAAGGGTAAGAAAGGGATGGTGACCGGGAGTGAGACGGGTTAGGAGGGGAAGGGGATCTGGAGTGAGACGGGTAAGGAGGGGTTGGGGATCGGGAGTGAGACGGGCAAGGAGGGGATGGGGACCGTGCGTGAGAAGGGTAAGGAGGGGATGGGGACCGGGAGTGAGAAGGGTAAGGAGGGGATGGTGACCGGGAGTGAGACTGGTAAGGAAGGGGTGGGCACCGGGAGTGGGAAGGGTAAGGAAGGGATGGGGACCGAGAGTGAGACGGGTAAGGAGGAGATGGGGACTGTAAGTGAGACGGGTAAGGAAGGGATGGGGACCGGGAGTGAGACGGGTAAGGAACGGATGGGGACCGGAAGTGTGAAGAGTAAGGAGGGGATGGTGACCGGGAGTGAGACTGGTAAGGAAGGGGTGGGCACCGGGAGTGGGAAGGGTAAGGAAGGGATGGTGACCGGGAGTGAGACGGGTTCGGTGGGGATGGGGATCGGGAGTGCGACGGGTAAGGAGGGGATGGGGATCGGGAGTGAGACGGGTAAGGATGGAATGGGGACCCGGAGTGAGACCGGTTAGGAGGGGATGGGGCCGGGAGGGAGAAAGGTAAGGAAGGAATGGGGACCGGGAGTGAGATGGGTAAGGAGGAGATGGGGACCGGGAGTGAGACGGGTAAGGAGGAGATGGGGACCGGGAGTGAGACGGGTAAGGAAGGGATGGGGACCGGGAGTGAGACGGGTAGGGAGGGGATGGGGACCGGGAGTGAGAAGAGTAAGGAGGGGATGGTGACCGGGAGTGAAAAGGGTAAGGAGGGGATGGGGACCGGGAGTGAGACGGGTAAGGAGGGGATGGGGATCGGGAGTGAGACGGGTAAGGAAGGGATGGGGACCGGGAGTGAGACGGGTAAGGAGGGGATGGGGACCGGGAGTGAGACGGGTAAGGAGGGGATGGGGACCGGGAGTGAGACGGGTAAGGAGGGGATGGGGACCGGGAGTGAAAAGGGTAAGGAGGGGATGGGGACCGGGAGTGAGACGGGTAAGGAGGGGATGGGGATCGGGAGTGAGACAGGTAAGGAGGGGATGGGGACCGGGAGTGAGACGGGTAAGGAGGGGATGGGGACAGGCAGTGAAAAGGGTAAGGAGGGGATGGGGACCGGGAGTGAGACGGATAAGGAGAAGATGGGGACCGGAAGTGAGACGGGTAAGGAGAGGATGGGGACCGGGAGTGAGACGGGTAAGGAGTGGATGGGGACCGGACTGAAACGGGTAAGGAGGGGATGGCGACCCGGGAGTAAGACGGGTAAGGAGGGGATGGGGACCGGGAGTGAGAGGGTAAGGAAGTGATGGGGACCGAGAGTGAGACGGGTAAGGAAGGGATGGGGACCGGGAGTGAGACTGGTAGGGAGGGGATGGGGACCGGGCGTGAGACGGGTAAGGAGCGGATGGGGACCGGGATTGAGACGGGCAAGGAGGGGATGGGGACCGGGAGTGAGACGGGTACGGAAGGGATGGCGACCCGGGAGTGAGTCGGGTAAAGAGGGGATGGGGACCCGGAGTGAGACGGGTAAGGAGGGGATGGGGACCGGGAGTGAGACGGGTAAGGAGGGGATGGGGAACGGGAGTGAGACGGGTAAGGAGGGGATGGGGACCGGGAATGAGAAGAGCAAGGAGGGGATGGGGACCGGGAGTGAGACGGGTAAGGAGGGGATGGGGACCGGGAGTGAGACGGGTAAGGAGTGGATGGGGACCGGGAGTGAAACGGGTAAGGAGGGGATGGCGACCTGGGAGTGAGACGGGTAAGGAGGGGATGGGGACCGGGAGTGAGACGGGTAAGGAGTGGATGGGGACCGGGAGTGAAACGGGTAAGGAGGGGATGGCGACCGGGAGTAAGGACTAGGTAAGGAAGGGAAGGGCACCGGGAGTGAGAAGGGTAAGGAGGGGATGGGGACCGGGAGTGAGACGGGTAAGGAGCGGATGGGGACCGGGATTGAGACGGGCAAGGAGGGGATGGGGACCGGGAGTGAGACGGGTACGGAAGGGATGGCGACCCGGGAGTGAGTCGGGTAAGGAGGGGATGGGGACCCGGAGTGAGACGGGTAAGGAGGGGATGGGGACCGGGAGTGAGACGGGTAAGGAGGGGATGGGGACCGGGAGTGAGACGGGTAAGGAGGGAATGTGGACCGGGAGTGAGACGGGTTAGGAAGGGATGGGGACCGGGAGTGAGACGGGTAAGGAGGGGATGGGGACTGTAAGTGAGACGGGTAAGGAGGGGATGGGGACCGGGAGTGAGAAGAGTAAGGAGGGGATGGGGACCGGGAGTGAGATAGGTAAGGAAGGGAAGGGCACCGGGAGTGAGAAGGGTAAGGAGGGGATGGGGACCAGGAGTAAGACGGGTAAGGAGGGGATGGTGACCGGGAGTATGACGGGTAAGGAGGGGATGGGGACCGGGAGTGAGACGGGTTAGGAGGGGATGGGGACCGGGAGTGAGACGGGTTAGGAGGAGATGGGGACCGGGAGTGAGACGGGTAAGGAGGGGATGGGGACCGGGAGTGAGACGGGCAAGGAGGGGATGGGGACCGGGAGTGAGAAGGGTAAGGAGGGGATGGGGACCAGGAGTAAGACGGGTAAGGAGGGGATGGTGACCGGGAGTATGACGGGTAAGGAGGGGATGGGGATCGGGAGTGAGACGGGTAAGGAGGGGATGGGGACCGGGAGTGAGACGGGTAAGGAGGGGATGGGGACCGGGAGTGAGACGGGTAAGGAGTGGATGGGGACCGGGAGTGAGACGGGTAAGGAGTGGATGGGGACCGGGAGTGAAACGGGTAAGGAGGGGATGGCGACCTGGGAGTGAGACGGGTAAGGAGGGGATGGGGACCGGGAGTGAGACGGGTAAGGAGGGGATGGTGACCGGGAGTATGACGGGTAAGGAGGGGATGGCCACCCGGGAGTGAGACGGGTAAGGAGGGGATGGGGACCGGGAGTGAGACGGGTAAGGAGGGGATGGGGACCGGGAGTGAGACGGGTAAGGAGTGGATGGGGACCGGGAGTGAAACTGGTAAGGAGGGGATGGCGACCGGGAGTATGACGGGTAAGGAGGGGATGGGGACCGGGAGTGAGACGGGTTAGGAGGAGATGGGGACCGGGAGTGAGACGGGTAAGGAGGGGATGGGGACCGGGAGTGAGACGGGCAAGGAGGGGATGGGGACCGGGAATGAGAAGAGCAAGGAGGGGATGGGGACCGGGAGTGAGACGGGTAAGGAGGGGATGGGGACCGGGAGTGAGACGGGTAAGGAGTGGATGGGGACCGGGAGTGAAACGGGTAAGGAGGGGATGGCGACCTGGGAGTGAGACGGGTAAGGAGGGGATGGGGACCGGGAGTGAGACGGGTAAGGAAGGGAAGGAGACCGGAAGTGGGACGGGTAAGGAGGGGATGGGGACCGGGAGTGAGACGGGTAAGGAGGGGATGGAGACCGGAAGTGAGACAGGTAAGGAGGGGATGGGGACCGTGAGTGAGACGGGTAAGGAGTGGATGGGGACCGGGAGTAAAACGGGTAAGGAGGGGATGGCCACCCGGGAGTGAGACGGGTAAGGAGGGGATGGGGACCGGGAGTGAGACGGGTAAGGAAGGGATGGGGACCGAGAGTGAGACGTGTAAGGAAGGGATGGGGACCGGGAGTGAGACGGGTAAGGAGGGGATGGGGACCGGGCGTGAGACGGGTTAGAAAGGGATGGGGACCGGGAGTGAGACGAGTAAGGAGGGGATGGGGACTGTAAGTGAGACGGGTAAGGAAGGGATGGGGACCGGGAGTGAGAAGAGTAAGGAGGGGATGGTGACCGGGAGTGAGACGGGTAAGGAGGGGATGAGGACCGGGAGTGAGACGGGTAAGGAGGGGATGGGGACCGGGAGTGAGAAGGGTAAGGAGGGGATGGTGACCGGGAGTGAGACGGGTAAGGAGGGGATGGTGACCGGGAGTGAGATGGGTAAGGAGTGGATGGTGACCGGGAGTGAGAAGGGTAAGGAGGGGATGGGGACCGGGAGTGAGAAGAGTAAGGAGGGGATGGGGACCGGGAGTGAGAAGGGTAAGGAGGGGATGGTGACCGGGAGTGAGAAGGGTAAGGAGGGGATGGGGACCGGGAGTGAGAAGAGTAAGGAGGGGATGGGGACCGGGAGTGAGAAGGGTAAGGAGGGGATGGTGACCGGGAGTGAGACGGGTAAGGAGGGGATGGTGACCGGGAGTGAGACGGGTAAGGAGGGGATGGTGACCGGGAGTGAGACGGGTAAGGAGTGGATGGGGACCGGGAGTGAGAAGAGTAAGGATGGGATGGGGACCGGGAGTGAGAAGGGTAAGGAGGGGATGGTGACCGGGAGTGAGACGGGTAAGGAGGGGATGGTGACCGGGAGTGAGACGGGTAAGGAGGGGATGGTGACCGGGAGTGAGACGGGTAAGGAGGGGATGGTGACCGGGAGTGAGACGGGTAAGGAGGGGATGGTGACCGGGAGTGAGAAGAGTAAGGAGGGGATGGGGACCGGGAGTGAGAAGGGTAAGGAGGGGATGGTGACCGGGAGTGAGACGGGTAAGGAGGGGATGGTGACCGGGAGTGAGACGGGTAAGGAGGGGATGGGGCCGGGAGTGAGACGGGTAAGGAGGGGATGGTGACCGGGAGTGAGACGGGTAAGGAGTGGATGGGGACCGGGAGTGAGACGGGTTAGGAGGGGATGGGGACCGGGAGTGAGACGGATTAGGAGGGGATGGGGACCGGGAGTGAGAAGAGTAAGGATGGGATGGTGACCGGGAGTGAGACGGGTAAGGAGGGGATGGGGGCCGGGAGTGAGACGGGTAAGGAGGGGATGGTGACCGGGAGTGAGACGGGTAAGGAAGGGATGGGGACCGGGAGTGAGACGGGTTAGGAGGGGATGGGGACCGGGAGTGAGACGGGTTAGGAGGGGATGGGGACCGGGAGTGAGAAGAGTAAGGATGGGATGGTGACCGGGAGTGAGACGGGTAAGGAGGGGATGGGGGCCGGGAGTGAGACGGGTAAGGAGGGGATGGTGACCGGGAGTGAGACGGGTAAGGAGAGGATGGGGACCGGGAGTGAGACGGGTTAGGAGGGGATGGGGACCGGGAGTGAGACGGGTAAGGAAGGGATGGGGACCGGGAGTGAGACGGGTTAGGAGGGGATGGGGGCCGGGAGTGAGACGGGTAAGGAGGGGATGGTGACCGGGAGTGAGACGGGTAAGGAAGGGATGGGGACCGGGAGTGAGACGGGTTAGGAGGGGATGGGGGCCGGGAGTGAGAAGGGTAAGGAGGGGATGGGGACCGGGAGTGAGACGGGTAAGGAGGGGATGGTGACCGGGAGTGAGACGGGTAAGGAGGGGATGGGGACAGGGAGTGAGAACAGTAAGGATGGGATGGTGACCGGGAGTGAGACGGGTAAGGAGGGGATGGGGGCCGGGAGTGAGACGGGTAAGGAGGGGATGGTGACCGGGAGTGAGACGGGTAAGGAGAGGATGGGGACCGGGAGTGAGACGGGTTAGGAGGGGATGGGGACCGGGAGTGAGACGGGTAAGGAGGGGATGGTGACCGGGAGTGAGACGGGTAAGGAGGGGATGGGGGCCGGGAGTGAGACGGGTAAGGAGGGGATGGTGACCGGGAGTGAGACGGGTAAGGAGGAGATGGGGACCGGGAGTGAGACGGGTAAGGAGGGGATGGGGGCCGGGAGTGAGACGGGTAAGGAGGGGATGGGGACCGGGAGTGAGAAGGGTAAGGAGGGGATGGTGACCGGGAGTGAGACGGGTAAGGAGGGGATGGGGACCGGGAGTGAGAAGGGTAAGGAGGGGATGGGGACCGGGAGTGAGGCGGGTAAGGAGGGGATGGTGACCGGGAGTGAGACGGGTAAGGAGGGGATGGGGACCGGGAGTGAGACGGGTAAGGAGGGGATGGGGACCGGGAGTGAGACGGGTAAGGAGGGGATGGGGACCGGGAGTGAGAAGAGTAAGGATGGGATGGTGACCGGGAGTGAGACGGGTAAGGAGGGGATGGTGACCGGGAGTGAGACGGGTAAGGAGGGGATGGGGGCCGGGAGTGAGACGGGTTAGGAGGGGATGGGGACCGGGAGTGAGACGGGTTAGGAGGGGATGGGGGCCGGGAGTGAGACGGGTAAGGAGGGGATGGTGACCGGGAGTGAGACGGGTAAGGAGGGGATGGGGACCGGGAGTGAGAGGGGTAAGGAGGAGATGGGGACCGGGAGTGAGACGGGTAAGGAGGGGATGGGGACTGGGAGTGAGACGGGTAAGGAGGGGATGGTGACCGGGAGTGAGACGGGTAAGGAGGGGATGGTGACCGGGAGTGAGAATGGTAAGGAGGGGATGGGGACCGGGAGTGAGACGGGTAAGGAAGGGATGGGGACCGGGAGTGAGACGGGTAAGGAGGGGATGGTGACCGGGAGTGAGACGGGTAAGGATGGGATGGTGACCGGGAGTGAGACGGGTAAGGAGGGGATGGGGGCCGGGAGTGAGACGGGTAAGGAGGGGATGGTGACCGGGAGTGAGACGGGTAAGGAAGGGATGGGGACCGGGAGTGAGACGGGTAAGGAGGGGATGGGGACCGGGAGTGAGAAGAGTAAGGAGGGGATGGTGACCGGGAGTGAGACGGGTAAGGAGGGGATGGTGACCGGGAGTGAGACGGGTAAGGAGGGGATGGGGACCGGGAGTGAGACGGGTAAGGAGGGGATGGGGACCGGGAGTGAGACGGGTAAGGAGGGGATGGTGACCGGGAGTGAGACGGGTAAGGAGGGGATGGTGACCGGGAGTGAGACGGGTTAGGAGGGGATGGGGGCCGGGAGTGAGACGGGTAAGGAGGGGATGGTGACCGGGAGTGAGACGGGTAAGGAGGGGATGGGGACCGGGAGTGAGAAGGGTAAGGAGGGGATGGGGACCGGGAGTGAGACGGGTAAGGAGGGGATGGGGACTGGGAGTGAGACGGGTAAGGAGGGGATGGTGACCGGGAGTGAGACGGGTAAGGAGGGGATGGTGACCGGG
Source organism: Arenicola marina (assembly GCA_964019135.1). Classification (NCBI taxonomy): domain Eukaryota; kingdom Metazoa; phylum Annelida; class Polychaeta; family Arenicolidae; genus Arenicola; species Arenicola marina. The sequence goes on along the minus strand of OZ025248.1, from coordinate 49,884,180 downwards.
AGTGAGAATGGTAAGGAAGGGATGGGGACCGGGAGTGAGACGGGTAAGGAAGGGATGGGGACCGGGAGTGAGACGGGTAAGGAGGGGATGGTGACCGGGAGTGAGACGGGTAAGGATGGGATGGTGACCGGGAGTGAGACGGGTAAGGAGGGGATGGGGGCCGGGAGTGAGACGGGTAAGGAGGGGATGGTGACCGAGAGTGAGACGGGTAAGGAAGGAATGGGGACCGGGAGTGAGACGGGTAAGGAGGGGATGGTGACCGGGAGTGAGACGGTTAAGGAGGGGATGGTGACCGGGAGTGAGACGGGTAAGGAGGGGATGGGGGCCGGGAGTGAGACGGGTAAGGAGGGGATGGTGACCGGGAGTGAGACGGGTAAGGAGGGGATGGAGACCCGGAGTGAGACGGGTAAGGAGGGGATGGGGACTGTAAGTGAGACGGTTAAGGAGGGGATGGGGACCGGGAGTGAGACGGGTAAGGAGGGGATGGGGACTGTAAGTGAGACGGGTAAGGAGCGGATGGGGACCGGGAGTGAGACGGGTAAGGAGGGGATGGGGACCGGGAGTGAGACGGGTAAGGAGGGGATGGGGACTGTAAGTGAGACGGGTAAGGAGGGGATGGTGACCGGGAGTGAGACGGGTAAGGATGGGATGGTGACCGGGAGTGAGACGGGTAAGGAGGGGATGGGGGCCGGGAGTGAGACGGGTAAGGAGGGGATGGTGACCGGGAGTGAGACGGGTAAGGAAGGGATGGGGACCGGGAGTGAGACGGGTAAGGAGGGGATGGGGACCGGGAGTGAGAAGAGTAAGGAGGGGATGGTGACCGGGAGTGAGACGGGTAAGGAGGGGATGGTGACCGGGAGTGAGACGGGTAAGGAGGGGATGGGGACCGGGAGTGAGACGGGTAAGGAGGGGATGGGGACCGGGAGTGAGACGGGTAAGGAGGGGATGGTGACCGGGAGTGAGACGGGTAAGGAGGGGATGGTGACCGGGAGTGAGACGGGTTAGGAGGGGATGGGGGCCGGGAGTGAGACGGGTAAGGAGGGGATGGTGACCGGGAGTGAGACGGGTAAGGAGGGGATGGGGACCGGGAGTGAGAAGGGTAAGGAGGGGATGGGGACCGGGAGTGAGACGGGTAAGGAGGGGATGGGGACTGGGAGTGAGACGGGTAAGGAGGGGATGGTGACCGGGAGTGAGACGGGTAAGGAGGGGATGGTGACCGGGAGTGAGAATGGTAAGGAAGGGATGGGGACCGGGAGTGAGACGGGTAAGGAAGGGATGGGGACCGGGAGTGAGACGGGTAAGGAGGGGATGGTGACCGGGAGTGAGACGGGTAAGGATGGGATGGTGACCGGGAGTGAGACGGGTAAGGAGGGGATGGGGGCCGGGAGTGAGACGGGTAAGGAGGGGATGGTGACCGGGAGTGAGACGGGTAAGGAAGGGATGGGGACCGGGAGTGAGACGGGTAAGGAGGGGATGGTGACCGGGAGTGAGACGGTTAAGGAGGGGATGGTGACCGGGAGTGAGACGGGTAAGGAGGGGATGGGGGCCGGGAGTGAGACGGGTAAGGAGGGGATGGTGACCGGGAGTGAGACGGGTAAGGAGGGGATGGAGACCGGGAGTGAGACGGGTAAGGAGGGGATGGGGACTGTAAGTGAGACGGTTAAGGAGGGGATGGGGACCGGGAGTGAGACGGGTAAGGAGGGGATGGGGACTGTAAGTGAGACGGGTAAGGAGCGGATGGGGACCGGGAGTGAGACGGGTAAGGAGGGGATGGGGACCGGGAGTGAGACGGGTAAGGAGGGGATGGGGACTGTAAGTGAGACGGGTAAGGAGGGGATGGGGACCGGGAGTGAGACGGGTAAGGAGGGGATGGGGACTGTAAGTGAGACGGGTAAGGAGGGGATGGGGACAGGGAGTGAGAACAGTAAGGATGGGATGGTGACCGGGAGTGAGACGGGTAAGGAGGGGATGGGGGCCGGGAGTGAGACGGGTAAGGAGGGGATGGTGACCGGGAGTGAGACGGGTAAGGAGAGGATGGGGACCGGGAGTGAGACGGGTTAGGAGGGGATGGGGACCGGGAGTGAGACGGGTAAGGAGGGGATGGTGACCGGGAGTGAGACGGGTAAGGAGGGGATGGGGGCCGGGAGTGAGACGGGTAAGGAGGGGATGGTGACCGGGAGTGAGACGGGTAAGGAGGAGATGGGGACCGGGAGTGAGACGGGTAAGGAGGGGATGGGGGCCGGGAGTGAGACGGGTAAGGAGGGGATGGGGACCGGGAGTGAGAAGGGTAAGGAGGGGATGGTGACCGGGAGTGAGACGGGTAAGGAGGGGATGGGGACCGGGAGTGAGAAGGGTAAGGAGGGGATGGGGACCGGGAGTGAGGCGGGTAAGGAGGGGATGGTGACCGGGAGTGAGACGGGTAAGGAGGGGATGGGGACCGGGAGTGAGACGGGTAAGGAGGGGATGGGGACCGGGAGTGAGACGGGTAAGGAGGGGATGGGGACCGGGAGTGAGAAGAGTAAGGATGGGATGGTGACCGGGAGTGAGACGGGTAAGGAGGGGATGGTGACCGGGAGTGAGACGGGTAAGGAGGGGATGGGGGCCGGGAGTGAGACGGGTTAGGAGGGGATGGGGACCGGGAGTGAGACGGGTTAGGAGGGGATGGGGGCCGGGAGTGAGACGGGTAAGGAGGGGATGGTGACCGGGAGTGAGACGGGTAAGGAGGGGATGGGGACCGGGAGTGAGAAGGGTAAGGAGGAGATGGGGACCGGGAGTGAGACGGGTAAGGAGGGGATGGGGACTGGGAGTGAGACGGGTAAGGAGGGGATGGTGACCGGGAGTGAGACGGGTAAGGAGGGGATGGTGACCGGGAGTGAGAATGGTAAGGAAGGGATGGGGACCGGGAGTGAGACGGGTAAGGAAGGGATGGGGACCGGGAGTGAGACGGGTAAGGAGGGGATGGTGACCGGGAGTGAGACGGGTAAGGATGGGATGGTGACCGGGAGTGAGACGGGTAAGGAGGGGATGGGGGCCGGGAGTGAGACGGGTAAGGAAGGGATGGGGACCGGGAGTGAGACGGGTAAGGAGGGGATGGGGACCGGGAGTGAGAAGAGTAAGGAGGGGATGGTGACCGGGAGTGAGACGGGTAAGGAGGGGATGGTGACCGGGAGTGAGACGGGTAAGGAGGGGATGGGGACCGGGAGTGAGACGGGTAAGGAGGGGATGGGGACCGGGAGTGAGACGGGTAAGGAGGGGATGGTGACCGGGAGTGAGACGGGTAAGGAGGGGATGGTGACCGGGAGTGAGACGGGTTAGGAGGGGATGGGGGCCGGGAGTGAGACGGGTAAGGAGGGGATGGTGACCGGGAGTGAGACGGGTAAGGAGGGGATGGGGACCGGGAGTGAGACGGGTAAGGAAGGGATGGGGACCGGGAGTGAGACGGGTAAGGAGGGGATGGTGACCGGGAGTGAGACGGGTAAGGATGGGATGGTGACCGGGAGTGAGACGGGTAAGGAAGGGATGGGGACCGGGAGTGAGACGGGTAAGGAGGGGATGGGGACCGGGAGTGAGAAGAGTAAGGAGGGGATGGTGACCGGGAGTGAGACGGGTAAGGAGGGGATGGTGACCGGGAGTGAGACGGGTAAGGAGGGGATGGGGACCGGGAGTGAGACGGGTAAGGAGGGGATGGGGACCGGGAGTGAGACGGGTAAGGAGGGGATGGTGACCGGGAGTGAGACGGGTAAGGAGGGGATGGTGACCGGGAGTGAGACGGGTTAGGAGGGGATGGGGGCCGGGAGTGAGACGGGTAAGGAGGGGATGGTGACCGGGAGTGAGACGGGTAAGGAGGGGATGGGGACCGGGAGTGAGAAGGGTAAGGAGGGGATGGGGACCGGGAGTGAGACGGGTAAGGAGGGGATGGGGACTGGGAGTGAGACGGGTAAGGAGGGGATGGTGACCGGGAGTGAGACGGGTAAGGAGGTGATGGTGACCGGGAGTGAGAATGGTAAGGAAGGGATGGGGACCGGGAGTGAGACGGGTAAGGAAGGGATGGGGACCGGGAGTGAGACGGGTAAGGAGGGGATGGTGACCGGGAGTGAGACGGGTAAGGATGGGATGGTGACCGGGAGTGAGACGGGTAAGGAGGGGATGGGGGCCGGGAGTGAGACGGGTAAGGAGGGGATGGTGACCGGGAGTGAGACGGGTAAGGAAGGGATGGGGACCGGGAGTGAGACGGGTAAGGAGGGGATGGTGACCGGGAGTGAGACGGTTAAGAAGGGGATGGTGACCGGGAGTGAGACGGGTAAGGAGGGGATGGGGGCCGGGAGTGAGACGGGTAAGGAGGGGATGGTGACCGGGAGTGAGACGGGTAAGGAGGGGATGGAGACCGGGAGTGAGACGGGTAAGGAGGGGATGGGGACTGTAAGTGAGACGGTTAAGGAGGGGATGGGGACCGGGAGTGAGACGGGTAAGGAGGGGATGGGGACTGTAAGTGAGACGGGTAAGGAGCGGATGGGGACCGGGAGTGAGACGGGTAAGGAGGGGATGGGGACCGGGAGTGAGACGGGTAAGGAGGGGATGGGGACTGTAAGTGAGACGGGTAAGGAGGGGATGGGGACCGGGAGTGAGACGGGTAAGGATGGGATGGTGACCGGGAGTGAGACGGGTAAGGAGGGGATGGGGGCCGGGAGTGAGACGGGTAAGGAGGGGATGGTGACCGGGAGTGAGACGGGTAAGGAAGGGATGGGGACCGGGAGTGAGACGGGTAAGGAGGGAATGGGGACCGGGAGTGAGAAGAGTAAGGAGGGGATGGTGACCGGGAGTGAGACGGGTAAGGAGGGGATGGTGACCGGGAGTGAGACGGGTAAGGAGGGGATGGGGACCGGGAGTGAGACGGGTAAGGAGGGGATGGGGACCGGGAGTGAGACGGGTAAGGAGGGGATGGTGACCGGGAGTGAGACGGGTAAGGAGGGGATGGTGACCGGGAGTGAGACGGGTTAGGAGGGGATGGGGGCCGGGAGTGAGACGGGTAAGGAGGGGATGGTGACCGGGAGTGAGACGGGTAAGGAGGGGATGGGGACCGGGAGTGAGAAGGGTAAGGAGGGGATGGGGACCGGGAGTGAGACGGGTAAGGAGGGGATGGGGACTGGGAGTGAGACGGGTAAGGAGGGGATGGTGACCGGGAGTGAGACGGGTAAGGAGGGGATGGTGACCGGGAGTGAGAATGGTAAGGAAGGGATGGGGACCGGGAGTGAGACGGGTAAGGAAGGGATGGGGACCGGGAGTGAGACGGGTAAGGAGGGGATGGTGACCGGGAGTGAGACGGGTAAGGATGGGATGGTGACCGGGAGTGAGACGGGTAAGGAGGGGATGGGGGCAGGGAGTGAGACGGGTATGGAGGGGATGGTGACCGGGAGTGAGACGGGTAAGGAAGAGATGGGGACCGGGAGTGAGACGGGTAAGGAGGGGATGGTGACCGGGAGTGAGACGGTTAAGGAGGGGATGGTGACCGGGAGTGAGACGGGTAAGGAGGGGATGGGGGCCGGGAGTGAGACGGGTAAGGAGGGGATGGTGACCGGGAGTGAGACGGGTAAGGAGGGGATGGAGACCGGGAGTGAGACGGGTAAGGAGGGGATGGGGACTGTAAGTGAGACGGTTAAGGAGGGGATGGGGACCGGGAGTGAGACGGGTAAGGAGGGGATGGGGACTGTAAGTGAGACGGGTAAGGAGCGGATGGGGACCGGGAGTGAGACGGGTAAGGAGGGGATGGGGACCGGGAGTGAGACGGGTAAGGAGGGGATGGGGACTGTAAGTGAGACGGGTAAGGAGGGGATGGGGACCGGGAGTGAGACGGGTAAGGAGGGGATGGGGACTGTAAGTGAGACGGGTAAGGAGGGGATGGGGACCTGGAGTGAGACGGGTAAGGAGGGGATGGGGACTGTAAGTGAGACGGGTAAGGAGGGGATGTGGACTGTAAGTGAGAAGGGTATAGATAGGATGTGGACCTCGATCAGGAATACGTGCGACGTGGGGATGCGACTAATCTTTTTATAACGTGACGCCTCACGACTGGGTCCCTCATAGCCCATTTTAGATCCCCGCTACCGCTACCGCTACCCCCACCCCCCGCCCTCCCTACCCCTTCCCTCTTTCGTCTCTATGGCCGCGAGAGGGTCGCCAGAGTTCCATCGACCACATCCTGAGCGCCTCAGTAGTTCTCTGGGACGGGGAAAAACGATGATGCGGAAATGGAGCTCTAGCTTTTTTTAACGATTTTCTTTATTTTGGAACAGCAATTAAAGGCGAGACTCGTAAGGTGCGTGTTGTATTCTATAGGCACGAGCAGGTGCGAATGACAACGGCCGGGATGGCTAGGAGGCCCTGCTCTGTGGTGGGGTGTGGCAGGGTGGGGTGGGGTGGGGAAGTACTGTAAAAGGCCCTCCTATTGGGTCGGGTTGGGTGGGGTTGAGTGGCGTTGGGGAAGGGGTGTGCTGTAAAGAGCCCTGCTCTGTGGTGGGGTGGGGTGCGGCAATGGAAGCCCACGCCATCTGACCTAGACCCCCCCCCCAATCCCATGTTCCATCCCGCGCCGCCTGTCCCATCGCTCATCCCTTGTGCATGATAATTCCTTCCACCCCCCCCCCCCCCCGCCACCAGAATCCCTCCCCCTTCATGTCTCCCACTCCCTCCCATCAAACATACCCGGACTCGGATCATTGCGCACGCGCATCGCCTCTCGACCCCGTCCCTCTCCCTCCTGCACCCCCCCCACCCCCCCCCCACAAAATATTTGTCCCTATGGGACATCATGACCTTGCGGTACCTCCTCTGTGTCCCCTTGCCCCACACCTCCCATCCCCGACCCTCTACCACCCTCTCTGTCCATCACTATGATGTAGCCTTGGTCCGTGACCGCCACCTATAGGGAGAACGATTCCAGCGGAAATGATATCCGGATGTAGGCCCACGGGAAGGCGACCCGTCCTCCCTGTAGGAGAGATCCAGCGGCGGTACGCGCGCATCCTTGTCCTCCGGTCTATAGCTGGGTGACCTGACAGAGACAGAGAGAGAGAGAGAGAGAGAGAGAGAGAGGCAGGACAAGATGGAGAGAGAGGGAGAGGGAGAGTGATGGCATCCAGTGAGTCACACACACACTGAAGTGGTTTACTCGGATCCCGCCGCCGTGTGATTGCTGGACTTTAGTAAGGAGGATAAGGAGGAGTCCCGATCTCAGTTAGATCAGAATTGTGGCGCCGTAGAATGCAATAGCAGTAGTAACGATGCGGCAATTTCATTGTATAATACTCCCCTATTGTATTCTGACTACATGTTATATCAACGCTAGCAGATTAGATGGTAAACATTGGGCAGGACTATTAGTGTCTGTATGGCACTGCAAGACTACAACTGACATCCCTTGTCGAGACTTTATTTACTGACGACGACGCATTTAGGAGAGAACATAAAAAACATAAACAAATACAGGATAGCCATCGTCACTTCATGAAATGTTGACGCATTCGATGCCCAAAAAACCCTGGCCGACCTAAAATGTCCAGCCTGGCGTAATGTGGATTGCTCGACCACCGAGGAAACTACACACTACCGTTAATTAAGGACGGATGTGTGTCTCATATATAGCTATATATATCTTTTCCCGGATTTCGGCGTGGGATTGACTGCAGTGACAAGGGTTTTGGAGGCCCTCTACCCTATACCCCGGAAACCATTACTACCAAGGACACCGCTTTCCAATCGCCAATTGAGGCGTGGCTGCAAGGGGAGGGGGAAGGCGACAGGCAGCAGGCTCCATGGTGGTAGGTGACGCGTGACGCGGACCAGAATCGCCACCTAGCGGCCGAGAGTGATCACCAGTATCACCATCCATCCAGCCATCCAACGTTTAATTGACGTATCGCACATACTCCCGACCCCCCCCCCCCCACCTTCCTAACCCCCCCCCCCCCCGTGAAATCATCGAGATGCAGCTGATTCGCTGCCGGAAGAATCGCGTCGGGAGGGCAGGACAACCCGGACCCCAGATCCGGCGACTGGAGCGCCACCAACGGCTAGCGCGCAAACTAAAGGAAACCGTGGCACAATTGGCCAAAACGTCTGCCAAGAAAGGTAAACTTCAAACAAATGTCTCCGTTAACAATGTAAGTCTGCCACAATTGTTTATAACACACACTGACTTTGTGTGCCACTTAACCTTGTTTAATTTGTTAATAAGGCCACAGTATTCGTGTTTATAATAATCGCATTAGTCTTCTTAGTGTGTTTATTTTTGTTATACTCCATGTGCCGAGGTTCCATGACCCATATCGTACATATCGGTCGAGCGTTTTACCGCTAAAATCCGCTCGGCCGCTCGGCCGCTCGGCCGCCCAAATGCGCGGAAGGGGCATTTTTCGCGGCAACCCGCTCTATGAACGCACATTTTTCGAAGCTGCCCCCCCCGCGCCCCCCCCCCTCCCGGTCGCAAGTTTAGAACATCTGCTCAAAAGAGGTATCTTTTCATCATAAATGTCCGCCCTCTGATGCATCAAAGCACACGCGTAAACCCCCCCCCCCCCAGCCAGATTTGTATAACAGCGCCCCGCCCCCCACCGGGAATACAGACTACTGCTATAAGGGCTAGATTTGGGATACGTGCGCGAAATGGTGAAAGTGTGATTGATTTTAAAATTGAACTTCATTTAAATAGATTCTCTGCTCAGCCCCACAGAGCAATATGAGGAACAATTCTGCTTCGAATCCCCATATCATATATGTATCCCAAATTCTCACAGCCTCCTCTTATATATCATTACATTAGTATGCAAGATATCCAGGCCTTATCATCACGCCTCTTCGTAAGAACATACATGTATTGTGTATGTATCTCGAGATGACCTTTCGGTCACATGTTTTGAAACTCTGAGTCGTCTGAGACTCTTGCCCAAAAGCATCAGATGCTTCATGCGATTATATTTCTGTTTTGATGCGAATCTTGTCCAATCGCCATTGCATTTTGGTATATGTTGAAGCACTGAATTATTTAATTTTGATAGAAACTCTGGGTGGGTGGGGTTTGTGGAACAGGGTGTGCTGTAACAGGCCCTGTTCTGGCGTAGGGTGGGGTGGGTTGGGCTTAGGGAAGGGGAAGGGGAAGGGGATGGGGTGTGCTGTAAAGAGCCCTGCTATGGGGTAGAGTGTATGGTGGTGGGAAGGTATTGTGGCACACGGTGAAGATAATGACAGAAACTGTTAACAGTGATGCCCTTGTAAGACGAGGCGCAAGATGTTTTAAAGGATGAACTGTTACACGGGTATTCTCGCTGACTTAAACTGCGATGAAGCGCATCTGTTCCCCGCCTCGTAGAGATGTGGGGCCTTGTCTCTCGCTTATGTCTGCCGAAGGGGACATTAGTTGACTGAAGCCACGAATCCGTTTACATTGTCTGCAGATTGCAATAACAAACTCAGTGTTTCAAATCAGGTAACGACAAGTGGGCTATTTTATATGGGATATGTGTCATTATACAGACGGTAATTATCATGGTCGAATATATGATGCAACTTAGTTGATACTAAATGCTATATATCCTTTAAACCGCCAGACCGAGACTACCGTTGAACCGCCGTTGGACATCATGACCTTGCGATAGCCCTTATGTGTCCTCTTATCCCACACCTCCCATCCCCTCTGTCTATCTATATGTCTATATGATAAAGCCTTTGTCTTTGACCGCCACCTATAGGGAGAACGATTCCAAAGACCAGCGGCAATGACTCCTGAATGTACGCCCAGGGGAAGGTGACCAATAGGATCAAAAGATGGGTTCGAATTCGGGCACCTAATCTGATTTCTGACCCATCCATAATGCACCGTCTCGGGAGGTTCCTTGGCCCAAAAGCGGCCTAAGCCCCAAGTCATCTCATTCCATGTTACAAGAACGCGCCAAGCTGGCATGACGGCGGGATTCAAGCTGATATGGTGCCCGCCTCGATAGCTCAGTGGGTTAGAGCGCTCTCCTGGAGTGCTCTGGCCACCTGGGAGCCAAACGGGACGTGGATCGGTTGTTCGAGTCTCGCTGTGGCCATGTCTGTGTGGTCGCAGTATAAAGATCCCATGTCCTTCTTCGCAAAGAGTAGGGGGTTACCCCCGGGAACATGGCTCTTATCGTCCCTTCCTTCTCCCATTGGCGCGATATGACCGAAAGGGGTTAAAACGTCCTGAATATACAACCAACCAACCTACCAAGCTCATACGCCACAGGTTCTGTGTTGGGGGATAATAGCGAGCGCAAGCGAGCTCTTAAGGTAACATACATGCATAGTCAAGGTCCATTTCAAGCATAGGCTTAGGACTTTCATTTCGCGTAACAACCCCCATGAGACGTTTTCGGATTCGGAGTAAATATCAGCTGTACATAAATATATTCAAGCAAAGAGAATTCGAAGCCTATTATGTCATGTTTTTAATAGTTAAATCAGCTGCCCCACAAAATTTACGAATAAATTATTCAATGTTAACACTGGATGTAGATCTATAATTCAAATTAAAGTTATTATATTTATAAGCGACGGGCTAAATGTCTGTTGCCAAGCAGAAAGCTTGGCAACTGCCCATCGGGTGTTGTCATAGTGAGTAGTTGTGACGTCAAAATGTTATAAACATGACGTCACAATGCGAGTTTCTAAGCAACCGAATGATATGCCACAAGCACGTGCATGTCATTCGTCATCCCGCCAAAGATATTCTTTATGGCAAGCCTAAGTGAGATTAATTTTGAATATTAATCTAGATGTATCCTCTCGGAATATTTGAATTAAGAAATATACGCTCGCATTTTTTAGGTAGCACCTATTACGAATATAAGACTACCTTACTCAGTATTGGGGCGTGATCTACTACATGTAACGCTAGGCGTATACTGGCAAACTGCCCTTAGTTCCATTGGGCGCGATATTGACGTTTCATGTCACTGTTTCCCTGTTCATATGCCATCAACCCTTCCATTTATTGTGTCCGTCAAAGGTCTTGTAATATTTGGTCGTGGCCGAATAACGCAACGTGAAAGGCGGGTTCCATTGTGTGATTTTCCACATGGGGAGTTGGGTGCATTATGATCATCTCTAAATTGAAACTATCCTCGCTTCCCTTGCTTGCTTGATATTAAAAATGTTCGACCGTTGTGCCACAATCGTAACTTATATGACAATGGCTGGACTTGCGCGCAGACTAAGGTGACTTTTGTCGAACTATAATATTATTCATTGCAGTTGGCCATGTTGGATCCAGTGAAGTTTACTTTCCCGTCAACCAGGACCGCTTGCACACCAGAACGTCCGTACCACCCCGAACGTTACGCGCTTAATTATAAAGGGTCAATGTTGACAACTTTATCAGTTGTGTGCGACCTAATGAAGTGTGTTAGTCAATGGATCCTACGGTGACATCTATTTTCGTAGTTCCTGTTTCGGCCGTTGGTGGCATTTTGTTCCACTCAGCCTTGGATGATGCAGATGCCTGGGCTAGTAGCCTAGTAGTAGCCGAGTTAAGCCTGAGCTAGCGACCTGAGCTACAGGCCTGGGCTAGCTCAGGCCGCTAGCCTAGGCCGCTAGCATGGGCCGCTAGCCCAGGCCCCTACCCCATGCGCGAGAAGGCCTCTAGAACTGGAGCGCAACTGCGCGGCCAAAAAAAGATACCATGAGATATGTCCCCCACTGGGACCTGATGACACTCGGTCCCTCTTTTCATTCCCACTAGTAGCACTACCGAAATCACCGTCTGTCGTAGAAGATCCCCACCGCCAGCCCGTGCCCCCCCCCCCGCCTGCTTCCCCTTCCCCATCCCCCACCACCCACCACCCACCCATTCCCTGGGTGGTAACTACAACCCCAAGCCCGGCCCGTCATCAATATTCTGCCTATCGACCTCGTTGACTTTATGTCTCGCCCGCCACGGGGTGGCAAGCGAGACGCCCTGCTGATCACGTGACTGCCGTAATTGACTTTCCAGTATGGGATGGTAACGTGCCCGATAGCTTCACCGCAAAATACCTAAAAACACGATAGTATGCTAATTGAGACAAAAAAAGTTCAGAAAAAAAACTTCCCCGATCCCTTGCCTCTATAGTCTGTATATATTTTGGCGGAAGTCAGCTGACCGAGACGGTGTTAATAGCCCGTTACCATAGCTACCAGCCACGCTGCTATTATTGACCGACTATCATTTCAGGCAGTAGTTTCAGCGGTAACAATTAAGGAGCTATATATATATAAACGACCTAGGTATCCCGCACTGTTTTCTCACTTGCTCCTTCACTGGCACGAAATGTTCACCGCTTTCGGCTTTTCTTTGGCATCTCTACGTATTTCCACAACATCATAACAATAACTTTCGTATGCCGTGGATACGTACGATAAAGGCATTATAATATTTGGCCATATGACCGAATAACGATGTCCCGTAGACATTGCAACGTTGCAGGTGAGCTCCATTTCACGCGTATATTTCGCGATGTATCTTGCTATAATTATGTCCCTCATCCTATAGGATTATATGTTCCTGTATACACAGTTGTCTTTGCGTCTCTTTTTAACTATACTTTTAATGCATATTCCTTCAAGCCATTTTCTCCGTATATTTGTCATCGATATTTGTCCCTGTTTATTCAGCTCGGTTTGTAAATTTATTCAGCTCGGTTTGTAAATTTGTTTGTATGTTTGTCAGCTATCGATGTTTGTCAGATCGATACAGGTCGTAATTCGACAGCTACGGTCATCGGTCTTTACCAAAAAAGGTAGACTGGTGAAATGGCTCGGTCAAGTTCGTTAATGGCATATGTAGGTCAAAGGTCAAGGTCACAACGATTTTTTATAAAAAAAGTTAACAACGCATATATCTCCGTTAATATTAGAGATAGAGATCTCGAGTAAGTTTCAGAATGTGCCGCCCATCCAGGGTCATCTTTCGTGTATTGTTCACTTTTTGACGCGTCATACTCATTTTCGAGCAAATTGAGATAATAGGTTTTTCGGAAAACACACTAAATCACCTCTGTCAGTTTTGTGGCTTTTAGACACATTTAAAACCAAGTTATCGCTATAAGGTTCTGACATGTCATAGAAATATAAATAGGAATAACCTCTGTAGAATCTTAGGTCTTTCCAGTGCGTCACGTGACGTCACGATGACGTCACTTTTGGTACATTAAAAAAATCGTCAAAAATCTGCAAAAAATGATACAAAATCGATAGTGGCGTTATTTTGTAGGAAATGGGGTCCGATGTTCGCCTGCATCATAAAAATAGTATGTTCCTATCTTACTTCCGGTTCCAGGGGTGACGGCAATTCCCTATGGGACCTCCAATGTTAAAGCCCTCAATCTGTCAGGCTGAGGAAACTTGTTTGCCCCGTATTTCATCGGTGCCTGCATCAAACAGTTTCGGGTTTTTTTCTTTGGTTAAACATGGTACCCAGTAGCCATGGTCCTTACTAGAGGGATTTCAGACAAGAACTGACGTCACAGGATTTTTTTGAAATTTTCCCCATTGTAAAAGATAGGGATTTTTGGGGTTTGCAGGGGCTCCCACGAGCGTCCTATTGAAGCCATCGCTCTATGCTTACAGTTGTAGTAGGATGGACCATTAACTATAAACACGGTGATATATCCCTGTAACTTTTTGGTATATAGTCAAACGCGTTTAACATGGGACCCTATGGAGATAATCAAACTTCCTTCAATATGACGTACTTTCGTCAGAGCGATCTCACTTTGCTTCACCACGGTGCGAGATATGGACGAGTGCAAGAGGTCTACGGTACACTCACGGCGAACTCGCGTCTCAGTTTCGTTTTCATGGCAACCGAAGATTTGCCCAATGATAAAGTATACAAATTGGGTCTAACTTAAAAAAATCGTCAAAAATCGGAAAAACTAACTAGACATTCGATCTTTGCGTATAATGGTAGGAAAGATATATCTCCAGATTACTATTGGCAGTAAAGCATTATTATCCTTTACATCTTAGCTGCAGAGTCCTTTCTTCGTCTGCTCGTTTTTCATTTATCCGCAATGATGAAGAATAGCAATTTTCGGTAATTAGGTGAAGCTATATCTGAAGGACTTAAAGTCCTACCGCCGTTCTAATCAACGTTTTGGATTGAGGGCACACATGTTTGTGTCTAGATATTTGGACGTTGCGGTGCGTCATGCCATGACGTCACCATGACGTGATGACGTCATAATTTTATAACCTCTATTACTCCACTATTATACCTCGTAGCGACTACCGGTTGATTTGACGCTGTACCTTATATCAAGGGACAACTGCTGCAATGCGTAACTTTTTTGCGGTACCGAAACGTGTGCGTCAAAACTGACGTGCACCTCGCGTTAAACGGCGTATTGAACTTCAAAGGGCCATAACTCGGTTAATATTTGAGCTAGGGAACCCAGATTTGGCATGAAGCGAGAGGCACGTGTAAGGTTATCTATGGTAAATCGCGATAGAATTGCTCTAGGACGCTTAGTTTGGCCGCTAGAGTGCTCGCAAGAGGTGCACCCCCCTTTGCCGAAGCTCCCATTATGAGTCAACGGCGATATCGAGCGGCAATGCCTCTGCTTTGCGATGGCCGCCGTTTGCTTAATAGCGACGCTAGAGAGTCGGGACTGGTTTCAAAGGACGGGCAAACGTCGACTTTGGTGAGGAATCCGCATTCGCTTCTAGCCTAGCACGCTTAGTTTTGACGCTGGAGGGCTCCGTAATTTAGCAATGATGAGTGCGAGAACAGGCATTAGGGCGGGACCAAGCACACGTAGAAAGTCGGGATTTGGCCGAATTCACTGAAAATGGCGCCCTCTATCTGGGAAAACAGCCCGCGTTGAACAGCAGCCGTTAGATTGTGCTATTCCAGCATCCGCATCGTAGAGGTCCAATTTGGGCTAAATTGCGCTTTCAGCGAGCCCAATACAGTATTCAGTGGGCAGTGTGGGCTAGAACGCCTTCGGATATCGGCGTTATTGAGCCCAAATTGGCCATTGAAGGCCCTGTTTAGCCCAAATTGGTCGCTGAAGGCGGTAACTATTCCAATTTGCCCGTTTATAGCGCTATTTAGCCCAAATTGTTCGTTCAAGGAGCTGTTTAACCCAGTCTGCCCACTGAAGGCATCATGTAGCCAGCACGAGGCAGGATCAGCTTATGCAGTTTCTGCATGTCATCGCCTGTACCATAGTTTCGGCGCATAAATGGTGCCAGAGACGTGTGCGTCAAAGATGAAGTCACTTCTGTCAGTAAGCCTCAGCCTCCGGCTGATTTCGGCTCTTGTTCATGTATTTTCATATAGAGTACATAGCAAGTTTGGAATGGTGACTTGGAGTAGGCAAGGTCACCCTAGGTAGATATAGTGACATGGAGTAGGCATGGTCACCCTAGGTAGATATAGTGACATGGAGTAGGCATGCTTACCCTAGGTAGATATAGTGACATGGAGTAGGCATGGTCACCCTAGGTAGATATAGTGACACGGAGTAGGCATGGTCACCCTAGGTAGATATAGTGACATGGAGTAGGCATGGTCACCCTAGGTAGATATAGTGACACGGAGTAGGCATGGTCACCCTAGGTAGATATAGTGACATGGAGTAGGCATGGTCACCCTAGGTAGATATAGTGACATGGAGTAGGCATGGTCACCCTAGGTAGATAGAGTGACACGGAGTAGGCATGGTCACCCTAGGTAGATATAGTGACATGGAGTAGGCATGGTCACCCTAGATAGATATAGTGACATGGAGTAGGCATGGTCACCCTAGGTAGATATAGTGACATGGAGTAGGCATGGTCACCCTAGGTAGATATAGTGACATGGAGTAGGCATGGTCACCCTAGGTAGATATAGTGACACGGAGTAGGCATGGTCACCCTAGGTAGATATAGTGACATGGAGTAGGCATGGTCACCCTAGGTAGATAGAGTGACATGGAGTAGGCATGGTCACCCTAGGTAGATATAGTGACATGGAGTAGGCATGGTCACCCTAGGTAGATAGAGTGACATGGAGTAGGCATGGTCACCCTAGGTAGATATAGTGACATGGAGTAGGCATGGTTACCCTAGGTAGATATAGTGACATGGAGTAGGCATGGTTACCCTAGGTAGATATAGTGACATGGAGTAGGCATGGTCACCCTAGGTAGATAGAGTGACATGGAGTAGGCATGGTCACCCTAGGTAGATATAGTGACATGGAGTAGGCATGGTCACCCTAGGTAGATATAGTGACATGGAGTAGGCATGGTCACCCTAGGTAGATATAGTGACATGGAGTAGGCATGGTCACCCTAGGTAGATATAGTGACATGGAGTAGGCATGGTCACCTTAGGTAGATATAGTGACATGGAGTAGGCATGGTCACCCTAGGTAGATATAGTGACACGGAGTAGGCATGGTCACCCTAGGTAGATATAGTGACATGGAGTAGGCATGGTCACCCTAGGTAGATATAGTGACACGGAGTAGGCATGGTCACCCTAGGTAGATATAGTGACATGGAGTAGGCATGGTCACCCTAGGTAGATATAGTGACATGGAGTAGGCATGGTCACCCTAGGTAGATATAGTGACATGGAGTAGGCATGGTACACGGTGTAGCCATGATTACACTGGGGGCTCATGGTGATACGCAGTAGCCATGGCGATACGAAGTAGCATGCTGACACGGAGTAGCCAAGGTGACACTGCGTAGGTACGGTGACACTGGGTAATCATGGTGACACTGGGTAATCATGGTGACACTGGGTAATCATGGTGACACTGGGTGGGCAGGACGACACAAAGTAGCCATTGTCACACGGTGTAGCTATAGTTGCGCTGGTGATACGGAGTAGCCATGGTGACACGGCGACAGACTTCTCAATCACGATGATCGGTTTGGAAGGTCAAGGACGGCTACGCGGACCCGAGACAAATAGTGGAGAAAAACACGACCGCATTTGTTGTAATTTGTGCTGGCGACGGCTCCACTTTGGTGCCGTATTGTTTGGTTACATATGGAGACTCGGATAGCATTGGACGACGAAGCCAGAAAACTCACCGTCTTCAGACAGAATAATTTCCCATGGCCTGGCTGGCACTGTTTTTTCCCGGATTGAGTGAATTTACTTGTGATGGTCTGGCTGGATCAATAATCAATAGACTGATCTATATTGGAAAGCCAGTCGCTAATGATGTGACGGCAAAGTACTATCGGTCGATGTGTCAAATGGAAACCGTTCCCGCGGATCGCAATAAGAACATTGTGCGAATCACAGTTTGCAGTCGCCGGTCGCTAGGGGGTGCCCAATGGCCGTCACCAGGCGGCGCTCGATGTAATGGTGGCTCACTTTGCGCGCCTTCGTGGCACCAACCACCGTGGCCGATGTTCCCCAGTCAGCTTCCCGCCTCGCATTGATCACAGCTTCATCAATGTAGAAATTGATCACAGGCGGATATGGCAAATATTTAGCTCTCAACCCGACCTCCAACTCCGCCTATTATTCCGGCTGGGAGTCGTCCCATTCGTGGCCCGCTCATGATAAAACAGCGCTTTATCAAAGTTTCCTCAAAATGAGACGTTGTTAACACTGGGGCCATTACACTCACCCACCCCGATCCTGACCTCTAGAATAAACCCAAACCTTTCATGGCATAACTTTGGCTTCACCCATTATTCTTTCGGTTATTTTTTGGCACTATTTTGCCGCAGCTCTGAATATCTACAGAACCTCCTCCCGCACCCTACCCTTTGTGATCACCAATCTCAAGTCCAGTGCTCTGTGAATCAGCCCACAATTTGCCATGATGTCGATACCATTAACAGGCAGCTCCTAAGTACAATCCCACCGGTTTTCACCCCGTCAGCTCACAGCCACATCATTTATCCTCCGTATGAAAGTACCTAATTTGGACTTGGCATAACCAAGTGAACGTCATTGGCTGGAGGGCTCCATATATAGATTGAGAACCAGTGGCAGTCATGGGTCATTTCTCCACCAGATCCTCGCGGATACCACATGCGCGTGCTTTCATTTATTTCGTTTCGATTTTGAACACACTTTGCGCCGAAATGTTTTGCAAATAGCATCGAAATGTGACAGTAAAATACATAGCTTGTGATACATTGATTATGGGCGCATAAATTCATGTTTTTTTTAAAATCATCAGTTGGACTGAGACCTAGTGCGCCTGTTAATCCGTGAAACGTTGTATACGCATACTTACCTACGGAATGACGAAAGAGAAATCAGTTTCACACGCCGACGGTAAGTCTCTTACATCTTGCATTGCCTATTCTTCATATAAATGGGTGGCAAGATTCGAGAACGGTAACTCACTTACCCACCCGAAACGCAAAAGTAGATTTTCATACAGACATGTATGAGTCGATTTTACGCGTTGCCTCTACAAAACCGATTACTGCACTAAACGATAGACGTGAATAATACGTGAGCTATACTAATACAGCAGTTACTGATATCAAGAATTCGTTTTCATTTGTTGATATCAAAAATTAGGGCATAAAAGTTGGGATGGTCTCTCATAGAGAGTGTTCATGACAATTATTTAATAACACTATTTCAGTACAGCATTTCATCATGAGGGGTTTAGGACGTACGATGTGTGATCAAAGTAATTGACCCGCGTGTTTGTGGGCATAACATTGAATAATGAAAACATAATATCTCTATTTGATGCTCACGACATCTCTTTCTTTTGAAAACGCGCCCCCCGGTTCATTCCACTCGCAAACCGGAAGTCACATCTAATCGATGACTCCTCGAAAAAGGCGCCTCTCGCATAGGTGGCCAGGCATGTAGGGGGCGCCACTGCACGCCGTGTGGCGTAGGCGTGTACTGTCCTGGGGGCACACAGGCCAGAGGACCCTTAGTGATAGTCCATTTAGATCCGTAATGGCTTCCATTCACTGGCAATATTCACGGGCGGGAGAGCGACCAGTTTACCGCATTACCGTTAAACATGATATATCGGCAGCGGGCGCCAAACCGATGGGGAGGGGCGGAAGCCGGATGTGGGGGTTGGGGACGGGGGTGACTACCAAAATATTACGTGGCCCCACGTCATTGGAATCTACGAACGAAACAGTGAAGAACACTCCCATGCAAAGCCAGCGCTATCCCACCATATCCCCAACCCAATCCCTGGCGCCCCACCCGGCCGCTACCCCATGAGGTCATCATTCACCAGCTATTCGGTCAGACAGCAACGTTTTACCCACCGTGGGGGCCTCTATATATATACGTAGCGACGGGAAACAATCTGGAGCAAGATGAAGCTTCTCCAGAAACCCCGACACGGTCTCAATGACCGTCTCAACAAAACGGAACCGGAAGTGATAAGAGCTCCGCAGAAAGACAAGAAGGAAGACAAGTTCAGTAAGTCTCGGAGCAGAACCCAATCGCGTGACGGCACGAATCAACGCTGGAATCAGCCCGTCACGCGTCGTTTCCGTGGATGCATATACGAGACACTGTGATTTCTTATTTTATCGCTCGCTTGCCCGCTTAATTATTCTCCCTCTCTTTCTCGCTGTCTTTTTTACCTGTTGATGTCGCAGTGAAAGCAAGTTATTTCGCTTAATAAAAAATCCTGTGATTAATTTTACGACCCGCGGAGTGGATAACCATGTCGAATGGTCGTAATGTCTTTGACGTGAATTATTTCTTCCACAGACGATGGTGATGACATGAATGACTTTCTCTGTGTTGGAGACTACATCTGTCTGTACTGCGAGGAAACCGAGGGCTATGTTTTCAGCTACCAAACAAGGTAGGCATCATATGTCAATTGACGATGCAAAGTAGGACTCGGTCGCCATAATGTGAGTAGATTGTTTATGAACCTTTATACGATAACGGGAGAATGATCGCTCGACGTCTCGTTATTCAAGTAAACCAATCAATATTGAAGTTTATGGTTTTGTTGGGTGACGTAATGTATGTTCTATAACAGGTTGAGTATTAAACATGAATATAATTGGTTGTACTTTTCTTTTTTTGTATATAATAATATTTTGAAAAATAATAACGGCAACCTGAAAACTTGGGGCTTACACGTAAGATATATATTGGACATCTATGTCGTTGCATATCAGTGGCGGAGCCAGGGAGGGTGGCGGCGTCTCAGCATATGGTATCTGGGTGACGTTTACGGAGTGGGGAATCGGGAAGAGGGCATTTTATAGCATACAAGTTTAAATAAATGTTGGTGTCATGGACATTATGGTTAAATGGGTCAACAAACCTCCCGGAATAATGACATGGGTAGGGTAAAACATGTTTCAGGTGCACGTCCCCTGTGGAAACATCTTGAATAATATGTCTTGTTTTTTAAAATATTTTTCAGTTCTGTTCACAATGGGATGTACATATTCCACAGACAGGACCGGGACAAGCCGGATGGAATCCCGAACCCACACGGTCAGTGGGACTCTTATGTAGTGTAACACATGTAGTGCAACTTACCGGATCCCGGGTTCCGAGGAAGGTGGGGGGTCCCCTCCGGAAGGGCCAAGATGATGGAGCGACAGTTTTATTTAGGGGGTGGGGTGGAGCGATCTCAGCGACAGTTTTATTTAGCGGGTGGGGTGGAGTGATCTCAGCGACAGTCTTATTTAGGGGGTGGGGTGAAGCGATCTCAGCGACAGTTTTATTTAGGGGGTGGAGTGAAGCGATCTCAGCGACAGTTGTATTTAGAGGGCGGGGGTAGAGCGATCTCAGCGACAGTTTTATTTAGGGGGTGGAGTGAAGCGATCTCAGCGACAGTTTCATTTAGGGGGTGGGGTAAAGCGATCTCAGCGACAGTCTTATTTAGGGGGTTGGGTAAAGCGATCTCAGCGACAGTTTTATTTGGAGGGGGGGGGGTAGAGCGATCTCAGCGACAGTTTTATTTAGGGGTGGGGTGAAGCGATCTCAGCGACAGTTTTATCTAGGGGGGGGGGATAGAGCGATCTCAGCGACAGTTTTATTTAGGGGGTGGGGTGGAGCGATCTCAGCGACAGTCTTATTTAGGGGTGGGGTAGAGTGATCTCAGCGACAGTTTTATTTAGGGGGGGGGGTGAAGCGATCTCAGCGACAGTTTTATTTAGAGGGTGGGGTGAAGCGATCTCAGCGACAGTTTTATTTAGGGGGTGGGGTGAAGCGATCTCAGCGACAGTTTTATTTAGGGGGGAGAGGATAGAGCGATCTCAGCGACAGCTTTATTTAGGGGGTGGGGTGGAGCGATCTCAGCAACAGTCTTATTTAGGGGTGGGGTAGAGCGATCTCAGCGACAGCTTTATTTAGTGGGTGGGGTGGAGCGATGTCAGCGACAGTTTTATTTAAGGAGTGGGGTGAAGCGATCTCAGCGACAGTTTTATTTAGGGGGTGGGGTGGAGCGATCTCAGCGATAGTTTTATTTAGGGGGTGGGGTGAAGCGATCTCAGCGACAGTTTGAGTCAGTGTGTCACGTGGTCTAGAGGCAATGTTTCAGTGTGTGTCACGTGGTCTAGAGGCAATGTTTCAGTGTGTGTCACTTAGTCTAGAGGCAATGTTTCAGGGTCTGACACGTGATCTAGAGGCAATGTTTCAGTTACTGACACGTGATCTAGAGGTAATGTTTCAGTATGTGTCACGTGGTCTAGAGACAATATTTCAGTTACTGACACGTGATCTAGAGGCAATGCTTCAGTGTGTCACGTGGTCTAGAGGCAATGCTTTGGTGTGTCATGTGGTCTAGAGGCACTGTTTCAGTGTGTGTCACGTAGTCTAGAGGCAATGTTTCAGTGTGTGTTACGAAGTCTAGAGGCAATGCTTCAGTCTGTCACGTGTTCTAGAGGCAATGTTTCAGTGTGTCACGTAGTCTAGAGGCAATGTTTCAGTGTGTGTCACGTGGTCTAGAGGCAATGTTTCAGTGTGTGTCACGTAGTCTATAGGCAATGTTTCAGTGTGTGTCACGTGGTCCCCGAGGCTGTAAAGCCGCTACAATCATAGCGGTTTTATTTACAGCGATCGTGTTCCAAGTCTGCATCCAGAATCGCTATAAACTCAACAAGAAATATCGTAAGGTCCTGGAGGCCAACACCGCGGATCCAGACAATCTGGAGACCAAGGCACTCCTGGCGCAGTCCAAGGTGAGGGACCCTGATAGCACATAGATAGCCTCATGGCTTCCCTGAATACTAATGCAAACTGATGGAGCTGACCGCACAAAAACATCAGTTACAAAGGCTGGCCATGGTCTTCAAAAGTAGCTGCATATTTCTACCGGGAGCTTTTATGGCTCATCTTACCTATCATGTGCACAGCTAGGTTAAAACACCATTATTGCGAGTTGGTGGTCATGTTAACTAGTACAGTAGCATTACATCTGAAGGCCGCTAAAATGCTGTATTATGACCCGAACCGCCCTGCTGCCCATTCAAACGACAATCGTTGCCATAGCGACACTGCATAGAACAATGAAACATGACGTCACGCACAAAAGAATTGTAGTTATAGCTTTAAATGGCCCGCTTACATGCCTAGTTACCTAGTTGCACGTGCCATGTTTCTTGGCAACGATATATATGGTATGAAAAGGCGACTGGCCAACTATATGTGGAAAGGCTTGCGATTTGCGGACAGTCCGTCTCAAAATGCCTTACTTGCCAAAATGCCTTACATTGCATGCGGCAATTAAACCAAAGAAGCAGAGACAAGTCAACGCCTTAAATTTAGATTCAAGTCGTTATAATAGTAATAGCGCGCGTTTTGCATGACGTTAGGCATTTTTTTGGCCCTTCATCAAGCTGTAGCAGCCCTTCATTTTCATTATCCGCCCTCGGCCTAGCGGCCTCGGGCCGATAATGAAAATTGGCCGGCTGCTACAGCTTGATATCGGGCCAAAGAAATTGCCTAACGCCCCGCAAACTCGCGCTATTGTCATAATATTACAGCTTCTATATATTTCTAATCACGGAATAATCTTTGAATGACTGTACCTCATACATTGTCCTGTGCAAAAGAATTACATTAATCTCTTCAAAGTACGTTTATGAAAGGCTGAAAGTGTGGTTTGACCCCTATGAAATCAAAAAAAGTTTGTTACATAGTACGTTTATATCTCTGTTCCGGCTTGGCGCCGCCACAGTCCGCAGCCGACGCCGAACACGATGACAACGTGTCTGAGCAGAAGAGACAGCGCGGGAAGAGGGTCCGGTACGGAGAGGTCATTCAGGTAGGACAGCGGGATGAGACAGCGCGGGAAGAGGGTCCGGTACGGAGAGGTCATCCAGGTAGGACAGCGGGATGAGACAGCGCGGGAAGAGGGTCCGGTACGGAGAGGTCATTCAGGTAAGACAGCGGGATGAGACAGCGCGGGAAGAGGATCCGGTACGGAGAGGTCATTCATGTAGAACTCCGGGAAGAGACAGCGCGGGAAGAGGGTCCGGTACGGAGAGGTCATTCAGGTAGAACAGCGGGAAGAGACAGCGCGGGAAGAGGGTCCGATACGGAGAGGTCATTCAGGTAGGACACCAGGAAGAGACAGCGCGGAAAGAGGGCCCGGTAGGGAGAGGTCATTCAGGTAGGACAGCGGGAAGAGACAGCGCGGGAAGAGGGTCCGGTACGGAGAGGTCATTTAGGTAGGAGAGCGGGAAGAGACAGCGCGGGAAGAGGGTCCGGTACGGAGAGGTCATTCAGGTAGGACAGCGGGAAGAGACGGCGCGGGAAGAAGGTCCGGTACGGAGAGGTCATTCAAGTAGGTCAGCGGGAAGAGACAGCGCGGGAAGAGGGTCCGGTACGGAGAGGTCATTCAGGTAGGACAGCGGGAAGAGACAGCGCGGGAAGAGGGTCCGGTACGGAGAGGTCATTCAGGTAGGACAGCAGGAAGAGACAGCGCGGAAAGAGGGCCCCGTACGGAGAGGTCATTTAGGTAGGACAGCGGGAAGAGACAGCGCGGGAAGAGGGTCCGGTACGGAGAGGTCATTCAGGTAGGACAGCGGGAAGAGACGGCGCGGGAAGAGGGTCCGGTGCGGAGAGGTCATTCAGGTAGGTCAGCGGGAAGAGACAGCGTGGGAAGAGGGTCCGGTACGGAGAGGCCATTGGCACAGCGGGAAGAGACAGCGCGGGAAGAGGGTCCGGTACGAATATGTCATTGAGGTAGGACAGCGAGATGAGACAGCGCAGGAATAGGGTCCGGTACGGAGAAGTCATTCAAGTAGAACAGCGGGAAGAGACAGCGCAGGAAGAGGGTCCGGTACGGAGAGGTCATTCAGATAGGACAGCGGGAAGAGACTGCGGATGAAGAGGGTCCGGTACGGAGAGATCATTTAGGTAAGACAGCGGAAAGAGACAGCGCGGGAAGGGGGTCCGGTACGGAGAGGTCATTCAGGTAGGACAGCGAGAAGAGACAGCGCGGAAAGAGGGTCCGGTAGGGAGAGGTCATTCAGGTAGGGCAGCGAGAAGAGACAACGCGGGAAGAGGGTCCGGTACGGAGAGGTCATTCAGGTAGGACAGCGGGAAGAGAGAGCGCGGGAAGAGGGTCCGGTACGGAGAGGTCATCCAGGTAGGACATCAGGATGAAACAGCGCGGGAAGAGGGTCCGGTACGGAGAGGTCATTCAGGTAGAACAGCGGGAAGAGACAGCGTTTGAAGAGGGTCCGGTACAGAGAGGTCATTCAGGTAGGACAGCGGGAATAGACAGGGCGGGAAGAGGGTCCGGTACGGAGAGGTCATTCAGGTAGGACAGCGGGAAGAGACAGCGCGGGAAGAGGGTACGGTACGGAGAGGTCATTCAGGTAGGACAGCGGGAAGAGGGTCCGGTACGGAGATGTCATTGAGGTAGGACAGCGGGAAGAGACAGCGCGGGAAGAGGGTCCGGTACGGAGAGGTCATTCAGATAGGACAGCGGGAAGAGACTGCGGATGAAGAGGGTCCGGTACGGAGAGATCATTTAGGTAAGACAGCGGAAAGAGACAGCGCGGGAAGGGGGTCCGGTACGGAGAGGTCATTCAGGTAGGACAGCGAGAAGAGACAGCGCGGAAAGAGGGTCCGGTAGGGAGAGGTCATTCAGGTAGGGCAGCGAGAAGAGACAACGCGGGAAGAGGGTCCGGTACGGAGAGGTCATTCAGGTAGGACAGCGGGAAGAGAGAGCGCGGGAAGAGGGTCCGGTACGGAGAGGTCATCCAGGTAGGACATCAGGATGAAACAGCGCGGGAAGAGGGTCCGGTACGGAGAGGTCATTCAGGTAGAACAGCGGGAAGAGACAGCGTTTGAAGAGGGTCCGGTACAGAGAGGTCATTCAGGTAGGACAGCGGGAATAGACAGGGCGGGAAGAGGGTCCGGTACGGAGAGGTCATTCAGGTAGGACAGCGGGAAGAGACAGCGCGGGAAGAGGGTACGGTACGGAGAGGTCATTCAGGTAGGACAGCGGGAAGAGGGTCCGGTACGGAGATGTCATTGAGGTAGGACAGCGGGAAGAGACAGCGCGGGAAGAGGGTCCGGTACGGAGAGGTCATTCAGATAGGACGGCG
Source organism: Arenicola marina (assembly GCA_964019135.1). Taxonomy (NCBI): domain Eukaryota; kingdom Metazoa; phylum Annelida; class Polychaeta; family Arenicolidae; genus Arenicola; species Arenicola marina. The sequence continues at coordinate 49,858,642 of OZ025248.1, read as the reverse complement.
GGTAGAGACTGCGGATAAAGGGGGTCCGGTACGGAGAGGTCATTCAGGTAGGACAGCGGGAAGAGACAGCGCGGGAAGAGGGTCCGGTACGGACAGGTCTTTCAGGTAGTACAGCGAGAAGAGACAGCGCGGGAAGAGGATCCGGTACGAAGAGCTCATTCAGGTAGAACAGCGGGAAGAGATAGCGCGGGAAGAGGGTCCGGTACAGAGAGGTCATTCAGGTAGAACAGCGGGAAGAGACAGCGCGGGAAGAGGATCCGGTACGAAGAGCTCATTCAGGTAGGACAGCGGGAAGAGACAGCGCGGGAAGAGGGTCCGCTACGGAGAGGTCATTCAGGTAGGACAGCGGGAAGAGACAGCGCGGGAAGAGGGTCCGCTACGGAGAGGTCATTCAGGTAGGACAGCGGGAAGACACAGCGTTTGAAGAGGGTCCGGTACGGAGAGTTCATTCAGGTAGGACAGCGGGAAGAGAAAGCGTGGGAAGATGGTCCGGTACGGAGAGGTCCTTCAGGTAGGATAACGGGATGAGACAGCCGGAGAAGAGGGTCCGCTACGGCCAGGTCATTGAGGTAGGATAGCGGGCAGTGACAGCGCGGGAAGAGGGTCCGGTACGGAGAGGTCATTCAGATAGGACAGCGGGAAGAGACAGCGCGGGAAGAGGGTCCGGTACGAAGACGTCATTCTGGTAGGACAACGGGAAGAGACAGCGCGGGAAGAGGGTCCGGTACGGAGTGGTCATTCAGGTAGGAGAGCGGGATGAGACAGCGCGGGAAGAGGGTCCGGTACGGAGAGGTCATTCAGGTAGGACAGCGGGAAGAGACAGCGCGGGAAGAGGGTCCGGTACGGAGAGGTCATTCAGGCAGGACAGCGGGAAGAGATAGCGTGAGAAGAGAGCCCGGTCCGGAGAGGTCATTTAGGTAGGACAGCGGGATGAGACAGCGCGGGAAGAGGGTCCGGTACGGAGAGTTATTTCAGGTAGAACAGCGGGAAGAGACAGCGGGGGATGAGGGTCCGGTACGGAGAGGTCATTCAGGTAGGACAGCGGGATGAGACAGCGTGGGAAGGGGGTCCGGTACGGAGAGGTCATTCAGGTAGGACAACGGGAAGAGACAGCCGGAGAAGAGGGTCCGCTACGGCCAGGTCGCGGCGGGCAGTGACAGCGCGGGAAGAGGGTCCGGTACGAAGCGGTCATTCTGGTAGGACAGCGGGAGGAGACAGCGCGGGAAGAGGGTCCGGTACGGAGAGGCCATTCAGGTAGAACAGTGGGAAGAGACAGCGTTGGAAGAGGGTCCGGTGCGGAGAGGCCATTCAGGTAGAACAGTGGGAAGAGACAGCGTTGGAAGAGGGTCCGGTGCGGAGAGGTCATTCAGGTAGGACAGCGGGAAGAGACAGCGCGGGAAGAGGGTCCGATACGGAGAGGTCATTCAGGTAGGACAGCGGGAAGAGACAGCGCGGGAAGAGGGTCCGGTACGGAGATGTCATTTAGGTAGGACAGCGGGAAGAGACAGCGCGGGAAGAGGGTCCGATACGGAGAGGTCATTCAGGTAGGACAGCGGGAAGAGACAGCGCGGGAAGAGGTTCCGGTACGGAGAGGTCATTCAGATAGGACAGCGGGAAGAGACTGCGGATGAAGAGAGTCCGGTACGGAGAGGTCATTCAGGTAGGACAGCGGGAAGAGACTGCGCGGGAAGAGGGTCCGGTACGGAGAGGTCATTCAGGTCGGACAGCGAGAAGAGACAGCGTGGGAAGAGGGTCCGGTACGGAGAGGTCATTCAGGTAGGACAGCAGGATGAAACAGCGCGGGAAGAGGGTCCGGTACGGAGAGGTCATTCAGGTAGAACAGCGGGAAGAGACAGCGCAGGCATAGGGTCCGGTACGGAGATGTCATTCAGGTAGGACAGCGGGAAGAGGGTCCGGTACGGAAAGGTCATTCAGGTAGGACAGCGGGAAGAGACAGCGCGGGAAGAGGGTCCGGTACGAAGAGGTCATTCAGGTAGGATAGCGAGAAAAGACAGCGCGGGAAGAGGGTCCGGTACGGAGAGGTCATTCAGGTAGAACAGTTGGAAGAGACAGCGCGGGAAGAGGGCCCGGTACGGAGAGGTCATTCAGGTAGGACAGCGGGAAGAGACAGCGCGGTACGAAGAGGTCATTCTGGTAAGACAGCGGGATGAGACAGCGCGGGAAGAGGGTGCGGTACGGAGAAGTCATATAGGTAGGACAGCGGAATGAGACAGCGCGGGAAGAGGGTCCGGTACGGAAAGGTCATTCAGGTAGGACAGCGGGAAGAGATAGCGTGGGAAGAGTGTCCGGTACGAAGAGGTCATTCTGGTAGGACAGCGGGATGAGACAGCGCGGGAAGAGGATCCGGTACGGAGAGGTCTTTCAGGTAGGACAACGCGATGAGACAGCGCGGGAAGAGGGTCCGGTACGAAGAGGTCATTCTGGTAGGACAGCGGGAGGAGACAGCGTGGGAAGAGGATCCGGTACGGAGAGGTCATTCAGGTAGGACAGCGGGAAGAGACAGCGCGGGAGGAGGGTCCGGTACGGAGAGGTCATTCATGTAGGACAGCGGGAAAAGAAAGCGTGGGAAGATGGTCCGGTACGGAGAGGTCTTTCAGGTAGGGCAAGGGGATGAGACAGCGCGGGAAGAGGTTCCGGTACGGAGAGGTCATTGAGGTATGACAGTGGGAAGTGACAGCGCGGGAAGAGGGTCCGGTACGGAGAGGTCATTCAGGTAGGACAGCGGGAAGAGACAGTGCGGAAAGCGGGTCCGGTACGAAGAGGTCATTCAGGTAGGACAGCGGGAAGAGACAGCCGGAGAAGAGGGTCCGCTACGGCCAGGTCATTGAGGTAGGACAGCGGGCAGTGACAGCGCGGGAAGAGGGTCCGGTACGGAGAGGTCATTCAGATAGGACAGCGAGAAGAGACAGCGCGGGAAGAGGGTCCGGTACGAAGAGGTCTTTCTGGTAGTACAACGGGAAGAGACAGCGCGGGAAGAGGGTCCGGTACGGAGTGGTCATTCAGGTAGGAGAGCGGGATGAGACAGCGCGGGAAGAGGGTCCGGTATAGAGAGGTCATTCAGGTAGGACAGCAGGAAGAGACAGCGGGGGATGAGGGTCCGGTACGGAGAGGTCATTCAGGTAGGACAGCGGGATGAGACAGCGTGGGAAGAGGGTCCGGTACGGAGAGGTCATTCAGGTAGGACAACGGGAAGAGACAGCCGGAGAAGAGGGTCCGCTACGGCCAGGTCATTGAGGTAGGACAGCGGGCAGTGACAGCGCGGGAAGAGGGTCCGGTACGGAGAGGTCATTCAGATAGGACAGCGGGAAGAGACAGCGCGGGAAGAGGGTCCGGTACGGAGAGATCATTCAGGTAGGACAGCGGGAAGAGACAGCGCGGGAAGCAGGTCTGGTACGAAGAGGTCATTCTGGCAGGACAACGGGAAGAGACAGCGCCGGAAGAGGGTCCGGTACGGAGAGGTCTTTCAGGTAGGACAACGGGATGAGACAGCGCGGGAAGAGGGTCCGGTACGAAGCGGTCATTCTGGTAGGACAGCGGGAGGAGACAGCGCGGGAAGAGGGTCCGGTACGGAGAGGCCATTCAGGTAGAACAGTGGGAAGAGACAGCGTTGGAAGAGGGTCCGGTGCGGAGAGGTCATTCAGGTTGGACAGCGGGAAGAGACAGCGCGGGAAGAGGGTCCGGTACGAAGAGGTCATTCAGGTAGGACAGCAGGATGAAACAGCGCGGGAAGAGGGTCCGGTACGGAGAGGCCATTCAGGTAGAACAGTGGGAAGAGACAGCGTTGGAAGAGGGTCCGGTGCGGAGAGGTCATTCAGGTAGGACAGCGGGAAGAGACAGCGCGGGAAGAGGGTCCGATACGGAGAGGTCATTCAGGTAGGACAGCGGGAAGAGACAGCGCTGGAAGAGGGTCCGGTACGGAGATGTCATTGAGGTAGGACAGCGGGAAGAGACAGCGCGGGAAGAGGGTCCGGTTCGGAGAGGTCATTCAGGTAGGACAGCGGGAAGAGACAGCGCGGGAAGAGGTTCCGGTACGGAGAGGTCATTCAGATAGGACAGCGGGAAGAGACTGCGGATTAAGAGGGTCCGGTACGGAGAGGTCATTCAGGTAGGACAGCGGGAAGAGACTGCGCGGGAAGAGGGTCCGGTACGGAGAGGTCATTCAGGTAGGACAGCGGGAAGAGACAGCGCGGGAAGAGGGTCCGGTACGGAAAGGTCATTCAGGTAGGACAGCGGGAAGAGACAGCGCGGGAAGAGGGTCCGGTACGAAGAGGTCATTCAGGTAGGATAGCGAGAAAAGACAGCGCGGGAAGAGGGTCCGGTACGGAGAGGTCATTCAGGTAGAACAGTTGGAAGAGACAGCGTTGGAAGAGGGTCCGGTGCAGAGAGGTCATTCAGGTAGGACAGCGGGAGGAGCCAGCGCTGGAAGAGGGCCCGGTACGGAGAGGTCATTCAGGTAGGACAGCGGGAAGAGACAGTGCGGAAAGCGGGTCCGGTACGAAGAGGTCATTCAGGTAGGACAGCGGGAAGAGACAGCCGGAGAAGAGGGTCCGCTACGGCCAGGTCATTGAGGTAGGACAGCGGGCAGTGACAGCGCGGGAAGAGGGTCCGGTACGGAGAGGTCATTCAGATAGGACAGCGAGAAGAGACAGCGCGGGAAGAGGGTCCGGTACGAAGAGGTCATTCTGGTAGGACAACGGGAAGAGACAGCGCGGGAAGAGGGTCCGGTACGGAGTGGTCATTCAGGTAGGAGAGCGGGATGAGACAGCGCGGGAAGAGGGTCCGGTATGGAGAGGTCATTCAGGTAGGACAGCGGGAAGAGACAGCGCTTGAAGAGGGTCCGGTACGGAGTGGTCATTCAGGTAGGAGAGCGGGATGAGACAGCGCGGGAAGAGGGTCCGGTACGGAGAGGTCATTCAGGTAGGACAGCGGGAAGAGACAGCGCGGGAAGAGGGTCCGGTACGAAGAGGTCATTCTGGCAGGACAACGGGAAGAGACAGCGCGGGAAGAGGGTCCGGTACGGAGAGGTCATTCAGGTAGGAGAGCGGGAAGAGACAGCGCGGGAAGAGGGTCCGGTACGAAGAGGTCATTCAGGTAGGATAGCGATAAAAGACAGCGCGGGAAGAGGGTCCGGTACGGAGAGGTCATTCAGGTAGAACAGTTGGAAGAGACAGCGTTGGAAGAGGGTCCGGTGCAGAGAGGTCATTCAGGTAGGACAGCGGGAGGAGCCAGCGCTGGAAGAGGGCCCGGTACGGAGAGGTCATGCAGGTAGGACAGCGGGAAGAGACAGCGCGGTACGAAGAGGTCATTCTGGTAGGACAGCGGGATGAGACAGCGCGGGAAGAGGGTCCGGTACGGAGAAGTCATATAGGTAGGACAGCGGAATGAGACAGCGCGGGAAGAGGGTCCGGTACGGAAAGGTCATTCAGGTAGGACAGCGGGAAAAGAAAGCGTGGGAAGATGGTCCGGTACGGAGAGGTCTTTCAGGTAGGGCAAGGGGATGAGACAGCGCGGGAAGAGGTTCCGGTACGGAGAGGTCATTGAGGTATAACAGTGGGAAGTGACAGCGCGGGAAGAGGGTCCGGTACGGAGAGGTCATTCAGGTAGGACAGCGGGAAGAGACAGTGCGGAAAGCGGGTCCGGTACGAAGAGGTCATTCAGGTAGGACAGCGGGAAGAGACAGCCGGAGAAGAGGGTCCGCTACGGCCAGGTCATTGAGGTAGGACAGCGGGCAGTGACAGCGCGGGAAGAGGGTCCGGTACGGAGAGGTCATTCAGAAAGGACAGCGAGAAGAGACAGCGCGGGAAGAGGGTCCGGTACGAAGAGGTCATTCTGGTAGGACAACGGGAAGAGACAGCGCGGGAAGAGGGTCCGGTACGGAGTGGTCATTCAGGTAGGAGAGCGGGATGAGACAGCGCGGGAAGAGGGTCCGGTACGGAGAGGTCATTCAGATAGGACAGCGGGAAGAGACAGCGCGGGAAGAGGGTACGGTACGGAGAGGTCATTCAGGTAGGACAGCGGGAAGAGACAGCGCGGGAAGCGGGTCTGGTACGAAGAGGTCATTCTGGCAGGACAACGGGTAGAGACAGCGCGGGAAGAGGGTCCGGTACGGAGAGGTCATTCAGGTAGGAGAGCGGGAAGAGACAGCGCGGGAAGAGGGTCCGGTACGGAGTGGTCATTTAGGTAGGAGAACGGGATGAGACAGCGCGGGAAGAGGGTCCGGTACGGAGAGGTCATTCAGGTAGGACAGCGGGAAGAGACAGCGCGGGAAGAGGGTCCGGTACGGAGAGATCATTCAGGTAGGACAGCGGGAAGAGATAGCTTGAGAAGAGGGCCCGGTCCGGAGAGGTCATTCAGGTAGGACAGCGGGATGAGACAGCGCGGGAAGAGGGTCCGGTACGGAGAGTTCTTTCAGGTAGAACAGCGGGATGAGACAGCGCGGGAAGAGGGTCCGGTACGGAGAGGTCATTCAGGTAGAACAGCGGGAAGAGACAGCGTGGGAGGAGGGTCCGGTACGGAGAGGTCATTCAGGTAGGACAGCGGGATGAGACAGCGCGGGAAGAGGGTCCGGTACGAAGAGGTCATTCTGGTAGGACAGCGGGATGAGACAGCGCGGGAAGAGGGTCCGGTACGGAGAAGTCATTCAGGTAGGACAGCGGGAAGAGACAGCGCGGGAAGAGGGTCCGGTACGGAGAGGTCATTCAGGTAGGACAGCGGGAAGAGATAGCTTGAGAAGAGGGCCCGGTCCGGAGAGGTCATTCAGGTAGGACAGCGGGATGAGACAGCGCGGGAAGAGGGTCCGGTACGGAGAGTTCTTTCAGGTAGAACAGCGGGAAGAGACAGCGGGGGATGAGGGTCCGGTACGGAGAGGTCATTCAGGTAGGACAGCGGGATGAGACAGCGCGGGAAGAGGGTTCGGTACGGAGAGGTCATTCAGGTAGGACAGCGGGAAGAGACAGCGTGGGAAGAGCTTCCGGTACGACGAGGTGATTCAGGTAGTGCAGCGGGAAGAGACTGCGCGGGAAGAGGGTCCGGTACGGAGAGTTCTTTCAGGTAGAACAGCGGGAAGAGACAGCGGGGGATGAGGGTCCGGTACGGAGAGGTCATTCAGGTAGGACAGCGGGATGAGACAGCGCGGGAAGAGGGTCCGGTACGGAGAGTTCTTTCAGGTAGAACAGCGGGAAGAGACAGCGTGGGAAGAGGGTCCGGTACGGAGAGGTCATTCAGGTAGGACAGCGGGATGAGACAGCGCGGGAAGAGGGTCCGGTACGAAGAGGTCATTCTGGTAGGACAGCGGGATGAGACAGCGCGGGAAGAGGGTCCGGTACGGAGAAGTCATTCAGGTAGGACAGCGGGATGAGACAGCGCGGGTAGAGGGTCCGGTACGAAGAGGTCATTCTGGTAGGACAGCGGGATGAGACAGCGCGGGAAGAGGGTCCGGTACGGAGAAGTCATTCAGGTAGGACAGCGGGAAGAGACAGCGCAGGAAGAGGGTCCGGTACGGAGAGGTCATTCAGGTAAGACAGCGGGAAGAGATAGCTTGAGAAGAGGGCCCGGTCCGGAGAGGTCATTCAGGTAGGACAGCGGGATGAGACAGCGCGGGAAGAGGGTCCGGTACGGAGAGTTCTTTCAGGTAGAACAGCGGGAAGAGACAGCGGGGGATGAGGGTCCGGTACGGAGAGGTCATTCAGGTAGGACAGCGGGATGAGACAGCGCGGGAAGAGGGTTCGGTACGGAGAGGTCATTCAGGTAGGACAGCGGGAAGAGACAGCGTGGGAAGAGCTTCCGGTACGACGAGGTCATTCAGGTAGTGCAGCGGGAAGAGACAGCGCGGGAAGAGGGTCCGGTACGGAGAGTTCTTTCAGGTAGAACAGCGGGAAGAGACAGCGGGGGATGAGGGTCCGGTACGGAGAGGTCATTCAGGTAGGACAGCGGGATGAGACAGCGCGGGAAGAGGGTCCGGTACGGAGAGTTCTTTCAGGTAGAACAGCGGGAAGAGACAGCGTGGGAAGAGGGTCCGGTACGGAGAGGTCATTCAGGTAGGACAGCGGGATGAGACAGCGCGGGAAGAGGGTCCGGTACGAAGAGGTCATTCTGGTAGGACAGCGGGATGAGACAGCGCGGGAAGAGGGTCCGGTACGGAGAAGTCATTCAGGTAGGACAGCGGGATGAGACAGCGCGGGTAGAGGGTCCGGTACGGAAAGGTCATTCCGCTAGGACAGCGGGAAGAGATAGCGTGGGAAGAGTGTTCGGTACGAAGAGGTCATTCAGGTAGGACAGCGGGATGACACAGCGCGGGAAGAGGGTCCGGTACGGAGAGGTCATTCAGGTAGGACAGCGGGATGAGACAGCGCGGGAAGAGGGTTCGGTACGGAGAGTTCTTTCAGGTAGAACAGCGGGAAGAGACAGCGGGGGATGAGGGTCCGGTACGGAGAGGTCATTCAGGTAGGACAGCGGGAAGAGACAGCGTGGGAAGAGGGTCCGGTACGACGAGGGAATTCAGGTAGGACAGCGGGATGAGACAGCGCGGGAAGAAGGGTCCAGTACGGAGAGGTCATTCAGGTAGGACAGCGGGAAGAGGGTCCGGTACGGAGAGGTCATTCTTGTGGTGTTTTCGGTGGAGGGCGTTCGTACAAGAAAACTGCCTTTTGATCATACAAAAATAACCGAAATCGTCATCCCTTTGTCAATATACACTGTATTTCCAATGCTGACTGGAGCATAATATATTACTTTTTTTCAGCTAAAGCACATGTTCAGCGGGAAGTTTATCCACATCAGCACGACACAGACCAGTCAACGGGACAAAAACAACATGATGGTATGTTGCTGGGATTGTTGGTCAAGGTCAAACCGAAGGCGAGCTTCAGCTGGTCAATTTCTCAAGTCAAGTAGGCTTTGTATTAGCCTACGCTCTCTACCGCGAGGTCTGTGAAGATACAAAGCACACACCCCGCAGTGTGGTTTTCAACCGTGGTCCATGTATTAGTTCTGCACCATTTTCATCTGGTTCCAGTTCCGGTTATTTTGTGACATTTGTACCCATTTTATTAAACGGCAACCAGGCATAAAAAAGATATTTCAAAGAAAGGTCACTGATTTGAAACATTGTTGGGTCTGCTTGTCAACTTCTCATGGCACGAAACTCACAGGAATGGAAAACTAATAGAACTATGGGTAGTGCACAAACACAAGTATAAGTTTCACATCAAAAGTGTATTCATGCGATGGTCTTATGACATGATAATAAGATATATTAAGTTCAATTTTTTTTAATGATGTGCGTATTATTCACTCTTGAAATTTTGGTTCACAATATTTTAGGTCTCGTTGCTGTCATTTAACGCCAAGCATGCGCAGTTCCGTATTCTGCCCCGCTATAAAGTGAAGTCGGAGGGTGAGGTGGTACGTACTTTAAGTGAAGTCGGAGGGTGAAGTGGTACGTACTTTAAGTGAAGTCGGAGGGTGAAGTGGTACGTACTTAAGTCAGGTCGGAGGGTGAAGTGGTACGTACTTTAAGTGAAGTCGAAGGGCAAAGTGGTATGTACGTTAAGTGAAGTCGGAGGGGGAAGTGGTATGTACTTTAAGTGAAGTCAGAGGGTGAAGTGGTACGTACTTTAAGTGAAGCCGAAGGGTGTAAGGGTATGTACTTTAAGTGAAGTCGGAGGTGAAGTGGTATGTACTTTAAGTGAAGTCGGAGTGTGAAGTGGCATGTACTTTAAGTGAAGTCGGAGGGTGAAGTGGTACGTACTTAAGTCAGGTCGGAGGGTGCAGTGATACGTACTTTAAGTGAAGTCGGAGGGTGAAGTGGTATGTACTTTAAGTGAAGCCGAAGGGTGAAGTGGTACGTACTTTAAGTGAAGTCGGAGGGTGAAGTGGTACGTACTTAAGTCAGGTCGGAGGGTGAAGTGGTATGTACTTTAAGTGAAGTCGGAGGGTGAAGTGGTATGTACTTTAAGCGAAGTCGGAGGGTGAAGTGGTACGTACTTTAAGTGAAGTCGGAGAGTGAAGTGGTATGTACTTTAAGTGAAGTCGGAGGGTGAAGTGGTATGTACTTTAAGTGAAGCCGAAGGGTGAAGTGGTACGTACTTTAAGTGAAGTCGGAGGGTGAAGTGGTACGTACTTAAGTCAGGTCGGAGGGTGAAGTGGTACGTACTTTAAGTGAAGTCGGAGGGTGAAGTGGTATGTACTTTAAGCGAAGTCGGAGGGTGAAGTGGTACGTACTTTAAGTGAAGCCGAAGGGTGAAGTGGTACGTACTTTAAGTGAAGTCGGAGAGTGAAGTGGTATGTACTTTAAGTGAAGTCGGAGGGTGAAGTGGTACATACTTAAGTCAGGTCGGAGGGTGAAGTGGTACGTACTTTAAGTGAAGCCGAAGGATGAAGTGGTATGCACTTTAAGTGAAGTCGGAGGGTGAAGTGGTATGTACTTTAAGTGAAGTCGGAGGGTGAAGTGGTATGTACTTTAAGCGAAGTCGGAGGGTGAAGTGGTACGTACTTTAAGTGAAGTCGGAGAGTGAAGTGGTATGTACTTTAAGTGAAGTCGGAGGGTGAAGTGGTATGTACTTTAAGCGAAGTCGGAGGGTGAAGTGGTACGTACTTAAGTCAGGTCGGAGGGTGAAGTGGTACGTACTTTAAGTGAAGCCGAAGGGTGAAGTGGTATGTACTTTAAGTGAAGTCGGAGGGTCAAGTGGTATGTACTTTAAGTGAAGTCGGAGGGTGAGGTGGTACGTACTTTAAGTGAAGTCGGAGGGTGAAGTGGTACGTACTTTAAGTGAAGTCGGAGGGTGAAGTGGTACTACTTTAAGTGAAGTCAGAGGGTGAAGTGGTACGTACTTAAATCATGTCGTAGGGTGAAGTGGTACGTACTTTAAGTGAAGTCGGAGGGTGAAGTGGTACGTACTTTAAGTGAAGCAGAAGGGTGAAGTGGTAGGTACTTTAAGTGAAGTCGGAGGGTGAAGTGGTCTTACTTTAAGCGAAGTCGAAGGGTGAAGTGGTGCGCAATTTAAGGGAAGCCAGAGGGTGTAATAGTTCTACACGGGTTCGGAGTTTGCAGAGAAACAACCACCATGGTCTGGTCTAGTTCAATAATGTAAATTTATCTTGATAAATCTAATGATCGCTAGTGTAATATTAGGTATACTCTCGGTTAAACATTATGAAAATAACCCCCAACTTTTGAGCGTTTCTATCAGCATCTCTGTGTGTCTTGCAAAGACAAAAGACGTTCCATTGTCATGATATATGTATCAATTACTTCGGATTAACAATAGCAAACCATGTGGTTATTCTAAGAATATCGATGATCCGAAAAGCCTTTGTGTCTTTACATCGCATATCTATAAGATAACGCACAAACGCTCCTTACCCCTCGCCACTTAACATACCCATAACATGATTGTCACGGGATTGCAGGTTCAAATTCTGGATCAGGTAGTCCTGGAGAGCGTCAAGTCTCCGGGTGGATACCTCCACTCCAGTGTCCCGTTTCACATCGACCACTTCCACATCGGGTGCGTACCCTCCCCCCCCCCCCCAACCCCTCACCCCAAGGCACAAGACACTTGATTTATAAACATACAGTTATGTATCAGATATGTTGTTGTTGTATAGACTCTCTATATACTTATTATCGCGTCCATCATGATCCGTGTCCATTACATTTAATGATCAAGAATTCTGCATATTATGGTTTTAAGTAGATGAAGTATAATAACATAGGACAATAAAAACTGAACTGGTAATGAGCTGTGTGCCTTTTGCTTCCTCCAAGTTTCCGTCTAAATGGCGGCACGTGCCTTTGTCTCCCCCCTCCCCCACTCCCCCCTCTCCTCCTCCCCGCAATGTATTGGCATTATATCAGTGTTACACAAAATGGCAATGTACGTCCTGTCTGGGACAGCGATAGAGTATCATGTTGTTATTTGTGGAGTGAAGCATACATCAACCTTAATCATTGAGCGTGATTACTAGCTGTTGGTCAGCCATATATTTACTATACGCTTTTCTTGTCGCTAGGTCTGAGCTCAACATGGGCGTAGAGCTGACCGGCTTTACGGTGGCCAAGCAGGGTAAACCGCTGGATAGCAACTCGAACTTTATCGGGGTCAGTTTCTGTGTAGTCGTATGCCAATTAAAGACGAACATAGTATACAGCCAATCATATATATACAGAATAAATTTATAATCAGTCCACAAACTAACCACTGCTAGCTGAACCGAAACATTACATTGCCTAAAATATAGGATATTGGCAATATAAAGACTGTCTCGACAAAGATAGGCTACAATAGAAAATTATATTTTCGTCCACTCTTGTGACGCACAAACTGTTATGATTAGAGCATAGATAGAGCCATGTAACCCATGAGCATAATTGTGAACGAGATTATATACCATGGCTTGGATGCCCTGGATTGTTCACGATGTTAACAAGGACATCTCTCTCAGGGCGGAAGCGTCATCCGGTTGTTCCACAAGGAGCTGGAAGCCTACCTCGTGGCTGAGGGTCTCTTCGATGAACAGCTGAGCGAGGGAGGTAAGCACCCGTGTAAAGTCTGTCACAGTGAAGTATATATACCTCTCCATAGCACGGCATTATGACAGTCGTATTGAAGCAAGATATATCTAACACTTACTCAGTTAATGCATTTATTTTAAAAATGATCTGATAAAGCCATTGTTTACCAAGGCCTACATCGGATACCCATACATATCCGCCTGTTACTTTAGTCTTGTCTGTTTTCTGACAATCATATTGTCTGGGATTTTTCGGGACATCAACGGTAAGTCTGTCCACGTAAAAACATAACCATATTACATTTTCTACATGGACGATCAACCATATCCTCTGTCTGACCTTGACCTTGGCAGTTCACCTACGCATCCGGGAGGTGGACCAGCTCATCCCCAGCACCCTGTACCCGTCTACTTCCGGCAGCACCTACTGGCAGCTGGAAGCCGAGAACAGCATCGTGCAAGGTGGTGGGACGAGGGGGCAGGGCGAAGGTGGGAGGGGGGTGGGGGTGGTGATGGGTGTGGGGGCAGCATCGTGCAAGGTAGCGGGACGAGGGGAAGGTGGCGGGGGGCGAGGGGGGTTGGAGGCCAAGAACAGCTTCCTGGAAGGTAGCGGGACGACGGGAAGGTGGCGGGGGGCGAGGGGGGTGTGGAGGCCGAGAACAGCATCGTGCAAGGTAGCGGGACGAGAGGAAGGTGGCGGGCGGCGAGTGGGGTTGGAGGCCGAGAACAGCATCGTGCAAGGTAGCGGGACGACGGGAAGGTGGCGGGGGGCGAGGGGGGTGCGTAGGCCGAGAACAGCATCGTGGAAGGTAGCGGGACGAGGGGAAGGTGGCGGGGGGCGAGGGGGGTGCGTAGGCCGAGAACAGCATCGTTCAAGGTAGCGGGACGAGGGGAAGGTGGCGGGGGGCGAGGGGGGTGCGGAGGCCGAGTACAGCATCGTGCAAGGTAGCGGGACGAGAGGAAGGTGGCGGGCGGCGAGTGGGGTTGGAGGCCGAGAACAGCATCGTGCAAGGTAGCGGGACGAGAGGAAGGTGGCGGGCGGCGAGTGGGGTTGGAGGCCGAGAACAGCATCGTGCAAGGTAGCGGGACGAGGGGAAGGTGGCGGGGGGCGAGGGGGGTTGGAGGCCGAGAACAGCATCGTGCAAGGTAGCGGGACGAGGGGAAGGTGGCGGGGGGCGAGGGGGGTTGCAGGCCGAGAACAGCATCGTGCAAGGTAGCGGGACGAGAGGAAGGTGGCGGGGGGCGAGGGGGGTGTGGAGGCCGAGAACAGCATCGTGCAAGGTAGCGGGACGAGAGGAAGGTGGCGGGGGGCGAGGGGGGTGTGGAGGCCGAGAACAGCATCGTGCTAAGTAGCGGGACGAGAGGAAGGTGGCGGGCGGCGAGTGGGGTTGGAGGCCGAGAACAGCATCGTGCAAGGTAGCGGGACGAGGGGAAGGTGGCGGGGGGCGAGGGGGGTTGGAGGCCGAGAACAGCATCGTGCAAGGTAGCGGGACGAGAGGAAGGTGGCGGGGGGCGAGGGGGGTTGCAGGCCGAGAACAGCATCGTGCAAGGTAGCGGGACGAGAGGAAGGTGGCGGGGGGCGAGGGGGGTTGGAGGCCGAGAACAGCATCGTGCAAGGTAGCGGGACGAGAGGAAGGTGGCGGGCGGCGAGTGGGGTTGGAGGCCGAGAACAGCATCGTGCAAGGTAGCGGGACGAGAGGAAGGTGGCGGGGGGCGAGGGGGGTTGGAGGCCGAGAACAGCATCGTGCAAGGTAGCGGGACGAGGGGAAGGTGGCGGGGGGCGAGGGGGGTTGCAGGCCGAGAACAGCATCGTGCAAGGTAGCGGGACGAGAGGAAGGTGGCGGGGGGCGAGGGGGGTTGGAGGCCGAGAACAGCATCGTGCAAGGTAGCGGGACGAGGGGAAGGTGGCGGGGGGCGAGGGGGGTTGGAGGCCGAGAACAGCATCGTGCAAGGTAGCGGGACGAGGGGAAGGTGGCGGGGGGCGAGGGGGGTTGGAGGCCGAGAACAGCATCGTGCAAGGTAGCGGGACGAGAGGAAGGTGGCGGGGGGCGAGGGGGGTGTGGAGGCCGAGAACAGCATCGTGCTAAGTAGCGGGACGAGAGGAAGGTGGCGGGCGGCGAGTGGGGTTGGAGGCCGAGAACAGCATCGTGCAAGGTAGCGGGACGAGGGGAAGGTGGCGGGGGGCGAGGGGGGTTGCAGGCCGAGAACAGCATCGTGCAAGGTAGCGGGACGAGAGGAAGGTGGCGGGGGGCGAGGGGGGTTGGAGGCCGAGAACAGCATCGTGCAAGGTAGCGGGACGAGAGGAAGGTGGCGGGCGGCGAGTGGGGTTGGAGGCCGAGAACAGCATCGTGCAAGGTAGCGGGACGAGAGGAAGGTGGCGGGGGGCGAGGGGGGTTGGAGGCCGAGAACAGCATCGTGCAAGGTAGCGGGACGAGGGGAAGGTGGCGGGGGGCGAGGGGGGTTGCAGGCCGAGAACAGCATCGTGCAAGGTAGCGGGACGAGAGGAAGGTGGCGGGGGGCGAGGGGGGTTGGAGGCCGAGAACAGCATCGTGCAAGGTAGCGGGACGAGGGGAAGGTGGCGGGGGGCGAGGGGCGTTGGAGGCCGAGAACAGCATCGTGCAAGGTAGCGGGACGAGGGGAAGGTGGCGGGGGGCGAGGGGGGTTGCAGGCCGAGAACAGCATCGTGCAAGGTGGCGGGACGAGGGGAAGGTGGCGGGGGGCGAGGGGGGTTGGAGGCCGAGAACAGCATCGTGCAAGGTAGCGGGACGAGGGGAAGGTGGCGGGGGGCGAGGGGGGTTGGAGGCCGAGAACAGCATCGTGCAAGGTAGCGGGACGAGAGGAAGGTGGCGGGCGGCGAGTGGGGTTGGAGGCCGAGAACAGCATCGTGCAAGGTAGCGGGACGAGAGGAAGGTGGCGGGGGGCGAGGGGGGTTGGAGGCCGAGAACAGCATCGTGCAAGGTAGCGGGACGAGGGGAAGGTGGCGGGGGGCGAGGGGGGTTGCAGGCCGAGAACAGCATCGTGCAAGGTAGCGGGACGAGAGGAAGGTGGCGGGGGGCGAGGGGGGTTGGAGGCCGAGAACAGCATCGTGCAAGGTAGCGGGACGAGAGGAAGGTGGCGGGGGGCGAGGGGGGTTGGAGGCCGAGAACAGCATCGTGCAAGGTAGCGGGACGAGGGGAAGGTGGCGGGGGGCGAGGGGGGTTGGAGGCCGAGAACAGCATCGTGCAAGGTAGCGGGACGAGGGGAAGGTGGCGGGGGGCGAGGGGGGTTGGAGGCCGAGAACAGCATCGTGCAAGGTAGCGGGACGAGAGGAAGGTGGCGGGGGGCGAGGGGGGTTGGAGGCCGAGAACAGCATCGTGCAAGGTAGCGGGACGAGGGGAAGGTGGCGGGGGGCGAGGGGGGTTGGAGGCCGAGAACAGCATCGTGCAAGGTAGCGGGACGAGGGGAAGGTGGCGGGGGGCGAGGGGGGTTGGAGGCCGAGAACAGCATCGTGCAAGGTAGCGGGACGAGGGGAAGGTGGCGGGGGGCGAGGGGGGTGTGGAGGCCGAGAACAGCATCGTGCAAGGTAGCGGGACGAGGGGAAGGTGGCAGGGGGCGAGGGGGGTTGGAGGCTGAGAACAGCATCGTTCAAGGTAGCGGGACGAGGGGAAGGTGGCAGGGGGCGAGGGGGGTGCGTAGGCCGAGAACAGCATCGTGCTAAGTAGCGGGACGAGGGGAAGGTGGCGGGGGGCGAGGGGGGTGCGTAGGCCGAGAACAGCATCGTGCAAGGTAGCGGGACGAGGGGAAGGTGGCGGGGGCGAGGGGGGTGTGGAGGCCGAGAACAGCATCGTGCTAAGTAGCGGGACGAGGGGAAGGTGGCGGGGGGCGAGGGGGGTTGGAGGCCGAGAACAGCTTCGTGGAAGGTAGCGGGACGAGGGGAAGGTGGCGGGGGACGAGGGGGCTGTGGAGGCCGAGAAAAGCATCATGCAAGGTAGCGGGGCGAGGGAGTGAGGGGGGGTGGGGGGGCGAGGGTGTGTGTGATGAAGAACTATTGTGTGTCGCCGTGGAGACACGTTCCAAAGTTCGAGAATGTTCTAGAATATATTGGAAACTGCTAAAGATTGCTGAACATCGACACGAACAATTGAGCAACGCATGTTATGGGGATTCATTATAAAGCCTTACGTTTGGATTTGGGTCACCCAGATTTATTATAGTCCATGTAAAGCAACGGCTTTTGGAGATTTCTCGTTATGCTTTACAAACGTACAGAACACCACTTATTTGTTTAAAATTATATATATTAATTCGTTACACTCCCTATTATCGCCTTGGTCCTTTGTGTTTACTGGCATGTGTACACAACGATGGCTCAGAACACCAATCCCTTCGTTCCCCAGGTGACGTCGTTCGCTGGGAGCAGCAGGTCCGCTTCCGCCACATGACTACGCGCCAGTACCTGTGTATGAACCAGGACATGGAGATCTGTCTCACGCCGGACGCCAAGGACCCAAACACGGTCTTCAGGCTCCACCCCATCGTCAAGGTCAGTGTGTATATCCTACATAACGGTTACACCAAGGTCAGATGCATATTATGAGCGGCATCATTAAAAAAAAATCGTCTTCGGTACGACTGAATGTCTCGACTGTCAGACACTGACATGTCTATAAGGTTAAAACTTACGAGCGCGTCTTTACAACTATATATATATATTTATGATGGAATACATGTGAGACGCCCCAACGAATGCTGTCTTTGACACGTCCTCAGGAGACCGACGAGATCCAGTTTGAGAGCTACGCTCGGATCGAACACGTGATGACCGGATTCTGGCTTCACGCCCTCCGAGGTGGGTCTCTTCATTGTCACCAGTCACTGATCTACGGTATTGTTCTCATGGCGGGTCACAGGCTTGTGTCATTTTGTGTCACATAAAGGGAAATACTGGAATGCCGATGATCAGTGGAATTGGACGCTGAGTACAGGGCCTTAGGGTGTTTTCGATTTATCTGAAACCAACGGGAACCGAAACCGTTTTTGAAATCCATCGTTTCATTTGTTTGCCGTTTCAACGTGTATTTAGGCAATGGCATAGGTCATGACATTGTGCTTATGAGGTGATAAATATGCGGTTTGTTCCATTTTTTTCCCGCGATTGGACGTTAATAAATTATACTTTTGTCCGGAAGTTTTTATGCATTACATTAATGATTAACTATGATCGTGTATGTGTTGATCAAAGTGACAGTTCCGCGGAACCGAAACCATCAAACCAACTCTCTCGGTAGTTTCACGGTTTCGAGCAAACCGGTTTCGGTTCTTCTCGTGTCGAACAGTCAGTTTGGCAAACCGGTTCTGTTTTCATGTAAATCGATCACGCCCTTATTGTGCATGCGGTCTCCACCCCATGTCAATGTGCAGGACCGCGCAGAACAGGTTTGGGAAAAGGGATACTTCCTGCGCAATAAACGGAACTATCGTTGTTCTCATGCCCACTACGAAGGCCACCTATTGACCCCACCCCCAGGGGCCATTGAGCCTTCAATTGGTGTCGCACTTACTTGCACCATGCCTTGAATTTAAAGAGGAAAATACTCCTGTATTCACTCTTAAATTTGCCGATTTTATTTCAAAAGAGGTATGCCCGGGTCCTTTGCACCGTCATCCTTCGGCCCAGGGGCCGTTTTCATCAACCACACTTAAGCCATGCAAATCTGCTTAGCGTTAAGTATTTACCCAAGAGTGGATGTTCTGAAGTAAGACGTGCTAAAATTCTATTTAACATGATTTCTGGATCATGAGCACTACCACCATGAGCTTGTGGGGCTGCGACCAAAATGCACTTTTTGTGCGTAAGCTGCGTGTGGTTTCTGGATACGGCCTCAGGGGCCGTTGTTCAAGTAGAACAGATGGACAGTTTCTTTCCGGCAAAGAACAGCAAAATACGACTCCTGAAAAACGTTTTTAGAATGAGTATATAGTGCCACAATGTCAGTCCACAACCTATTGCTTTTCTTAATACTACCTTCAGTGGCGTGAGAGCCTACGAAGAAACGCGCGGACCTTTATGAATATTGGCCCTAATATGGGCATCTCATGAGTCTGTTCTTATATCACCCTTGCATAGTTTATTACTGTAAGAAGTGCCTGGCCATCCGGATGGTTTTACATGACTGTCATTGCCCAATGCTTGGTTTTGTGTATGTTGCAGACGAGGAGTACCGTCGACACTGCAGTGACGGTGCCAGTGACAACGAGTCTATGATGGGTCTGACCTGGGACGGCGCTGTCCTCAGGAAGGTTCGAAACCAGCAATTGGTGTTCAATATGGGTCCGAGCTAGGACGAGATGGGGTCGAGAGATGATAGGTCGGCCTGGCGTCCAAAATGTAGATTTATCCATGCCAACTGATAGATATCTAGTAATTATGAATGACAGTATAACCTTTCTTCAATATGCCTCCTAATGTCGCGTGCAATACCACTTCCTGACACGCCTTGTATGCTAGCCATGGGTCGTCTGCAGCGTGCATTTTGGAGCAATTCGACACGTCCGTTGATTCTGAACAATGATCTAAATGAACAAATCGGTTAATGTACAGCAGTAACAGTCAGACGATTTTTAACACGATCATCACGGTCGAGATGGTTGGAAGATGTTACCTGTAGCACTTGGCTTACGGATAATGGCACGGTGATTCTCCTTCAGATTGCGGCCAGTGGCGAGAGGGTTTACCATGACGCCTACACGCTGCAGAAAGTGGAGGAGGAACATCTCAACAACTTCAACTTCGTGGCCGGCATGGTGCCCTTCCTACTCAACCTAATCTACGAGGTGGGTGTGTCAACGGTTTAGCATCTAGTACGGGAGTGCAAACGAAATTTTCCTGAAATACAGCTGCCCGTAAACCCACATCTTACGCCCGCCTCTGATTTTCGCCGTAATTGTTACAATTAAATTTATTTAAGTAACATCCAGGCACATCAAAAAAATATTTTTCAATCAAGCATCGCATTTTATATCACTCACAAAAACTGGAAAATCGGTTTAAGAAGTTGAATCATGCTAGATATGCAGGTTAAGAATAGCTATGGTCTAACGTACTATTAAAATAACGTTATTGAGCAAGATGGATGCACCATGAGGTGGGCACCACGCAATGAACGCGTTCCCATTGCAGTTTGACGTGCGGTTCAACGACGTCCAGGGACTTCTGACGTCATCCGCGACTCACTTCTCGCTGCCCTCCACGTCCGCAACCCCTCTAGCCACCCCTCTGACCCCGTCGGGCCCGCTACCCTCCCCACGGGACCAAACCGCGGTAAGGAAATTGAGGCCATGTCCCAGGGCTATGCAGTATATCTATATGTATATTTCACTCCAATAAATGTGAATTCATGTTACTCATTATGGTGCCGATAGCGGCACTTAGACGTTGCTCATAGTAGATGTCATATCATAAATCATATCATAAATCATATCATAAATCCTACCATAATGTTGATATTAACCATAATAGAATATAAATGTTAATGATTTATTAACCATGATATAATACAAGCTTTATCGTTAGGATTTATTGACAATAATATAATAGAATTGGGAATGATTTATTATAATATAAAATAATTATTAATGATATAATCTGTTATTAATATTTATTTTTCGGATGATCTAACTGGGAATAATAATTTAATTTTTTGATGTCACCGCCGTCTTTATATTGAAGGATCGACACATGTGGCAAAAGAAAGACGGCAAGTTGCTGAACCCAAAGAAAACGCAGCAAATATGCACGGTGAGCATGTTATGCAGCAAACATGCGGTAACGACCGCGACAGGGGTAGAATTTCTTCATATTAATGATATCATAGTTCAATCATTGGAATGACTAGTTTTTACTGTTTTCTTGCGCAGGCCCTTCAGGAGATTCACAGTTTCATGGTCGTCCACGGAACACCGACCAAAGAACGCCAGAAGCTGATGCGAAATTTGAGGGTAATTTGTATTATTATTGTTATTAATATATATAAGTTTGTAGTAAGTCGAGTACGGTTATCATACTTATTATGTAGCTTGTATGTATTTGTTTGTGTTCTTATTTTGTGATGTCCGTCTTGTGCCCGTGTCTTCAAACCATATGTTTGCCTCAGAATACGGCTCTGGCTCCTGGTTCCAAGCAGCATATCGGCGAATTATTGAGAATAGTAATCTGTCGGCCAATATGGGACAATGTCACTTCATCATAAATCTATTGTATCGTGGTTAACCTAGTCGATACAAATACAGCCAATAACCTAGCCAATACAAATACAGCCAATAACCTAGCCAACACAAACACAGCCAATAACCTAGCCAACACAAACACAGCCAATAACCTAGTCGATACAAATACAGCCAATAACCTAGCCAACACAAACACAGCCAATAACCTAGCCAACACAAATACAGCCAATAACCTAGTCGATACAAATACAGCCAATAACCTAGCCAACACAAATACAGCCAATAACCTAGCCAACACAAATACAGCCAATAACCTAGCCAATACAAATACAGTCAATGACCTAGCCAATACAAATACAGTCAATAACCTAGCCAACACAAATACAGCCAATAACCTAGTCGATACAAATACAGCCAATAACCTAGCCAACACAAATACAGCCAATAACCTAGCCAACACAAATACAGCCAATAACCTAGCCAACACAAATACAGCCAATAACCTAGCCGATACAAATACAGCCAATAACCTAGCCAACACAAATACAGCCAATAACCTAGCCAATACAAATACAGCCAATAACCTAGTCAATACAAATACAGTCAATGACCTAGCCAACACAAATACAGCTAATAACCTAGCCAACACAAATACAGCCAATAACCTAGCCAACACAAATACAGCCAATAACCTAGCCAATACAAATACAGCCAATAACCTAGCCAACACAAATACAGCCAATAACCTAGCCAACACAAATACAGCCAATAACCTAGCCAACACAAATACAGCCAATAACCTAGCCAACACAAATACAGCCAATAACCTAGCCAACACAAATACAGCCAATAACCTAGCCGATACAAATACAGCCAATAACCTAGCCAACACAAATACAGCCAATAACCTAGCCAATACAAATACAGCCAATAACCTAGTCAATACAAATACAGTCAATGACCTAGCCAACACAAATACAGCTAATAACCTAGCCAACACAAATACAGCCAATAACCTAGCCAACACAAATACAGCCAATAACCTAGCCAATACAAATACAGCCAATAACCTAGTCAATACAAATACAGTCAATGACCTAGCCAACACAAATACAGCCAATAACCTAGTCGATACAAATACAGCCAATAACCTAGCCAACACAAATACAGCCAATAACCTAGCCAACACAAATACAGCCAATAACCTAGCCAATACAAATACAGTCAATGACCTAGCCAATACAAATACAGTCAATAACCTAGCCAACACAAATACAGCCAATAACCTAGTCGATACAAATACAGCCAATAACCTAGCCAACACAAATACAGCCAATAACCTAGCCAACACAAATACAGCCAATAACCTAGCCAATACAAATACAGCCAATAACCTAGCCAACACAAATACAGCTAATAACCTAGCCAACACAAATACAGCCAATAACCTAGCCAACACAAATACAGCCAATAACCTAGCCAATACAAATACAGCCAATAACCTAGCCAATACAAATACAGTCAATAACCTAGCCAATACAAATACAGCCAATAACCTAGCCGATACAAATACAGCCAATAACCTAGCCAATACAAATACAGCCAATAACCTAGCCGATACAAATACAGCCAATAACCTAGCCAACACAAATACAGCCAATAACCTAGCCGATACAAATACAGCCAATAACCTAGCCAACACAAATACAGCCAATAACCTAGCCAATACAAATACAGTCAATGACCTAGCCAATACAAATACAGTCAATAACCTAGCCAACACAAATACAGCCAATAACCTAGTCGATACAAATACAGCCAATAACCTAGCCAACACAAATACAGCCAATAACCTAGCCAACACAAATACAGCCAATAACCTAGCCAACACAAATACAGCCAATAACCTAGCCAATACAAATACAGCCAATAACCTAGCCAACACAAATACAGCCAATAACCTAGCCAACACAAATACAGCCAATAACCTAGTCAATACAAATACAGCCAATAACCTAGCCGATACAAATACAGCCAATAACCTAGCCAACACAAATACAGCCAATAACCTAGCCAATACAAATACAGCCAATAACCTAGCCGATACAAATACAGCCAATAACCTAGCCGATACAAATACAGCCAATAACTTAGCCAACACAAATACAGCCAATAACCTAGCCAACACAAATACAGCCAATAACCTAGCCAACACAAATACAGCCAATAACCTAGTCAATACAAATACAGCCAATAACCTAGCCAACACAAATACAGCCAATAACCTAGCCAACACAAATACAGCCAATAACCTAGCCAATACAAATACAGCCAATAACCTAGCCGATACAAATACAGCCAATAACCTAGCCGATACAAATACAGCCAATAACCTAGCCAACACAAATACAGCCAATAACCTAGCCGATACAAATACAGCCAATAACCTAGCCAACACAAATACAGCCAATAACCTAGCCAATACAAATACAGCCAATAACCTAGCCGATACAAATACAGCCAATAACCTAGCCGATACAAATACAGCCAATAACTTAGCCAACACAAATACAGCCAATAACCTAGCCAACACAAATACAGCCAATAACCTAGCCAACACAAATACAGCCAATAACCTAGTCAATACAAATACAGCCAATAACCTAGCCAACACAAATACAGCCAATAACCTAGCCAACACAAATACAGCCAATAACCTAGCCAATACAAATACAGCCAATAACCTAGCCGATACAAATACAGCCAATAACCTAGCCGATACAAATACAGCCAATAACTTAGCCAACACAAATACAGCCAATAACCTAGTCGATACAAATACAGCCAATAACCTAGCCAATACAAATACAGCCAATAACCTAGCCAACACAAATACAGCCAATAACCTAGCCGATACAAATACAGTCAATAACCTAGCCAATACAAATACAGCCAATAACCTAGCCAATACAAATACAGCCAATAACCTAGCCGATACAAATACAGCCAATAACCTAGCCGATACAAATACAGCCAATAACCTAGCCGATACAAATACATACAAGCTATATAATAAGTATGATAACCGTAGTCGTCTGACTACAAACTTATAAAGTATGTGTCGGCAAGATATATTTAGATATGTGTCCCCTTGGCAATTCAGCCCTGATAAAGATAAACATACCAAATATATCTTAGGATATTGCCATGGCCATTCAGTCCTGATGAAAAGTAATGTCAGCAACACATATGTTAGGATATTGCCATGGTCATTCAGTCATGATGAAAAGTAATGTCAGCAACACATATGTTAGAATATTGCCATGGCCATTCAATTATGCTGAAAAGTAAATATCAGCGACACATATCTTAGCATTTTGGCACCATGACCATTCAACCATGATGCAAAATAAATGTGAGCGAGACACATCTAAGGGTCGCGTCCACTTGTACCAGACAGTCATGATCAAAGGTAAATATCAGCCAGACATGTCTGTTGTCTCCCTTTCAGATAATCGACCTGTTGGTGAAGCTGCTCAAGTTCCCCCTGCAGGGAGAGGTGGATGAGGCCAACATGACTGCAGTCTTCAAAGCTGCGTACGACGTGCTGCACACCTACATGATAGGAAACAGCCGCAAGAACGCCCTCTACTTCGCCAAGTACATCGACTTCTTCCAGACCCAGTTCAGCATCAATGTGGTAAGTGACGTATATCCTAACGTCTCAGTGATCTAGTTTGTCCAGACTCAATCCATCCTCAATGTGGTAAAGGGTCTATATCCTAACGTCTCAGTGATCTAGTTTGTCCAGACCCAATCCATCCTCAATGTGGTAAAGGGTCTATATCCTCATGTCTCAGTGATCTAGTTTATCCAGACCCAATCCATCCTCAATGTGGTAAGAGGTCTCTATCCTAACGTCTCAGTGATCTAGTTTATCCAGACCCAATCCATCCTCAATGGGGTAAGAGGTCTCTATCCTAACGTCTCAGTTATCTAGTTTATCCAGACCCAATCCATCCTCAATGTGGTAAGAGGTCTCTATCCTAACGTCTCAGTGATCTAGTTTGTCCAGACCCAATCCATCCTCAATGTGGTAAAGGGTCTATATCCTAACGTCGCAGTGATCTAGTTTGTCCAGACCCAATCCATCCTCAATGTGGTAAGAGATCTCTTTCCTAAAGCCTCAGTGATCTAGTTTGTCTATCCTAATCCATCCTTAATGTGGTAAGGGGTCTATATCCTAACGTCTCAGTGATCTAGTTTGTCCATTCGCTGGGAACCAGCCTGCCTGTCCGAAACAGACCGCTGGTAACGGGTATCCTCCATTTTAGAAAGGGCCGGAATTCCGGCCTTTTTCCTTAGTCGCCAAATTAAAAAAACATAACTGATGTTCCCATACTGCACCTCATAAGTGTTTCTATATACCTTCACGAAACCTCGCATTGTAATTTATCTAAGGAAATATCTAATTACGACATATGCTGACTTATAAGACGGGCGTCTGACCTCGAAACTATGGAAAGCCGAAGTGGAATTTAATCGACTGATGAATGCAACTGATCGTGAGACCTCAGTTGCGGAGAGGAGACAGTATGAACATGATCAAGTTCGAGATTGCGGGTAGGTGTCAGACGCCTTACCACGTGTTTTAAATTATGAAAAAGAAAGAAAACAGTTACATACATTTGTACGTGCGTGCGCGTCCGTCTTCCCTTCTTTGCAAAACTACATTTCGATAATGAACGTGTGTTTTAGATCTTTTCAAGCTGACCATTAAACACATGGAGTATTACCGAATTGTACTACAGAATGTCATGTCATTTTGTGGTAAAAGGATGAAATTTGGCTCACATGTTAGAAATTCATGTCTAATCGAATTTAGTTAAGTGTCGAGTCAGATTTAAATAGCGGACAATGTCACCAATTATAAGCGATATCTTGGACTCACAATACTGAGAAGGATAAAACTGTTATTTTGATGTCTGTCCATAGGTTTTTTGTGTAGGCAAAGGTAAAATAAGTCCTCACTGGATATTCAAGAACAACGCATGAGCCATTTCCCTATATAAGGACCCTAGCTGCACCTCTTAGTTTTTAAGATATTGAGCATGTTTGCTGGCCTTTGTCCGCCATCAGAGTCGTGGAACTAGAGGATGCGTTGCACCTAGATACACACAAATATCTTCTGTTTAATTCAGTCGACTTGACATTAGCTAAATTTAAATACAAGGATATTAAGGACAAGTGTGCTAACTTCCATGCTTTTACCACCAAATGCAAAACTCGACATAATTTGTCGTTTAGCCGCTGAACTATCACGGAATATAGGCAATGTTTTCGTTTTGTCATCACAATTATAACCAGAAATGACGACGAGGACGACATATCAGCTTCGTATAATATTTGCCAAAATATCCTCCTTCCGGGCAAACAAATTCAATGTCTCTCTATTCCTAATCTCTATGTTTCATATGCTATGTGAAATCCAAATTGTTATCCAATTTACTTCACATTGTAATATGTTTTTAAATAATAGGAAATATGTCCAACTCATATAAAGACGTGTATACAACAATTTTACGGTTAATTTCTTGAAGATATGAAAATTTATTTTGGCTTGCCATAGCATCTGCACGACAACGGGCGCTCGACCAATCACGGAGGCTTAAAAATTACTAGTTACCGGCCTAGTATGCTGCGAGCAGCTCTAGGCCGTTTCCCAGCCTAGTTTGTCCAGACCCAATCCATCCTCAATGTGGTAAGGGATCTATACCCTAACGTTTCAGTGATCTAGTTTGTCCAGACCCAACCCATCCGCAATGTGGTAAGGGGTCTATATCCTAACGTCTCAGTGATCCTCAATGTGGTAAGGGGTCTATATCCTAATGTTGCAATGATCTACTTTATCAAGACCCAATCCATCCTCAATGGAGTACGGGGTCTATGTCTAAATGTTCCAGTGATCTAGTTTGTCCAAACCCAATCCATCCTCAAGGTGGTAAGAGCCTCGGCAGCCGATGGTCAAGGTAGATGATTCGTCTGTAGAACAACCGGTTGCGAGCTCCCATCCTCCCCCCTAGCCCTGTGACCCAGGGTTCTCTACTGCCTAACGTCTCATTGTCACGAGATTGCCTTGGCCTGGGTCATGTCATTGTCCCGGGATTGCCTTGGGCTGGGTCATGTCATTGTCGCGGGATTGCCTTGGGCTGGGTCATGTCATTGTCCCGGGATTGCCTTGGGCTGGGTCATGTCATTGTCCCGGGATTGCCTTGGGCTGGGTCATGTCATTGTCCCGGGATTGCCTTGGGCTGGGTCATGTCATTGTCCCGGGATTGCCTTGGGCTGGGTCATGTCATTGTCCCGGGATTGCCTTGGGCTGGGTCATGTCATTGTCCCGGGATTGCCTTGGGCTGGGTCATGTCATTGTCCCGGGATTGCCTTGGGCTGGGTCATGTCATTGTCCCGGGATTGCCTTGGGCTGGGTCATGTCATTGTCGCGGGATTGCCTTGGGCTGGGTCATGTCATTGTCCCGGGATTGCCTTGGGCTGGGTTATGTCATTGTCCCGGGATTGCCTTGGGCTGGGTCATGTCATTGTCCCGGGATTGCCTTGGGCTGGGTCATGTCATTGTCGCGGGATTGCCTTGGCCTGGGTCATGTCATTGTCCCGGGATTGCCTTGGCCTGAGTCATGCCATTGTCCCGGGATTGCCTTGATATGGGTCATGGTATGTACCACACACACACCCGTGCAACGTAAAGCCAAGTCAGGTCCTGTCTGCTGTCGCTCACCAGGGGGAGATTGGACTGGACGTCGCACAGATGATCGTGGAACTCGTCCGCGACAACCGGAAGATCGTCGACCGCATCACCAGGCACCAGATCGATGAATTCGTCGACCTGCTACGCGGCAACAAAGTAGGAAATGCACCGAGCTTTTCATTCAGCATTTCCTTATTGCATCGCTGTTAACCTTTAACGTGTCAGTTCGCTTTCGGGCACTTTCACAGTAAGACATTGTCACGTGTCAATCAATAACTGCTCATGTGATGTTGTTTTTCACGTCCCGAAGAATTACCGCTATCTCGACCTGCTGAGCGTCCTGTGTGTGTGCGATGGAGTCGCCATTCCAGACAACCAGACGTACATCACAGAAAACTGGCTGATGACCGACCAGGTGAGAAATGTTATAACGATTATTGGACACCCAGCAGTTAAGGGTCAGATGCAGCTCAATAAAAGGCTCACGATAACAGATAACACGATAAATAAAAGTCGTACACAAGTTGACACATTGTCCGCGCACACAACGAGAATAGAAGTGTTCACAGAATGACCCATGCCAAGCGTAAATGCCAACGTCATGTAGCAGACACGAGGCGAAATTGGTCACGTGACACAAACGTGACGTCGTTGACCTTGCAGAGCGGCGTCTTCCTGACAGAACGGGGACAGAACATCCGACGCCAAACCAATGTCATCTTCGTCTCTACTGACGTCGGACAGTCCTGGGTGACGCTCCACGACTTCGTCAACGTCAGTAATCACGATTTGGTCATTCATGTATTTAATGTACCATGAGTCAAAGCGAATTAGCTTGCGTAATACGTGTATCAGCTAATCGTTCGATAGGAAATTTCAGTGGGGTAATATTAACATGGCGGTTGTCATAACATCTGTTAAAGTTCGGGCTATTCACAACTTATTCGGGTTGGTGTATCATATTACGCGGAATTAATAGGCCTAATTAGCCAATGACCGTGGCAAACTGCAAGAACTCTAATTGTCCATGATTGCTATTTTTAGAGCTGATCTTAATCAGTCATCAGCAAGGGCGATATCAAATTATATTGATACACACGCTTGTAAGATGCATGTAAACCCATGTGAATGTCTAAAACAACCCGATAACAGAAACGTCAAGTAAATCGTCGCCCTCAGTAATATGCGTTAATATTTCATCGAGAGCTATATCAATGTTCAAACATCAGCAGCATGTCTTAGCTTCGTGTTGGCGATACATCAATGTCAGGACGAGCACCTCTGTCCTGGGTTGTGGTATAGTAGTATCGGATCCCGTTGCAGAAGGAGAGCCCCTGTTACAACCAAGATGACGCTCTCTTCCTCGAGCATCAGCTCGATCTGTTCCGGAAACTCTGCTACGTAAGTCGTTTTATGTATAAATAGCCAAATACCGAATATAATCAAGCATAACCAAAACACAATGCGCCAGTAGTTTGAATCCATGAATGCCGATAATAAGAGTCGTGTACAGCGACATCTCTATTGTGCAAGTACGGATAGTCTTTATAAAGGGACTGACAAAGGCCTTTTTCACTAATGACGCCATGGTACTACTATAAATAGGATACATGTAGGCGCGTTTTGCCCATTCTGCAGGGTCGAAACGAGTTTGCGACGAACGTGATCACGCGGAAGATGAACTTCCTGACGTGGGAGGAGGCCTTCCTGTGCCTCCGACTGCCGCTCCTGCCAGACGACCTCAGGGCCAAGTACTGCGACCTCATCATAGGTAAACCCATGCGGCCACAGAGTGGCAGTGGCGGGTTGAGGGGGCGCACGTACCAGACTAGGGTGGCGCCCCTTCGAAATTCCATTCACCCCCTACTACCCCTCCACCCACACGTAGTCATTTGCCCATGCCCCCCTTGATTTAATCCCCTGAAATAATTTTTTTACAGGTGGCATTCATTCAGCGTTGGTAAAATTATGTCGTTATATATTATATTATAAATTATATTGTTATATTGACATAATTATGTTGACAGTGACGTCATTACTACTACATCATTTGTTTTAGGTCTCTTTGTGGACGTCGGCAACAATTACTCGGTGTTGGAGTACCAGAACACGTCGTTCGTCTATGACGACATCGACGCCAGAGACCCGCTGTCAAACGTCGACATGTCCGGCGAACTGGTGAGGGGCGGGGCCAGGGTGTGGGGGGGGGGGTATACCACGTCGACATGTCGGGCGTGCTGGTGAGGGTCGGGGCCAGGGTTGATGTGGAGGTGGGGGGTGTGCCAAGTCGACATGTCCGGCGAGCCTGTGAGGGTCGGGGCCAGGGTGGAGGTGGAGGGGGGGGGGAGTGTGCACCACGTCGACATGTCCGGCGAGCTGGTGAGGGTTGGGGCCAGGGTGGAGGGGGAGGAGGGGGGTGTACCACGTCGACATGTCCGGCGATCTGGTGAGGGTCGGGGCCAGGGTGGAGGTGGAGGGCGGGGGTGGGGGAGTGCACCACGTTGACATGTCCGGGGAGCTGGTGAGGGTCGGGGCCAGGGTGGAGGTGGAGGGCGGGGGGGGGGGGGTGCACCACGTCGACATGTCCGGCGAGCTGGTGAGGGTCGGGGCCAGGGTGGAGGGGGAGTAGGGGGGTGTACCACGTCGACATGTCCGGCGAGCTGATGAGGGTCGGGGCCAGGGTGGAGGTTGAGGGGGGGGGGGGTGTGCACCACGTCGACATGTCCGGCGAGCTGATGAGGGTCGGGGCCAGGGTGGAGGTGGAGGGCGGGGGGAGGGGGTGCACCACGTCGACATGTCCGGCGAGCTGATGAGGGTCGGGGCCAGGGTGGAGGTTGAGGGGGGGGGGGGTGCACCACGTCGACATGTCCGGCGAGCTGGTGAGGGTCGGGGCCAGGGTGGAGGTTGAGGGGGGGGGGGTGCACCACGTCGACATGTCCGGCGAGCTGGTGAGGGTCGGGGCTAGGGTGGAGGTGGAGGGCGGGGGGGGGTGGGTGCACCACGCCGACATGTCCGGCGAGCTGGTGAGGGTCGGGGCCAGGGTGGAGGGCGGAGGGGAGGGGGGGTGCACCACGTCGACATGTCCGGCGAGCTGGTGAGGGTCGGGGCCAGGGTGGAGGTTGAGGGGGGGGGTGTGCACCACGTCGACATGTCCGGCGAGCTGGTGAGGGTCGGGGCCAGGGTGGCGGTGGAGGGGGGCGGTGTACCAGGTAGACATGGGGGTGGGGGCGTGGACGTAATATGCAGAATTGTTTCTAAGATCGGTTAGTTGCAATGGGGGGGTGGGGAGGGGGGGGGGTGAAGATGAGATGGTTGAGGTAGGGAGAAGTCGACGGAATTAAAGCTGATTTAGGTGCCGTCGGGGTAAATATTGTGGTGACATAAGATGGCATTATACATCAAGAGCCATTCGTCGATAATCATATTGTGTCGATTCATGACGTCGGCTCAACAAAGAGATAATGTGAAGACGAGGTTTTTGTACAGTTTTCTTGACTTTATGACGTAATTAACGCCTCTCGAATCGTATTAAAGTCTAAGGATCCAGTTAGAAGTACTAAGGATCCATCCAGGAGCATGGATTCCGACTTCTAAATGTTCTTGCTCCCTCTCCAACTGGTCTTATTCGTGTGCATAACAACGCCAGATTTCTTAATTCATTATTACATAGACTGACAGAAAGAATCAGGCATATTTCTAAATGAAGGATGACCTCTGCACGGGGCTTGCTTGTTACATCAGTCAACATAGCATAAAGAAAGAACTTAATTAATAAATTATGATTTCGATTGCAATGGTCATTGCTAGTTTTTCTTAAAAACGGCATATAAATGCGTGTCTCCAATTAGCATGTTTTTTTATCCCGATTTGGCTTCAGCCCAATTAAAATTGTTTAGCCCAGGGTATCCGTTTCAACAAAAGTCCTTTCCAACAGGGAGTTTTGCAAAGAAGCTTGTTTGTGGTCAGGGCATGACTTGCAGCTTGCAATATCCAGTGTTGGCGACATGGTACCCAAACAAACTCCCAAAGATAATGAGTAACCATCCTTATGTTTGTATTTAGATTTAATCGGGTCTTTGATTTCAAATATTATACTTACACTTCTGTACATGAAATGCAACTCTATGTTGATATCACGGGCCGCCTGACAGGGCACGATCTGGTTGCAGGAGTATCGGTTAAGTGAAAATTGGCGCCGTGCCGCAATGACACACCTTAGACTAGGGTGGGCAGGGCATGGATTGACTAATTTGATTTAAAATCAAACAACCCCATGCACACTCACAAAAAACATTGTTAAACGCTTGACTATTTCGTCTCCCATGTTGGTGGTACATATATTGTGGCATCCATTTAACGTTGTTTATGCAAGACAATAGTCACACCAAACCCGAATTGGTCATAGCAGTAAAACTGTGAAAAAGCTCCACACCTTCATTTCTGGATGCACTGCAAAAGAACCTACTTCAACACCGGGTGCGTACCACCCCAGTAGGGAAAGAGTCGGGCGGTACACTGATACGTAATGTGCGTATTGGAGTATACCTCAGGGCTATACCTGGCATAACAAAGAAAGGCGCCAAGTTTTCGCGAAATATTCTTAACTGTGTGCTCAAAGTACATATATGTAGCAGACGGAGTCAACAGGTTTTTTTACGAAAGCGTGTGCAAGTGTAGCCGGGTTGTAGGCTATATACCCGGGGGGTGGGGGAGAGGGGTACTTAATGCATTGCTGTTTTGAGGGGGTTGCCATCCATTTCCCACCTCCACTCGAAAGGGGCGTTTTACAGCCAAAATCCGATCTGAAGGGGTATTTCTTCCCGGCAACCCGCTCTATGTCGCCTCGCCCCCGGTTTTAAAATATCCACTCTATGGGGGTATCACAGATGTCCGCTCTCAGGCATTAAGGGGCACCAGCGGAAATCCCCCACCCCCCTTCCCCCCTACCAGATTGGTATAAAGCATATTAAAACATACTAGTTCGTGCATGTCGTCTACTTGGCGATGATAGACACGTTACCTCACAGTTTACAGGCAGTAGTGTGCGTTTCTGTCGCTAGGTGATCAAGGATCTGGTGACAATCTTCCCGGTGCTGCGTGACTGGATCAAGGAGTTCCTGGATGACACTAACTGCATGGTGGCAACGGAGATAGGCCACAACATGCTCGTCGAACAGGTAGCACTAGATGGTGGCCACGGGGATAGGTCACAATATGCTCGTCGAACAGGTAGCACTAGATGGTGGCCACGGAGACAGGTCACAATATGCTCGTCGAACAGGTAGCACCAAATTATGCATCATGGGTATAACATACTCGTGGAACAGGTAACGGATAATACTAAATGATGCCCACTGCAGCCTGCAGCTGGGTACAACGTCTCCGTCAACAGGTAATTCTCAATTCCGTCTGCTGGTGCCTCAACGTGGAACAGGTAACGTGAATTCCTGTCCAATGCAGCATGGGTATAGCATGTGCGTGAAACAGGTAACACTCAATTTCATCAACTATAGCAAGGGTATAACTAGAAAACAGCACGATTCCAGCTTCCATGCGCAGTTTACATACACAATTTTGACTTGTAAAAGTATTAGTAAATTAGATGAATAATTGTTATTATATGTCGAGTATTTCTGTGTCGTGTTAATTAAAAACGCCATATACCTCATGACGTCACAGGTTCTACGGCTACTTCACTATTTGGTCAAGTACGGTTACTATGGAAACGTCAAGGACATACAGGAACTTCAGAAGCCGCTCTTGAACCTGTTAGACGGGAAAAACGACCTGCCGTTTCCGGTGGAGGAGGCCACGGAAAAGGGGAGAAAGAAGGGTGAGACCGATATATAATATAGACCTATGTGCCGGACAATGGTCCAGGCCCCCGGTAGATGTGGACATGCCGCCTCTGTACTGGACCTCCAATATTATTTTGGGGACCCCCACTTTTTTTGCCCCACCCCCCTCCCCCCGGTTTGTAACATTTTCTCTCATGCAGTAAGGTATTCAAAGCAATCCAGTTGAAATACTTATGGAAATTATTATCTATGCTTTAATTATAAATGGTAAAACTATAATTTTTAAATGATCCTAAACTAAGTATTCTTGAAGCCACTGAAGGTTGCAGGCCGGGTCCGCCTGCATACACTTTGAATTGTTCTTTCCTTATAAATGTGTGCATACCTGTTGCTGCTCTTTAATCAAGGCTACCCGAAGGAAGCACAGAAGATGATCGACCAATACAGACTGAAAGACCGCTACGACAGATGTCCGGAGGCACTGGCCATAGTCAATGCCAAATACAGGTAGCTATCCAAATGGCCGGGAACACCTTTTCACTTTGATAAGAAGAAAGAAATGTTATTGATGTTAACGGCATTGGTTCATGGTTCATGGTTTAACGACACAAAATCTACCTGCCTTTCTGAGAACCCACGGGTTTTATTCATAGGACAAATAATTGTAACCGGAGCTGTACGTTCATTTAATTTACAGAGCGCTAGAGGTGTTGGATATCATCTTGACGTACCAGTACAGTACCAGGCTGAAGGTAACGCTGAAGATCCTATCTCGCTCCAGCTTTCAGTGACCCGAAAAAATCTTTCGTAATACAATCCGATTGCTAATATGCAACATATACTACTATGTATACTATATTTTTATGGTATTTATTGGCCAAGTTCTGCAATAGTTGAATGTCGCTGTTCGGTGCGTCATGACTTTACTACCCTCTTGATAGATCAAGTCCTAGCCTTGAAACATGCCTCTCTAAGCACGCTCGCTAAACCGGCGTGTGTCGGGGTTGAGCATATCCTAACAGCGTGGTGTTGCCGTGACGTCACGCCATGCAATCATTATGCTGCCGTGACGTCACGCCATGCAATCATTATGCCGCCGTGACGTCACGTCATTGCACGACAAGATGGCACCACGACGCTATAATGGCGTCAGACAATGGTGACGTCATTGCATCGTGGCGTCGCTGTGACGTAAATACATGTACTGCATTCGCTAACTAAAACATGGGCCCAACGTTCTATCTTTAAACAAAACATAAATACGGGTTGTATGATTGACTTTGGCAGTGACAAGTACTCAAGTAACAACATAAACAAGTAGCCACGATGTGAAGAATATGAACGTTAAAGCGATAATTTTAGACGGGTTCTTGAAATATTTGTGTTATTGTTTGTGTTATTACAGAGTTTCGTGGCCATGTTCAAACAGGCGGACAAGGGACTTCAGTCCCACCGACAGGCCAGTCCCCTTGCGCCGCTGCTTTGTGACACGTTCGACCCTCTCGACCAGAACAAGTAAGAAGCAAAGTTTTTTTTTTTCATTGACATCGTTTACATCGATACCGCGGTAACGGTTACCCGAGTTAATGATATCGTTGCGGTGATAATGATTGACCTCATTTCCTTGATAGCGATGGGGTGATAATGATTGACCTCATTTACTTGTGATGACAAAGATTGACCTCCCTTGTGATGACACTAATTGACCTCATTCCCTTGACGTCAATGTGGTGATAACGATTGACCTCATTTCCTTGATATCGATGTGGTGATAATGATTGACCTCATTTCCTTGATAGCGATGGGGTGATAATGATTGACCCCATTTCCTTATATTGATGGGATGATAATGATTCACCTCATTTACTTGTGATGACAAAGATTGACCTCCCTTTTGATGACAATAATTGACCTCATTCCCTTGAGGTCAATGTGGTGATAACGATTGACCTCATTTCCTTGATATCGATGTGGTGATAATGATTGACCTCATTTCCTTGATAGCGATGGGGTGATAATGATTGACCTCATTTACTTGTGATGACAAAGATTGACCTCCCTTGTGATGACAATAATTGACCTCATTCCCTTGAGGTCAATGTGGTGATAACGATTGACCTCATTTCCTTGATATCGATGTGGTGATAATGATTGACCTCATTTCCTTGATAGCGATGGGTGATAATGATTGACCTCATTACCTTGAGATGAATGTGATGACAATGATTGGCCTCATTCCGCTGAAGATGCCTTTCGTGTCCTGGTGAGATATGGGTTCTCACCCCATATGTCCAACGAAAGATTAGACAGAAAAGCGGGATGCCCGCTACCGCTTACTGTCGCTCATTACAGTAGTGTATGATGCGTGACCTCTAATGGATATCTTTATGGATATCTTTATCCATATAGACATAGTATTACATGACATATGTCAACTCTATACACATTCGGAACCTCTTAATTAAGACAATGTACCTTCCGAGCGGTGGATTGTATATATAGACAATGTAACTCTGTGGTCGCTTGGCAGGAAATCTCTCCGTGACCAGCGCAAGATGGTGCGATACATGAACGACATGTTTGACAGGACGGCTTTCTTTGACCCCGGCATGGTCACGCAGGTCTTGTTGGTGAGTGCCTCACGATCGTACGTAACGTCTGTTGGTTTGTTATAATACACGCCACTTACGCTATATTAGCCATTAACGTACTTTGGTAATTTACAGCATGACGCGAAAAGGACTTTCCGCCGCTGATAGGGCGTATGATCAAATGATATTCCAGAGGCTGAGAGCACACACTGAAACATATGATCGTTATCTTTGGTGACATTGGCACTCATAGTCTATATCTATAATGAAACTAGCGCCCATAAGGTATATCTACGGTGATATTGGCACTTATAATCTATATAGATTTAGTGACACTGGCACTCATAACCTATATCTAGGCTATAGCGACACTGGCACTCATAATCTATATCTGTAGTGAAACTGGCACTCATAATCTATATCTAGACTATAGCGACACAGGTACTCATAATCTATATCTAGACTATAGCGACACAGGTACTCATAATCTAGATCGAGACTACAGCGACACAGGTACTCATAATCTATATCTGTAGTGAAACTGGCACTCATAATCTATATCTAGACTACAGCGACACAGGTACTCATAATCTATATCAAGACTATAGCGACACAGGTACTCATAATCTATATCTATAATATAGTGACACAGGTACTCATAATCTATATCTAGAATATAGCGACACAGGCACTCATAATCTATATCTAGAATATAGCGACACAGGTACTCATAATCTATATCTAGACTAGCGACACTGGCACTCATAATCTATATCAAGACTATAGCGCCACAGGTACTTATAATCTATATCTAGAATATAGCGACACAGGCACTCATAATCTATATCTAGAATATAGCGACACAGGTACTCATAATCTATATCTAGACTAGCGACACTGGCAATCATAATCTATATCGAGACTACAGCGACACAGGTACTCATAATCTATATCTACAATATAGCGACACAGGTACTCATAATCTAGATCGAGACTATAGCGACACAGGCACTCATAATCTAGATCGAGACTATAGCGACACAGGTACTCATAATCTATATCTAGAATATAGCGACACAGGCACTCATAATCTATATCTAGACTATAGCGACACGGGTACTCATAATCTATATCTAGACTAGCGACACTGGCACTCATAATCTAGATCGAGACTATAGCGACACAGGCACTCATAATCTATATCTAGAATATAGTGACACAGGCACTCATAATCTATATCTAGACTATAGCGACACTGGCAATCATAATCTATATATCTTTAACGCGGAGATCTCTACTCCACATCTGGTCTAACACAGGAAGCTTTCATCAATAGCTTTCGGAAGACTAGAGTATGTTATGTCAATCTGATATTACTTAGGACTTGACCAACTACAAGTACGACAAGATGGTGACCAAGTCGCTGGCCGTCCTCAACAAATACTTCTCTTCCAAGATGGACATGTTTAAGAACGCAGTCCTGGCTCAGGTAAGGCACCTCGTCATCCTAATGTGAAGCACTGTTGATACAGCCTCCCTCTGCCATCACGTCCTGGCTCAGGTAAGGCACCTCGCCATCCTAATGTGAAGCTCTGTTGATACAGCCTCCCTCTGCCATCATGTCCTGGCTCAGGTAAGGCACCTCGCCATCCTAATGTGAAGCTCTGTTGATACAGCCTCCCTCTGCCATCATGTCCTGGCTCAGGTAAGGCACTTCGTCATCCTAATGTGAAGCTCTGTTGATACAGCCTCCCTCTGCCATCATGTCCTGTCTCAGGTAAGGCACCTCGCCATCCTAATGTGAAGCTCTGTTGATACAGCTTCCTTCTGTCATCATGTCCTGGCTCAGGTAAGGCACCTCGCCATCCTAATGTGAAGCTCTGTTGATACAGCCTCCCTCTGCCATCATGTCCTGTCTCTGGTAAGGCACCTCGCCATCCTAATGTGAAGCTCTGTTGATACAGCTTCCTTCTGTCATCATGTCCTGGCTCAGGTAAAGCACCTCGCCATCCTAATGTGAAGCTCTGTTGATACAGCCTCCCTCTGCCATCATGTCCTGTCTCAGGTAAGGCACCTCGCCATCCTAATGTGAAGCTCTGTTGATACAGCCTCCCTCTGTCATCATGTCCTGGCTCAGGTAAGGCACCTCGCCATCCTAATGTAAAGCTCTGTTGATACAGCCTCCCTCTGTCATCATGTCCTGGCTCAGGTAAGGCACCTCGCCATCCTAATGTGAAGCTCTGTTGATACAGCCTCCCTCTGCCATCATGTCCTGTCTCAGGTAAGGCACCTCGCCATCCTAATGTGAAGCTCTGTTGATACAGCCTCCCTCTGTCATCATGTCCTGGCTCAGGTAAGGCACCTCGCCATCCTAATGTAAAGCTCTGTTGATACAGCCTCCCTCTGTCATCATGTCCTGGCTCAGGTAAGGCACCTCGCCATCCTAATGTGAAGCTCTGTTGATACAGCCTCCCTCTGTCATCATGTCCTGGCTCAGGTAAGGCACCTCGCCATCCTAATGTGAAGCTCTGTTGATACAGCCTCCTTCTGTCATCATGTCCTGGCTCAGGTAAGGCACCTCGCCATCCTAATGTAAAGCTCTGTTGATACAGCCTCCTTCTGTCATCATGTCCTGGCTCAGGTAAGGCACCTCGCCATCCTAATGTGAAGCTCTGTTGATACAGCCTCCCTCTGTCATCATGTCCTGGCTCAGGTAAGGCACCTCGCCATCCTAATGTGAAGCTCTGTTGATACAGCCTCCTTCTGTCATCATGTCCTGTCTCAGGTAAGGCACCTCGCCATCCTAATGTGAAGCTCTGTTGATACAGCCTCCTTCTGTCATCATGTCCTGGCTCAGGTAAGGCACCTCGCCATCTTAATGTAAAGCTCTGTTGATACAGCCTCCCTCTGCCATCATGTCCTGGCTCAGGTAAGGCACCTCGCCATCCTAATGTGAAGCTCTGTTGATACAGCCTCCTTCTGTCATCATGTCCTGGCTCAGGTAAGGCACCTCGCCATCCTAATGTGAAGCTCTGTTGATACAGCCTCCCTCTGTCATCATGTCCTGGCTCAGGTAAGGCACTTCGCCATCCTAATGTGAAGCTCTGTTGATACAGCCTCCCTCTGCCATCATGTCCTGTCTCAGGTAAGGCACCTCGCCATCCTAATGTGAAGCTCTGTTGATACAGCCTCCCTCTGTCATCATGTCCTGGCTCAGGTAAGGCACCTCGCCATCCTAATGTAAAGCTCTGTTGATACAGCCTCCCTCTGTCATCATGTCCTGGCTCAGGTAAGGCACCTCGCCATCCTAATGTGAAGCTCTGTTGATACAGCCTCCCTCTGTCATCATGTCCTGGCTCAGGTAAGGCACCTCGCCATCCTAATGTGAAGCTCTGTTGATACAGCCTCCTTCTGTCATCATGTCCTGGCTCAGGTAAGGCACCTCGCCATCCTAATGTAAAGCTCTGTTGATACAGCCTCCTTCTGTCATCATGTCCTGGCTCAGGTAAGGCACCTCGCCATCCTAATGTGAAGCTCTGTTGATACAGCCTCCCTCTGTCATCATGTCCTGGCTCAGGTAAGGCACCTCGCCATCCTAATGTGAAGCTCTGTTGATACAGCCTCCTTCTGTCATCATGTCCTGTCTCAGGTAAGGCACCTCGCCATCCTAATGTGAAGCTCTGTTGATACAGCCTCCTTCTGTCATCATGTCCTGGCTCAGGTAAGGCACCTCGCCATCTTAATGTAAAGCTCTGTTGATACAGCCTCCCTCTGCCATCATGTCCTGGCTCAGGTAAGGCACCTCGCCATCCTAATGTGAAGCTCTGTTGATACAGCCTCCTTCTGTCATCATGTCCTGGCTCAGGTAAGGCACCTCGCCATCCTAATGTGAAGCTCTGTTGATACAGCCTCCCTCTGTCATCATGTCCTGGCTCAGGTAAGGCACCTCGCCATCCTAATGTGAAGCTCTGTTGATACAGCCTCCTTCTGTCATCATGTCCTGTCTCAGGTAAGGCACCTCGCCATCCTAATGTGAAGCTCTGTTGATACAGCCTCCTTCTGTCATCATGTCCTGGCTCAGGTAAGGCACCTCGCCATCCTAATGTGAAGCTCTGTTGATACAGCCTCCCTCTGTCATCATGTCCTGGCTCAGGTAAGGCACCTCGCCATCCTAATGTGAAGCTCTGTTGATACAGCCTTCATTCTGTCATCATGTCCTGGCTCAGGTAAGGCACCTCGCCATCCTAATGTGAAGCTCTGTTGATACAGCCTCCTTCTGTCATCATGTCCTGTCTCAGGTAAGGCACCTCGCCATCTTAATGTGAAGCTCCGTTGATACAGCCTCCATCTGCCATCATGTCCTTTCTCAGGTAAGGCACCTCGCCATCTTAATGTGAAGCTCCGTTGATACAGCCTCCATCTGCCATCATGTCCTTTCTCAGGTAAGGCACCTCGCCATCTTAATGTGAAGCTCCGTTGATACAGCCTCCATCTGCCATCATGTCCTTTCTCAGGTAAGGCACCTCGCCATCTTAATGTGAAGCTCCGTTGATACAGCCTCCATCTGCCATCATGTCCTTTCTCAGGTAAGGCACCTCGCCATCTTAATGTGAAGCTCCGTTGATACAGCCTCCATCTGCCATCATGTCCTTTCTCAGGTAAGGCACCTCGCCATCTTAATGTGAAGCTCCGTTGATACAGCCTCCATCTGCCATCATGTCCTTTCTCAGGTAAGGCACCTCGCCATCCTAATGTGAAGCTTCGTTGATACAGCCTCCATCTGCCATCATGTCCTTTCTCAGGTAAATCACCTCGCCATCTTAATGTGAAGCTCCGTTGATACAGCCTCATTTTGCTATCAGGTGTAACTATGGTTATGTATACTGATTAATGAAATATACACTTAAAGCTATGTGCAGAACGCAATTTCATTGATGAGGCATCAAACAATGTTGCTTTAATGTACTCAGAGGCGTGTGCAGGAATTCTTGAAAGGGGGGGGGGGGGGTCACAAAAAATGGGCCACAAAAGGGGAGGGGCATAAAGACATAACAAATGCGTGTAAAAGCCTGAGATATAGGTGAGCGTGGTGCACAGAATTTGAAATGGAGGGTTTCGCCAGCCGCTCCAGATGATTGGATGTCCTCTGATATGCTACAGGTGCATGACACCTATTAATGTGATGTTATATTAGTGCCATTAATGTTTCTGTTGCTCCCCATCAGAATGAATAACTCGATTCTCTCCCAAGAATTTTTCAGGCGCAGCTTCAATCCCCTTTCTCTATTTTGTATTCAGATGTCAGTCAGTCAGTCAGTCAGTCTGTCCATCGATGGGTCGATGGACGGAATGATGTTTTCGACCACCTCGCTGTATATATATAAAACGAAATAGCCAGGGATATTATGGCACGAACGAATCCTTGGATACAGATTATTATATTATATTATTATCATATTATAGGCTATTATAATCGATCAATTAAGATCGAAGGCCGGATGGTGGGTGTGCTACTCTTGGGAAATTACAAGTGCATGTGTGCTCGTTCCCACAGGTGCTCATCACACCGGATTCGGTGCGCGTGCACCAAGAGGTGCTCAAGTTCGTGCCTGTCCTGCGCAGACTGGCCAAGACCAAGCTGAATGAGGAACAAGTGCGCACCATGGGCGAGCTGCTGGACGCACTCATCAAGTAGGTGGCGCCACCATCGAACCGCGCTAGGTTACTTCCCGGGGACCACCCGAATGGGCTGGTGGTTAGCGCTCTGTGTCGAGTAAGCTCTGCCGAGCCAGCTATTGCGCCGTGGGTTCGCACCACACTGCGAATGTCTCTGATAACGATGCATGTCTTCCTATAAAGGGATGGGGTGGGGTGGGGTGGGGCAAGGGGTATTTGTGTTCCTCGGGATTGGGCTCTTCATTTCACCGTGAACTGGGAATAAAGAAAATAGTTCTTCGTGAACTGGGAACGGGGTATTAGCCGACCGCCGTGATCAAGGATTTTCATTAATCGTGAACTAGGAATTTCAATATTAAATAGCCGTGAATCGAGAAATCGTAGATTTAGTATCGTGTATTCGCCCTTCTTTTGCATGCGGAGAGTTCTGCTTTTAAAGCAATATACATAGATGCGCCCTCTTAGATTTTTTACATTTTAGCATCAAGACTAAAGTATCTCACAATTTATGATGCATATGTTTTTGCGTTTTTGTAATTCACACCCGGTTGGCGCTTCCGGTTCCTCAATGTTGCATATTTTAATTTATCATGAACACTGATGCATATTCAGTACGTCGCCGCAGGCAGAAAAGTTAGGCCAACTTCTCGCCACTAGAAACTGTGACAGTGTGTAAACTTGCCACTTCGACGGAATCTTTACCCTGTCCGGAATTATCCGACCAGCAAAAGGAAAGCCGAAAAGGAAAGTGATACAGACAGTGAAGTTGAAGCTGTCCAGAAGGTTGATGTTCTTTTAGAGACCATGACATGGGCGAAGCGGGAACTGACAAAGCGAGACAGCCATGCAGGCGGGCGGGCAGCAGCGGAGTTGGCTGTGAATCACAGTAACGAACTCTTGAGTAACGAAGTAGGCCTAGCGAGAGCTGGGCCTGGGCTCGAGCCAGGACTGGCTTGCAAGCGACACCTCATTGCATTCATTCTTCAATTAAGTTGCTTTTCGACTTTTCGACCCTTGATCAAACTTGCTCAAAGCAAGTTACCCAGCGCATATCCCAACAGATCAGTTGCGATATGCACATATCTTTATGTGCATTGATTAGGCTGGTCTTATTTAGGAAAGAGGTGAATGCCAGTTTTTCAACACATTATAACAAAGAAACCAATGTTTATTTAGCAACTTTATTTGGCAACGAAAATTGTATCATATCTTATCTCATCTCACCCAAATTATATCAATCAATGAATCAATCAATTAATTAATCGAACAGTTGTTTCCTGGCCCCACTCAGGATCCACTAATGACGACCGTGGTGGGGGGGGGGGGATCCACGCCGCCTCAGATAGCGTCCTTTCTCAACAGGGGCGGTGGTATACACGCCTGAGATGGCCTATATTTTGCATTAAAAATGGCATTCTTCCTCAAAAAGGCCGCCCCCCCCCTCCCAGTTGTAATTTTTTTATGATTGTGCCCCCTCCAAGGATTCCTACACACGCCATTGCTTATAGTTTATATTTTATACATCTGATCATGCATGTGAATGCTGCCCCAGTAGTCTGCCCCAGTAGTCTGGCAGTCTCTGCAATCACACTTCACAGTCATTGACCGCACACACTCAGTCAGTGGCGTTTTGACACATACTACGACTGAAAAACAGTTTACGTTTACTGTTTCCGCCCGCATACAGATGTTTGCATATTCATAAGAACTACATCATCACGGAACCGGAAGCGCCAAGCGGGTGCGAAT
Source organism: Arenicola marina (assembly GCA_964019135.1). Taxonomy (NCBI): domain Eukaryota; kingdom Metazoa; phylum Annelida; class Polychaeta; family Arenicolidae; genus Arenicola; species Arenicola marina. The sequence goes on along the minus strand of OZ025248.1, from coordinate 49,815,326 downwards.
TACAAAAACGCAATGTTTTTATATCTCTTTGAGTTTGTAAAACAAACATTGCAACATAAAACTGCGCGGTTTATTTATATCGCGCGCGGACGCCATAGCGAGCCGCGGTCGACATCACAGACAAAATAGCGAACTGCGAATAGGCGCGTAGGGATATAAAGCCGGCCACCAACTTCTGCTCCGTTGAACAAAATGCTTCTCTCCGGATAGACCGCAGGCTTTCAGGATTTAAATTCAAGACAGAGTGTACTTATTTGACATGGAGAAGAGGTTGGTAATAAAAAAAATTACGGAATATATTGCTTTAATCCATCGTGACCTGGGAATAAAGAAATTTATTCTTCGTGATCTGGGTACATGTCCCCCCCCCACCCCTATAAAGAGTAGGTTGTTCTAGGATCTCGCATTGACCCACCGCCCACCCCCACCCCCACCCACCCACTCACCCAACTCTACCCACCTAACCCAACCAGCGCTTTACTGAATGTCCTTCGCCAACCAACATTACGATGGTGTGTCTGGGAGCTTGGACTCACTACAAAGCGGAAGGTTTCAATCTCAAACACCTAAAGGATAATATTACCTTTTTCTCGTACGTAGTTTGTTTCAGTTATGATTAATCTGGCCATTGTGGCTTCTGTTGTGTGAGATGTTGGTCCAGCATGGATGTTCTCGTCTTATCGGTGTTTTACGGGTCAAACATGGCGATCTGATATATCTTGTTTTGCAGGATGTGTCAGCTTCCATTCGACGCAGAAGACAGACATCCCATGAATCAAAGCATCCTTATTAATCACGGTAAGCTCCTCCTGCCAGCCACCCACCCCAATCCACCATCAGCGATGTTTTATCGGGTGATCTGAGAAATAACACCGTATTTGTATTTAGAGTAGTATTGCTGTGAGGATCACCGTCCTTGTTGGTGTTTCTCGGATTGTTAAAGGACGTGTTGTTTATTTTCTAGAGGTGTTGTCCCTCGTCTTTGACATCTTGTCTCAGGAGATTGATGGCCGACTCATGGTATGAACACTTTCAACAGGTTTATGTAAAGGGTATAATTAAAATGTTATTGGTTTAATTACAGTGAACTCAAACATGGATAGCGTAAACAGGATTCTCAGGTCACTTTTCCACAACAATCAGGAGCGAGTTGTTCTTGATATTTGTATATACTGTATATAATGATATATTATTATTGGTATATACTGGTTGGGGTATATACTGGGCTTTTGTTATCTAATATACGTTATATGAATATACAACCTTTAACTTGCTTTAACATCAAAGAACTTGTTGGAGTAGAACCACATTTCGTCGATGACTATCGTTAAAACCGTCGCTTAGCTCGGTTGGTATCATCACCTACCTTTCCATATGGCTATTGAAAGTGTTATTCATATTTGCTTCCCGCATTCAGGAGCAGTACCGCGGGATCCGTTCTATAGTGGTCCAGACAATCCGGCTGCTGAAGGCGCTCGCCAAGGGCAACGAACAGGTCCAGAGGAGGATCTACGACCGGATGGATTCCCTACTGAAAGTCAAGGTCGTGGAGTCCGAGATCGCGCAAGCCATACAGGAGGTGAGGGCAGGGGGTATCCAGATACAATACCCGCCGACAAAGGCAGGACAAATGACACATATTTAGCAAACAGTGAAACCGACGAGATTGCTCGCGTAACATATCCATGTATATTTTACTGCTTGTAGTACGTGCTCCATATCCTCATTGGCTCTGACAACCATCTTAAAGAAAAAAACTGTTGCAAAGAAGTGGCGTTCAATTAATATAACATAAATAGCTGTTTAAATCCTCGTGCGTCAGACGCACCGCGTAATTCGCCCAAATCTCGGATATTCTTCTTTTGTCTTTTTGTTATTAATACACGTGCATTACAAATTAGTTGTTCTTATGGATTGTTATCGTCTACATTGCTGATCGGTTGTGTGCAGGAGATAATTTAATGGTGTAAATCATGTATTTAATCATTGTATCAGGCTTTGTGACCTGCACATCTTCGTACTACAAAGGCGTAATGATGCATGACCAAATCCAATACACATCGGTAGTCGTAACCTTTGACCTTTGACCTACATCTGCAGGCGTTCGTGGGCAACCAGTCTACGTGCTTGAAGGTCCAGCCCAAGCAGATCGAGAGGATTGTGTCGCTGGTCGGCGAGCACCGCCAGAGGGTGCCAGAATTCGTTGACCTTCTGGCGGCCGTCGTCAAGGTCGAAGGGATGAACATCCCGCTGAAGCGGAACCAGGCGTACGTGATGAAATACGTGATGCAGTCCTACAGCAAGACAGCGTACATGTTCGACCAGCCCCGGGACAAGCGGTCAGTGGCAGCCATCCCCCCGCAGTCCTCCCCTAACTGGCCGGGTTGGTTTTTGTTGATTTTTGTACATTTAGGACGCTTTAACCAATTCTGATCATATCCATGGGACCCTTAAGGATGGGAGAGCAGGGTCATGTCTGCGGGATAACCCCCCATCCCCCTACTCTTTGCGAAGAAGGACGTAGAATATTTTGTCTTGCGACAACACAGACATGGCCACAGCATGGCTCGAACCACCGATCCACGTGCCGTTAGGCCCCTGGCCGGGGTGTAGGGGAAATATGTTACACCAATTAGCGTTTAAAGTAACGCAGGCATAATTAATGTTTCAATCGCAACTGCGTATGTTAGGCTTTTGTTATCTAACATTTCGTTGTGTATTGCGGGCTTTTATTATCTAACATTTCGTTGTGTATTGCGGGCTTTTATTGTATAATATTTCTTTGTATATACTGGGCTTTTGTTCTCTAATAGTTCTTTGTATATACTGGGCTTTTGTTCTCTAATAGTTCTTTGTATATACTGGGCTTTTGTTATCTAATATTTATTTGTATATTCGGGGCTGTGTTATCTATTTTTTATTTGTGTACACATGGATTTCGTTATCTAACATGTCTTTGTGTATGGGGAACTTTTATTATTTAACATTTCTTTGTATATATAAGAGCTTTCGTCATCTAACATTTCATTGTATATACAGGGCTTTGGTCATCTAAAATTTCTTTGCGTAAGATGAAATGTAGATATTTAACATGTCTTCCTGTATACTGGGCGTGTCACCTAATTTTGCTCGGTTTATGCTAGCTTTTATAATGCACATATTCTTCGGTGTATGCCGGACACTTGTTACCGAAACTCTCATGGTGTACGCTGGAAATCTAACATTTTTGGATGTATGCTGGACTTGTTCACGGCAACTTGCTTTGCGTGTGCTGGACCTTCGTTATCTAAAATTTTTGGGTGTATGCTTTCGTTACCAAACCTTTCTTGGTGTGTACTGGTCTCCTGTCATCTAAACTTTTCTTGGCTTTCTGTGGGAGCAGTATGGGGAGTGGGGGGGGGGGTCCGGTCGGTTGGGGGGTCGCTATCTAACGTAAGGACCATGCAGTTTTATGACAGTTTTCTCAAATACATAGCATCATTTGCCCAAATATAGTTTACACAGCAATGCAATCAACTTTGTTGGCGTCTCTCAGAGAGACGATTTTGACCGGTGGTGAGACTGAGAGCCACCGCCGGTACCTGGCCAGCCTGGTGGACCTACTGGCGACCTGCGCGGAGGTGAGTCATGTGGATAACAACCCAAAGCTGCCACTTATACTGCAACGAGACTTGTCGGCTCGTTTTACCGCCGCAACTGAAGGCGCCATCTAGCGAATAACCTGTTTTAACCTATGCAAGTAATCTGGCGATTGCGCTAGCGTTGAAACGTTTACCATTTAGCTGATTCCGCAACAGTGTGAATATAGTGTGAAAGATGCATGAACTCACCGCATCCGTAATGAGCATCGGGTTTGTTGGGGGTTTCCATTAGCGACTGGCTCCCTCTGGCGCCATTGGTTATGTTTACAGGCGATACCAAGGAGATATGGACCCCTCGCTACGTGTTCCGAGCTCAGAGGTCCTTTTCGCAAATGAATAACACTACTTTTCCTATGCGCAATGATGTTAGGTTAAATACGCTCCAAAAAAATATGTCACCACTCATGCATAACTAAACTGACTTATGCTAAGATCGTTTTTCCCTGTTAGGGCGAACTATTTTCAACATAACTCAGTTATGACTCACGCCTACCATGTGCCATGAAATTATGTCGTGGACTCTAACATCGAAGATGGACTATTAGCAATGGCGATGATGCAAACCATATTAGTCCATTAGATGAACTGGTCCACATCACCTGACCGTTAAGAACCCTTTGCCTATGGCCTTTGCAGGGTGAGAATCGCTGCATGGAGTCGCTGTGCCAGACAATCCTGCCCCTGAACCCGTTGTCTCTGGCCTTTGTAGGGCGAGAATCGCTTCATCGAGTCGCTGTGCCAGGCAATCCTGTCCCTGAACCCGTTGTCTCTGGCCTTTGTAGGGCGAGAATCGCTTCATCGAGTCGCTGTGCCAGACAATCCTGCCCCTGAACCCGTTGTCTCTGGCCTTTGTAGGGCGAGAATCGCTTCATCGAGTCGCTGTGCCAGACAATCCTGCCCCTGAACCCATTGTCTCTGGCCTTTGTAGGGCGAGAATCGCTTCATCGAGTCGCTGTGCCAGACAATCCTGCCCCTGAACCCATTGTCTCTGGCCTTTGTAGGGCGAGAATCGCTTCATCGAGTCGCTGTGCCAGACAATCCTGCCCCTGAACCCATTGTCTCTGGCCTTTGTAGGGCGAGAATCGCTTCATCGAGTCGCTGTGCCAGACAATCCTGCCCCTGAACCCGTTGTCTCTGGCCTTTGTAGGGCGAGAATCGCTTCATCGAGTCGCTGTGCCAGACAATCCTGCCCCTGAACCCATTGTCTCTGGCCTTTGTAGGGCGAGAATCGCTTCATCGAGTCGCTGTGCCAGACAATCCTGCCCCTGAACCCATTGTCTCTGGCCTTTGTAGGGCAAGAATCGCTTCATCGAGTCGCTGTGCCAGACAATCCTGCCCCTGAACCCATTGTCTCTGGCCTTTGTAGGGCGAGAATCGCTTCATCGAGTCGCTGTGCCAGACAATCCTGCCCCTGAACCCATTGTCTCTGGCCTTTGTAGGGCGAGAATCGCTTCATCGAGTCGCTGTGCCAGACAATCCTGCCCCTGAACCCGTTGTCTCTGGCCTTTGTAGGGCGAGAATCGCTTCATCGAGTCGCTGTGCCAGACAATCCTGCCCCTGAACCCGTTGTCCCTGGCCTTTGTAGGGCGAGAATCGCTTCATCGAGTCGCTGTGCCAGACAATCCTGCCCCTGAACCCGTTGTCTCTGGCCTTTGTAGGGCGAGAATCGCTTCATCGAGTCGCTGTGCCAGACAATCCTGCCCCTGAACCCATTGTCTCTGGCCTTTGTAGGGCGAGAATCGCTTCATCGAGTCGCTGTGCCAGACAATCCTGCCCCTGGAGGAGATCCTGTGGATACTGACACACGAGGGCGTGGACAACGCCGTCAAGGCGTCATACGTCAAGTACCTTCACTGGGTCTACATGAGGTCTGCGGCCAGCTTCCTGGACACTGGGGCGGCCGACCTGACTCACGACAGGTCAGTGACACGGCATGCAAGGCCTGCTTCAGGCGTGATTTTATGTGATTTTTTTATTGTTAGGTGATTTGCTTTGTTCTGATTGATATGTGATTGACACGCTTATTGCAGCCTAGTTCCCATCAGCCTACCCTTCTCAACATAACCTTCTCAACCTAGCGACAGCCAGACCACCACAGCCTAGCCATCTCAACCTGGACCCCACAGCCAAGCCGCCTTAACCTTGCCGCCACAACCTAGCCGCCACAACCTAGCCGCCACAACCTGACTGCCACAGCCCAGTTATATAAACCTAGGCCCATCAATCAATTCCAATTGATAATCTCGCACACTTGAGTATTTAATTAAGGCGACCCCTCAGGCCGGGGTACGAGCCAGTCGTCCTCGCCCCGCCCCGTCCCCTCCTTCTGCTGGAACCTCAGCGCCAACATATCCGTCTGGCGCTGAGCGAAGGTGTAGTACACGAAGTAAATTCCTCGCAAGACCTGGATCTCCTGCTCCAGACTGCCAGTGGTGGCCACGCGACCGGCCGCCAGCGCCCTCTGTTGACGACGCTCGGACTCAGTGATCCGGGAGAGCAGCGACTCCAGCTCATCGCAGGCTCGGTGGATCTTCACCTGCAGCTGCCGGATGGCGGCGTCCGGAGACAGGTCAAATATGACACTCACATCCATGGCGATCACTGTGCGGCTGGATCAGGGTCGAACTTCAACACACAATGTGAATTCAAGCGGGAAATGACGTATCCAGATCGAGTCTATTCTTGGTATAAACGATCAGCAAATCGGCAGAAACAGACTTTCGCTCTGACAGGAGACGAGAGGAGGATGTCCTAATCCTCCCCCCCCCCCCTCCCACCCCCTCTTCACGCAACACCTCCCACCCTCCACTATCCGCCCGTCCCTTACACCCTGACCTTCCAGCGCCTTAGATGATTTCACCGTTAATAACAACAACAAAGTCTGTGGAAGGCACTCAAACCAGACACCCAGTCATGGATTCCTTACACCTATTCACAGTAACAAGCTCATTGGACGTATTGATGAAGTCCGTCTTCCATAACTATGAAAACTGTACAGTTGTGGAAGCCACCTCGCCTCAACCCACACCTTCCTGTCCCGCCCCTGTCCTCTCCCTACCATAGGAACACCCCCTACCCCTCCCTACTCTGGTTCACCGCTCCACCTTTACCCTCCCTTGGCCCATCCCAGCCTACCATTTAGTCTGGTCTTAAATTATCAATCAGTTAACAGTTTGCCGGTTTGGGTTATTGCACAAAAATCTGACGTCTTTGACAAATTACTGAACAATGACGCCGGAACTCAGATAAATAGTTTTTGCCAAAGCCTGCTGGAAAAGTTGAAAAGTTGTAATCGCTTTGGAAATTACGGACGATCGTATCAAACTTCAGCAGACTTTTTCGAGATTTTGTCACTAACCCAACACGGTCTATCTCCACGAATATTTTTTTCTGTGAAGCATCTGTCGTCGGCTAAAAAATATAATTTAGGTTATGTTTACAGCTTAGGACAAATGTTTTTTCTCCATACTGACCCCCCCCCCCGACCCGTCCTCGACCCCACCCCTCACTACCTTATGATTCATATGAAATTGTTTGACCCTTATTTCTTCGGCTTTTTGTTTTACCAGTTTCGTCTTAGCTTTTGACAAGCTTATTGTTTAGTTCTTACACCGTTGTTGTGAACCGACATGATGTAATGTTAAGGAATTTGGAGGAAACCGAGGCGTTGGCCCGCCCCCTACTGTTCAAACACCCAGTCATGAATTCCTAACACATATTCACAATAACAAGCTCATTAGACGTATTGATGAAGTCCGTAGCTTCTATATATGTAAAAATATGTCGTGGGAGCCTCCTCGCCCAGCCCCACCCCTGTCGTGCCCCTGCATTGTCCCTACCCTGTGGTCCAAGCAAAGCGTTGATCAAGCTGACGACCCATTCGCAAGGTAAACAATTCAATTAACGGATGTGTCATTAAGATGTTACGGGCAAATATTGTTTTCTAATCTTATGAAGACATGCCTAAATGTCATTGATGGGTTATGTTTTCCCTTCATTTTTGGGCCAAAAATTTAACGGGTTGGGCGTTCAAGGGGCCTTTTTCGGGATTGTATCACTTACCCAACCCAACCTATCGTCTTCCATATTGTTTTTTGTGGGGGCCTTTTTTCGCCGGCTAAAATTATCATTTTGATTCAGCTTGGATTTGTTTTCAGCCTCGGACAAACACCTCCTCCACCTCCCCAATTCCCCCCTCCCCCCTCCTGTCCCGCACAGTCTATGACTTCATCTACTAATATTCCCTCCGTTAATGCTTTTACATTTCTTCCCTCTCGACTTAGTCGCCTGCAAATAGATTCTTGTTTAAGTAATATTTACAAATTCGTGTATCATTGAGTTACGTATTGCATTTTATACATCTTGAAAGACAACATGATTATATCCCTTTATGACACGAACCTGCTTTGATGAATTGCGCAATATGATGAAGATTTGTGTTTTACACAAATAGTAACATTTTTAAACAGTTCTTGATACATGTATTTTATTTTATTTATACGGATAGTATGGGGGGTTAGGGAGTCTGACTGTTTTTCCCAAGGAGCGGATACATTCGGAGTAGAACATTGTCCGTTGGATTGTCCTCTAGGAGTTCATAACGACAGTACAGTAATGTACAATTACTGTTGCACATTACTATTATTGTTCTGAAATAATAAATAAATAAATAAATAATAAATTTTAAACCCAAGCCGAGTTAAATTTCGAAGACATCAGCTATTTTGTTCAAGCCGTGATAATAGTTATTCAGGGTCGACAATCGATCTGTCAGAAACAACGAACAATGGAATAAAGAGGATTGTCTTAATCAGCTTCCCGACCCGGTAATGGCTGTCGGCGACGGGGTGTATAACGGGGGTTGGTACGGGGTGTGGGGTTAGAATGGACGAGACACTCTACGGAATAGGGTTTAAGCGACGTTTCACGGGGAATGCCTCTACTTTTCGGTCAATATAGAATTTGGGTTTCTTATGTAACGCCAGGGTCGTAGAGAGCCCGTCATAAGGGAGGGTGTGTGTGTGATAAATATTCATATTCATGATAAATATATAACCTTTTTAGAAGAGAGCCCTCCCGCCACCAAATTTGTAACCTCCCCTCCCCCCCCCCCCTTAATTCTATTCCCTCCACTCCAGATTTGCAAAATAATGGATCTTGCGCGCACACCAGATTTTATTTTATTTGCCGACCATGCTTTGTAGCGGGCTTTATGGTTCCTCCCCTTTGCTAGACCCAGGTAAAGTCGGGGATTGGTGGATGGGGGCGGGGGTGAAATTTGGTTAAGTGTGTCCAATTGACCATTTGACGAAATGATCATGGCGGGGTTTTTGGGAGGGTTTTTTCTTGCCCTTTCCAAATTCAGAAAATTTACATCATTGATGATTTAACCTTTTTTTTATGGAATAATTAATTGGATGCCATGTTTTGCATAATTCATATTCCTTTGTCCTATTCGACTCGGCATAGATACATATCTGATATTGAGAAATTAATGTGTTTTTTTTATCTCCATAGTGGGGCAATGTCTGACTTCATAGCATAGCTGACTCCTGCCATATAGTGATATATATTATAATGGTCTGACACAAATTTACCATTTAGCATAATGTGCCGTACTAATCAAATATGTGCGATTTTTTTTCCTATATGGGCCCAGCTACCTATCCAAGACTCAAGAAGCGTATTTCAAACATCTGTGGCAGAAAGGTGTTCACCTGCGTCAATTTTGTATGACGGTTGCGACTCCAACCGTCCGAAACCATCGTCATACTTCCTGTTGTATAAACAACTTGCCTGGTTCATCAGCCGCCTATTGTGACTGTCTATTGGGGCCCGGTGGGGGTAGAAAGGATGGGATAGAGTGGACACCGTGGGGCGGTGGGGGGGCGATGGACAGGGTTGTGTGGAATGGAGGGTAGGGGCGGCGTGGCGCGACGAACGTCAGCCGCAGACGTTAGGCGCGACGCGATAACTTCAAATCGCAGGTAATTAGGGAATTAAGAGTTCATCAAGGGGGTTACAAGGCTTGCGTTGTCTAGTGGTGTCAAGAAGCCAGGCGGCAAATTTGCTTGATTGGCTTTCGCTGGGCAATGTGTCCGTTGGAAGACAAAGGGGAGGTATGCTGAGGGGTGGGGTGGCGGCGAGCGGGGGGGGGGGGGGGGGTGGGAGGGTGCCAGCGACCGATTGGCATACAGAGTGGGCATCGATCTACGAGCATAATTACCACCGGCTGTAGAGCTTAAGACATCACTCTCTCGTCTCATGTCAGAGCGAAAGAAAGTCAGTTTCTGCCGATTTTACCGTTGACTTATGTATTTATTTATGAACGCTTCATTACAACGATTATCTGCGTTCAACTGTGTTCATTCCTAATCAAGGATAGACCCGATCTGAATACGTCATTTCCTGCTTGAATTCACGTTGTGTATTGAAACTTGACCCGGATTCAGCCGCACAGAGATCGCCATGGATGTGAGCTCCAGATTCGACCTGTCTTCGGACGCCGCCATCCGGCAGCTGGAGATAAAGATCCACCGAGCCTGCGACGCGCTGGAGTCGCTGCTCTCCCGGATCACTGAGTCCGAGCGTCGTCAACAGAGGGCGCTGGCGGCCGGTCGCGTGGCCACCGCTGGCAGTCTGGAGCAGGAGATCCAGGTCTTCCGAGGACTCTACTTCGTGTACTACACCTTCGCTCAGCGCCAGACGGATATGTTGGCGCTGAGGTTCCAGCAGAAGGAGGGGTCGGGGGAGGGGGCTGGACGAGGTCCACCAGCCCCTACCCCGGCCTGATCGGACCGCCTTAAGCACTCGGGTGTCCGATATGATCTGAATCAACTAGGCTGATTTGCCTGGTCTGAGGTAGCTGGTCTAATACCGCTGACTTGGAGATGCTGGTCTGAGGTGGCTGGTCTGAGGTAGTATCGCCAGCCTGGGGTGGCTGGTCTGAGGTGGCTGGCCTGAGGTCTGAGGTGGCTGGTCTGAGGTAGTATGGCTGGTCTGAGGTAGTATGGCTGGCCTGAGGTGGCTGGTCTGAGGTGACTGGCCTGAGGTGGCTGGTCGGAGGTAGTATGGCTGATCTGATGTGGCTGGCCTGAGGTGACTGGCCTGAGGTGGTTGGCCTGAGGTAGTATGGCTGGCTTGTGGTGGCTGGTCTGAGGTGGCTGGTCTGAGATGGTTGGCCTGAGGTGGTTGGTCTGAGGTAGTATGGCTGGCCTGAGGTGACTGGCCTGAGGTGGTCCGTCTGAGGTAGTATAGCTGGCCTGAGGTGGCTGGTCTGAGGTGGCTGGCCTGAGGTAGTTGGCCTGAGGTGGTTGGCCGGAGGTGGTTGGCCTAAGGTGACTGGCCTGAGGTGGCTGGTCTGAGGTGGTTGGCCTGAGGTGGTTGGCTGGCCTGAGGTGGCTGGCCTGAAGTGGCTGGCCTGAAGTGGCTGGCTGGCCTGAAGCATTAACGTCATTGCAGCGCATGTCTTGATATTTAGCACGTCATTGCAGGTTCTGGCGTGTATGATGTCATTACAGCTTGTGTCCTGCATGACGTCGTTGCAGCTCATTTCAGTTTTGATGTGTATGACGTCATTGCTGCTCGGTTTGATGTGTATGACGTCATCGTAGTAAGCTCAGATATATATGACGTCATTGTAGCTAGCTCCTGATGTGTATGACGTCATTGCAGCTCTCTGTGGAGCTTCCTGCAGAGTCTCCTCACCGTGATCCAGACCACGATCCTGATCCTGACGACCTTTCGGGATCGCTCCTTCCACGTCCTTCCCACTCCGGTCAAAGGGTACGGTGACTGGATACATAACGTGTTGTCCTAAACATCCTTGGGTATCTCATATACTGTCGTGTCTGTAGGTTAATGTAACCTGTGTTTACATTGGGGTTATATAATGTCTTAATCAGTTAATTAATCGACGAATAAATAGAACAATGAAACGACTAGAATTAATTGAAATTTGAATTATTTGATCCCGCCAACAGCGTTCCTGCTGACCCCAGCGTCCCGGAAGATGTCGTTGTAAGCAATGTCTACTTCCTGCTGGAGGCAGTGCTTCCGTTCCTTCGGGTGAGTACGTGGTAACTTGATTCGCACATGACATTAGGTGCAGCGACTAGGGGGTCTGGAGCGTGGGTACAGTGTCCAGTATCGATTTCTCAAAATTCCCAGATTATGCCGATTTTTCGCGATGCCAGGTCGCTATTAACTCAGTGTCGTCCTATATCGATGTCGCTTTTTAAGATTCTCAGTATAAAAATTTGGGGTCAATGTCGAATGTCGATTTTTTAAATATGCCTAGCTGTGTCGCGTGGCGCCACTTACCCCTTCCATACCCCTATTTACGTGGAAGGAAGTTTGCTATGCGTTGTCACGTGATGTGCCACCACGTGTGCCTCTCAATGAATATGGGGGCCGGAACGATAGTTCAGTGGGCTAGAGCGCTCGCATGGAGTGCTCTGGTCACCTGCCAACCATGTGCATCGATGGTTTGAACCCCCTCTTTGGCAATGTATGGTTGCAAGATAAAGATCTCATGTCCGTCTTCGCAAAGGGTAGGGGTTACCCCCGGGGGCATGGCTCCGCTCTCCCTTCCTTGTCCCATTGACCGATATGATCAGAAGTGCTTAAGGCGTCCTGGATATACAATCAACTCAATGAATATTTCCAGACGTTCGTATCCAAGTTTTACTCCATGGACAAGGACGAGTATCCATCCGAATCCGAGATCGTAGATCAGCTGGCGCAATCTCTGCTGGTAGGTATGCAGCGCCACCTATCGAAGAAGAGTAAAAAATATATTTTGTGCCCACTAAAGACATTTTGCGTGGTAATTAGAACGTTTGATTTGCCCGTTGGTTTTATTTGTTGCAGGATTTCTGTGAGGCTGTCCGGTCGTTTCTCTCCAAGCCGGCGCACCTGAAGATCATCGTGTCCAGCATGACAGCGATCCTGGCCTCGTCCTCGCTGCCACAGAATGTGAGTACCGCTGACTACAGCCAGGCGGGGCCAGTGCGTCGGGTTATACACGTACCTAGAATAAAAATAGAATGAAAAGTTCACATCGGATTCATTTGTCTTCCCAACTGAATTGCAATTTGGAAAGCGGTATATACCTAATGTTTATTATAATTATAATATCCTAGCTTAACCACAATACAATGTCCTAGCTAGACTAGAGTACAGTATCTGTACATTTCATATATAGATATTGAATAATGAAAATTTAATATTTTAATATTACAACGTTTTTAAGAGGCTTTATCAATGTTGCCGTTCACCGTTCAATCAGGTAATCGAAGGCTTCATTCAAGACTTTGGCTCCGTCCATTGGTTCACACAGAGAGACAACGAGGTCTTCAAGGTGAGCTCCATAACGTGTGCAATATTACATAGAAAGTGAGATACGTTTGTACCATAGATCGTGGAATACATGTACCCATGGGGAGAAACATGTACCCAGGGTAAGATACATGTACCCAGGGTGGGATACGTGTGTTCGTATGTTTAGATACGTATACCTAAGGTGAACGTTTGGATATTACTAAGGATAGTAGGGTGGCCGTTGGGCCATGTAATGCGGCGTGCGGTGACGGAATACCATGTTAGATGTCAGAGAGAGGCTGGGAGACCAGTTTTGGGCGTCCAATTGAGGAGTGAAGAACCCGGATCGAAGATGCAACCCCGTCTTACATTGCAGACAGAAATTTAAGATGAAAAAAGGTAAGGCACTTTTTTGCAACGCAAGGTAATGCAGCTGATAGCATGTGTTTTTACAGGTGCGATAAAAAAAATTTATTATTCATTTTACATCTGTATTGATTCTGACGTTTCATGCCGTCTTGTTAAGCCGAATTATAAATATATGGATAGTTGTATAATCATATATTTTGTCTTTCAGAATGAAACCCACGGGTTCTGAAGTCACGACATGGTGATATGTGCGGTACATAGACACTTCTTCAGCTGCTTTCCTACAAACGTCAACCTTACCACTCCTGCCGGGTGGATAACCAGACTTTACACAAGTCGCGCTGCAGGGTCCAATGTATTACCGTGTGTCGTTATGTGTACATCATGAATGATACGAATAAATGGAATAAATCATTCTCATTTTGTTGGTTATAAATTTATACCTTACGAAACGTTTACTCGCATTATTCTGAATCGATCAATAAACCAATAAAACTAGCGACTAATCTATTCAAATCCTTTTCTCCCAACTTGTTCCGAATGCCCCGGATAGACGCGTACATCACTATCCCACCTTCCAGCCCATGCGACTGTAGCTGCCATCACTATCCCACCTTCCAGCCCATGCGACTAGCTGCCATCACTATCCCACCTTCCAGCCCATGCGACTGTAGCTGCCATTACTATCCCACCTTCCAGCCCATGCGACTGTAGCCGCCATCACTATCCCACCTTCCAGCCCATGCGACTAGCTGCCATCACTATCCCACCTTCCAGCCCATGCGACTGTAGCCGCCATCACTATCCCACCTTCCAGCCCATGCGACTGTAGCCGCCATCACAATCCCACCTTCCAGCCCATGCGACTGTAGCTGCCATCACTATCCCACCTTCCAGCCCATGCGACTGTAGCCGCCATCACTATCCCACCTTCCAGCCGATGCGACTGTAGCTGCCATCACTATCCCACCTTCCAGCCCATGCGACTGTAGCCGCCATCACTATCCCACCTTCCAGCCCATGCGACTGTAGCCGCCATCACTATCCCACCTTCCAGCCCATGCGACTGTAGCTGCCATCACTATCCCACCTTCCAGCCCATGCGACTGTAGCCGCCATCACTATCCCACCTTCCAGCCGATGCGACTGTAGCTGCCATCACTATCCCACCTTCCAGCCCATGCGACTGTAGCCGCCATCACTATCCCACCTTCCAGCCCATGCGACTGTAGCCGCCATCACTATCCCACCTTCCAGCCCATGCGACTGTAGCCGCCATCACAATCCCACCTTCCAGCCCATGCGACTGTAGCCGCCATCACTATCCCACCTTCCAGCCCATGCGACTGTAGCCGCCATCACAATCCCACCTTCCAGCCGATGCGACTGTAGCTGCCATCACTATCCAACCTTCCACCCCATGCGACTGTAGCCGCCATCACTATCCCACCTTCCAGCCGATGCGACTGTAGCTGCCATCACTATCCCACCTTCCAGCCGATGCGACTGTAGCCGCCATCACTATCCCACCTTCCAGCCCATGCGACTGTAGCCGCCATCACAATCCCACCTTCCAGCCCATGCGACTGTAGCCGCCATCACTATCCCACCTTCCAGCCCATGCGACTGTAGCCGCCATCACAATCCCACCTTCCAGCCCATGCGACTGTAGCCGCCATCACTATCCCACCTTCCAGCCCATGCGACTGTAGCCGCCATCACTATCCCACCTTCCAGCCCATGCGACTGTAGCCGCCATCACTATCCCACCTTCCAGCCGATGCGACCGTAGCTGCCATCACTATCCAACCTTCCACCCCATGCGACTGTAGCCGCCATCACTATCCCACCTTCCAGCCGATGCGACTGTAGCTGCCATCACTATCCCACCTTCCAGCCGATGCGACTGTAGCTGCCATCACTATCCCACCTTCCAGCCGATGCGACTGTAGCTGCCATCACTATCCCACCTTCCAGCCGATGCGACTGTAGCTGCCATCACTATCCCACCTTCCAGCCCATGCGACTGTAGCCGCCATCACTATCCCACCTTCCAGCCGATGCGACTGTAGCTGCCATCACTATCCCACCTTCCAGCCGATGCGACTGTAGCTGCCATCACTATCCCACCTTCCAGCCCATGCGACTGTAGCCGCCATCACTATCCCACCTTCCAGCCGATGCGACTGTAGCTGCCATCACTATCCAACCTTCCACCCCATGCGACTGTAGCCGCCATCACTATCCCACCTTCCAGCCGATGCGACTGTAGCTGCCATCACTATCCCACCTTCCAGCCGATGCGACTGTAGCCGCCATCACTATCCCACCTTCCAGCCCATGCGACTGTAGCCGCCATCACAATCCCACCTTCCAGCCCATGCGACTGTAGCCGCCATCACTATCCCACCTTCCAGCCCATGCGACTGTAGCCGCCATCACAATCCCACCTTCCAGCCCATGCGACTGTAGCCGCCATCACTATCCCACCTTCCAGCCCATGCGACTGTAGCCGCCATCACTATCCCACCTTCCAGCCCATGCGACTGTAGCCGCCATCACTATCCCACCTTCCAGCCCATGCGACTAGCTGCCATCACTATCCCACCTTCCAGCCCATGCGACTGTAGCCGCCATCACTATCCTACCTTCCAGCCGATGCGACTGTAGCTGCCATCACTATCCCACCTTCCAGCCCATGCGACTGTAGCTGCCATCACTATCCCACCTTCCAGCCCATACGACAAACGGAGCACCATTGTCCAACCTGCTCAGTCCATATAAGGAGCGTTGTTACGTAACCATAGATACCGCGCGCAGACACGCGCGTCATGATGATTATTACGTCATACGACATGGACCCCGCGCAGCACATCATATCGCCTGACGCTGACAGTCACTCATGAGACAACCCCATTCTGGTTTATGAACTGCCTAACCGCTCATACATTACATAAATCTACTCGGATGGTTATAATTCGAATATGCCTAGAACTTCAGTGGTTAGTTGTGCTTTCAAGGACAGCTTTAGCCGATCTTGTGTGTGAGGCGAGTGAAGGCAAAAACCGGAAGGTAGGTGGTACGTACAGGCCGTTGATGCTAGGCATTGACGCAGAGCATAGGTATCCCGGCTCGTGGGGTCTCGATAAGATCCCGAAGTGACTGTACAGCCCTATTCTGCGCAGGTTTCTTCCTAATAGCGAGCGCAAGCGAGCTCTTAAGGTAACATGCATGCGTTGCCAAGCTCCAAGCAGAGCATATTGAGTAGTTGTGACGTCAAAATGTTATAAACATGACGTCACAATGGGAGTTCCTAAGCAACCGAATGATATGTCACAAGCACGTGCACGATATACTTCATCCCACCAAAGGGGGCCTCCCTGGTGTAGTGGTTAGCGCACTAGACCGTAGATCAATAGGTCCTGGGTTCGAATCCGGGCTCGGGCACCTAATCTGGGGCATGTTTCATTCCTTCATCCTTCATCGTCTCGGGAGGTTCCTTGGCCCAATTTAGCCTGTATGTGCACAAAAGTGGCCTAAAACACCAACATTCCATTCCTCATCCCACCAAAGATATGCGTTATGGCAAGCCGAAGTGAAATTAATTTTGAATATTAATCTAGATGTATCCCCTTGGAATATCTGAATTAATAAATATACGCTCGCATTTTTTAGGTAGCACCTATCCATATTAGCGAGCGCAAGCGAGCTCTTAAGGTAACACGCATGCATATTCAAAGTCCATTTTAAGCATAGGCTTAGGACTTTCATTTCGCGTAACAACCCCCATGAGGATTCGGAGTAAATATCAGCTGTACATAAATATATTCAAGCAAAGAGAGGTCGAATCCTATTATGTCATATCTTTAATAATTATATCAGCTGCCCCACAAAATTAACGAATAAATTATTCAATGTTAACACTGGATGTAGATCTATACTTCAAATTAAAGTTAATTTATAAGCGACGGGCTAAATGTCTGTTGCCAAGCAGAGCGCTCTTGGTGACCGCCCATCGGTTGCTGTCATAGTGAGTAGTTGTGACGTCAAAATGTTATAAACATGACGTCACAATGGACGTTCCTAAGCAACCGAATGATATGCCACAAGCACGTGCATGGTATACGTCATCCCACCAAAGATATTCTTTATGGCAAGCCGAAGTGAGATTAATATTGAATATTAATCTAGATGTATCCCCTCGGAATATCTGAATTAATAAATATACGCTCGCCTTTTTTAGGTAGCACCTATCCATATTATAAACAATTTACACGCCTGTAGTATTGTTTTGGATGCCTACTAATGCAACTATGTGTACGCATCCGTCACGAACATTTAGAACTTCGCCAAATGAAGCTTAATAAATTGACCAAACCAATGATATCTAATTGGATAAATGATTGTGGTAAGGTACCCACCCCAATTCCAATTTTTAGTCATATATGCGATCAATTAATACATACTATGTTTATAATAAATGAATATATACTATATGTATAATAAATAAATATATACTATTATAATTAATTATAATAAATTAATATATAATATTTTACAAAAGCTACCTCGTGTAACATGTGACAATGCCGAGTTAGGTCATAGCAAAATGAACGATATACATAGCGCACTGTTTTAGTGTTGCCAAAGGCATGTGAATCGTGGGGTGGTAGGGATGGTAGCCTTAGCAAAATGACGAAATGACATTTTTAGGCGTATTCGGCTATGACTTAATTATTAATTATCTCCTCCCCCAGCAGACCGTATTAAACAAACTCATTAAATCAGAACAATTCCCCACCCTAGCTGTGTAGTCTGACATGCCCCCTCCCTCCGTATCCTCTCCCATGCATTAATTAATCTGCACTGTGCCTTTATCCAGCCCGCAAACAAGCCCACGTGCTGGGGTTATATAGTATGCTTAGACTTTTGCTACTAGACCCTCTTGCAAAAACATGTATTTGCGGTACCTGTGAATTTAGAGCTGAGGGAGTTGTTCTCCGCCTATCCGTCGTTTCCTGTGTACATTCGCAGTATTATTGTATCCAGTCGTAATTTCAACCACGAGTTTCTCACTATTTATCCACCGCCAATCCGGTTCACCAATGATGTTTTGGGTGATGGTTTCACACTCATTCAAGCTGAACGTTAAATGCTGGAGCGAATCGAGTCCCAGGAGCTTATATAGTTTATTTCTGTAGGCTATATACTATATACTTCAGCCAAGGTACACCCCTATTAGTCCGGGCAATCTAGGGATATACCCAAAACAAATTGCAATAGTAATCAAACTCGTTTTTTCTTATTCCATAGGTATCTAGGAGTGGTGTTCTCAAAATCTACCAAAATCTATTCATTGGAACATATTTTTAAGAGGGTGGCTTACTTTACTCTATTAACCCCACAAAAAGCAACATATTTTTACATAAACGGAATGGCAGGGAGGTGATGCAGTTGAGACCCGCCCTACGAATTCTGATCTTCATACCCATATTTCCAGTGTGCGTGATAGAGGGTTATTTAATCTACAAAGTACAACAAACATAGAGAAAATATATTGTATCTTAACATTTCTAGGTAATTTTAAAGTAGGAACCTCTTGTCCTGTTTTCCGGCTGTGGATCGACACAGTGTATTCGCATGGCAAGTCCGATGGGTCTCAGGTTTGACAGATTGTTTCATACATTGTCCGATATTCCCAATTCACTCGATTGCTGACGCGTTTTAACCTGATCATATAAATGAAATACGTATGCGGGAGGGGAAGTGGGGGGGGGGGAGTTAAGAAATGACAATGTGACAAGATAGCGGGGGGGGGGGGGGAGACACTTCAAATTGTAGCTCTACCCCAAGCTAGGAAATCGGAGACACCTCGAGTTAGGGGATGGGAGACCCTTCAATTTAGGGGAGAGGACGCACCCTAAGTTCTGGAAGGGGAGACACCCCAAGTTAGGGGAGGAAAGACACCCAAAGTTGGGGTGGTAGCCTAATGTAGGAGGTAGGGAGACATTCAAAATTCGGATGATACCCTGAGATAGGGGAAGGGAGACACCCCAATTTATGTGAGGGGAGACACCCCAAGTTAGGGTGGTGCCCCAAGTGAACACCCAACCCCCGTTTTCAAATTCCTCGATCCGCCCCTACTACTGTAGAGAGATATGTTACGGGGTCGTAGGCCGACACGTGAAGGAGGAGTGGTGCACAATCCAAGTTTTAGCAAGTTCTCCTACGTTAGGAGAAGGGAGACATCCTAGGTTAGGGGTAGGAACACATCCCCAGTTGGGGTTCTACCCCTAGTTAAGGGAGGGGAGACACCTAAAATTTGGGAAGGGGAGACACTCCAAATTAGAAGAGGGGTGGCAACTACAATTGGGGTTTTGGGTTCCAAGTTTGAGAAGGGGAGACACCTCAAGTTTTCGAGAGGGGAAATACCCCAAAATATGGGACGGGAGACACCCCAAGTATGGGTGGTGCTTAAAGGAGGGGATCATGAAACCCCAAATTAGGGAAGGGAAGACACCCCAGGTTGAGGTGGTACCCCAGGTTTGGAGAGGGAAGACGCCCCAGGTTGAGGTGGTACCCCAGGTTTGGAGAGGGAAGACAACCCAGGTTGAGGTGGTACCCCAGGTTTGGAGATGGACGAGGCCTCAAGTTATGGGGGAGGGGGAGACAGCCTGAATTAGGAGAGAGCAGACACCCCAGGTTGGGGTGGTACCTCAAATTTATGGAGGGGAGATAGGTACGGGAGGACACCCAATATTTGGGGAGGGAAGACACCCCAGGTTTGAGGAGAGACCTTAAGTTTGGGGAGGGGAGATACCAAGAGGGGAGAGGGGAGGTACGGGAGGGGTGAAACCCAATAGGTATGGAAGGGGTTAAACGCAATATTTGGGGAGGGAACACACCCCAGGTTGGGGTGGTGCCCCAAGTTTGGGGATGGGAGAGGCCTCAAGTTATGGGTGGGAAGACACCCTAATTTGGACCACCCGAACTAGACACCCTAAATTACAAGAGGGGAGACACCCCAAGTTAGGGGAGGGGCGACACTTAAAGTTGGGTGATACCCTAAGTTACGGGAAGTTAGACACCATAGGTTAGGGGGGGGGGAGACTCCCGAGTTAGGGGAGAGGAGAAAAACCAAGTTGGGGATGGGATTGGTTGGGATGGGTTGAAATAACACTCCATTACATATAGTAGGAGGGAGGATACGCAGGTCTAAATTCGTAGTAGGGGTCTCAATTGCAACGCTTCTCTGCCACTTCGTGTTAGGACAAATACGTAATCCATTTTGGTTTTACGAGGGTAGGGTAAACCACCCCCGTATAAAAAAATGTTCCAAAGAATAGATTTCGGTAGATTTTGGAAATAATATTGACAGATACCTAAGGAATGAGAAAAAAAAGGTTTGATTACTATTGCAATTTGTTTCGGGTTGACCCCTGATTCAGCACAGGCTGCCCGGACTATATAGCAGCTAAACTCCTATATATTATCGAATGGATCTACATGCCTGTCTGATCTGGCTTTCTCAACAAATACAAACCAATTACCTGATGATTTGTACCAAAGAAAGACTGTGCAATACATATTTTTACCCCGCAGAGCCATGAGTCCCATTACAACGGTGAGGTGGAGCTGAACGCGCGGTTTCGTACATTTGCCGTCAACTGCAGTCTGCTCTACGGGGGTCACAACACGGTGGCCGCTCAGCTCAAATACTCCCAGAAGTGGACTTCACAAAAAGGTATCGCTATGGCTCCCTGCGAGAACACTGATGTATCCAGTCATTCATCTGACGTTTAAATTTCTTTGTTACTTTCGTACACCGTAGCTTTTCTGAAGCCACTCAGTACCCACTCGATACCTTGAGGCTGAGTAGTTGATTAACGTTAGTATACACAAAAACTGTAAATTTGAAAGTATCAATCGTTTGCTAATTAAACCGAATTGATAGACAACCAGTTGTCATTTGTATGAGCGTCATATGGGGCAATTTCACCATGTATAAAAAGCGATAACAATCAAAAATATATAGCAAAGACGTATTTCAATTATTAATTCATTAATATGTCTCGTTATTGTGATGTTGCAGTAAGAAAATATTGACTCCATATGCATATTTGTGTGTGTTGTGTTGTGTTTTGTCATAAGTGTGTTTTGAATCCCAGAATACACTGCGATCGGAAACGACGAGACGCTTCCGCTCGGGGAAGAGTTTCAAGATCACATCAAATGCTTCCTCAACCTGCATGAGAAGAAGGTGGGACGTCAGTACCGGCTGGCTGCCAAGATTGTGGAGCAACTGGGGTTAGTGGGGGACTAGGCGGGATGTGGGTGGTACCAGCTGGCTGCCAAGATTGTGGAGCAACTGGGTGAGTGGAGGACTAGGTGGGGTGGGGATGGTACCGCCTGGCTGCCAATATTGGGGAGTAACTGGGGTGAGTGGAGGACTAGGTGGGGTGGGGATGGTACCGGCTGGCTGCCAATATTGGGGAGTAACTGGGGTGAGTGGAGGACTAGGTGGGGTGGGGATGGTACCGCCTGGCTGCGAATATTGGGGAGTAATTGGGGTGAGTGGAGGACTAGGTGGGGTGGGGGTGGTACCAGCTGGCTGCCAAGATTGTGGAGCAACTGGAGTGAGTGGAGGACTAGGCGGTGTGGGGGTGGTACCGGCTGGCTGCCAATATTGGGGAGTAACTAGGGTGAGTGGAGGACTAGGTGGGGTGGGGGTGGTACCGGCTGGCTGCCAAGATTGTTGAGCAACTGGAGTGAGTGGAGGACTAGGTGGGGTGGGGGTGGTACCAGCCGGCTGCCAAGATTGTGGAGCAACTGGAGTGAGTGGAGGACTAGGTGGGGTGGGGGTGGTACCAGCTGGCTGCCAAGATTGTGGAGCAACTGGAGTGAGTGGAGGACTAGGTGGGATGGGGGTGGTACCGGCTGGCTGCCAAGATTGTTGAGCAACTGGAGTGAGTGGAGGACTAGGTGGGGTGGGGGTGGTACCAGCCGGCTGCCAAGATTGTGGAGCAACTGGAGTGAGTGGAGGACTAGGTGGGGTGGGGGTGGTAGCAGCCGGCTGCCAAGATTGTGGAGCAACTGGAGTGAGTGGAGGACTAGGTGGGTGGGGGTGGTACCAGCCGGCTGCCAAGATTGTTGAGCAACTGGAGTGAGTGGAGGACTAGGTGGGGTGGGGGTGGTACCAGCCGGCTGCCAAGATTGTTGAGCAACTGGAGTGAGTGGAGGACTAGGTGGGGTGGGGGTGGTAGCAGCCGGCTGCCAAGATTGTGGAGCAACTGGAGTGAGTGGAGGACTAGGTGGGGTGGGGGTGGTACCAGCCGGCTGCCAAGATTGTTGAGCAACTGGAGTGAGTGGAGGACTAGGTGGGGTGGGGGTGGTACCAGCCGGCTGCCAAGATTGTTGAGCAACTGGAGTGAGTGGAGGACTAGGTGGGGTGGGGGTGGTACCAGCTGGCTGCCAAGATTGTTGAGCAACTGGAGTGAGTGGAGGACTAGGTGGAGTGGGGGTGGTACCAGCTGGCTGCCAAGATTGTGGAGCAACTGGAGTGAGTGGAGGACTAGGTGGGGTGGGGGTGGTACCAGCTGGCTGCCAAGATTGTTGAGCAACTGGAGTGAGTGGAGGACTAGGTGGAGTGGGGGTGGTACCAGCCGGCTGCCAAGATTGTGGAGCAACTGGAGTGAGTGGAGGACTAGGTGGGGTGGGGGTGGTACCAGCTGGCTGCCAAGATTGTTGAGCAACTGGAGTGAGTGGAGGACTAGGTGGGGTGGGGGTGGTACCGCCTGGCTGCCAAGATTGTTGAGCAACTGGAGTGAGTGGAGGACTAGGTGGGGTGGGGGTGGTACCAGCTGGCTGCCAAGATTGTTGAGCAACTGGAGTGAGAGGAGGACTAGGTGGGGTGGGGGTGGTACCAGCTGGCTGCCAAGATTGTTGAGCAACTGGAGTGAGTGGAGGACTAGGCGGTGTGGGGGTGGTACCAGCCGGCTGCCAAGATTGTGGAGCAACTGGAGTGAGTGGAGGACTAGGTGGGGTGAGGGTGGTACCAGCCGGCTGCCAAGATTGTGGAGCAACTGCAGTGAGTGGAGGACTAGGTGGGGTGGGGGTGGTACCAGCCGGCTGCCAAGATTGTTGAGCAACTGGAGTGAGAGGAGGACTAGGTGGGGTGGGGGTGGTACCAGCTGGCTGCCAAGATTGTTGAGCAACTGGAGTGAGTGGAGGACTAGGTGGGGTGAGGGTGGTACCAGCCGGCTGCCAAGATTGTGGAGCAACTGGAGTGAGTGGAGGACTAGGTGGGGTGAGGGTGGTACCAGCCGGCTGCCAAGGTTGTGGAGCAACTGCAGTGAGTGGAGGACTAGGTGGGGTGGGGGTGGTACCAGCCGGCTGCCAAGATTGTGGAGCAACTGGAGTGAGTGGAGGACTAGGTGGGGTGAGGGTGGTACCAGCCGGCTGCCAAGATTGTGGAGCAACTGGAGTGAGTGGAGGACTAGGTGGGGTGAGGGTGGTACCAGCCGGCTGCCAAGATTGTGGAGCAACTGCAGTGAGTGGAGGACTAGGTGGGGTGGGGGTGGTACCAGCCGGCTGCCAAGATTGTGGAGCAACTGGAGTGAGTGGAGGACTAGGTGGGGTGAGGGTGGTACCAGCCGGCTGCCAAGATTGTGGAGCAACTGCAGTGAGTGGAGGACTAGGTGGGGTGGGGGTGGTACCAGCCGGCTGCCAAGATTGTGGAGCAAATGGAGTGAGTGGAGGACTAGGCGGTGTGGGGGTGGTACCAGCCGGCTGCCAAGATTGTGGAGCAACTGGAGTGAGTGGAGGACTAGGTGGGGTGAGGGTGGTACCAGCCGGCTGCCAAGATTGTGGAGCAACTGCAGTGAGTGGAGGACTAGGTGGGGTGGGGGTGGTACCAGCCGGCTGCCAAGATTGTTGAGCAACTGGAGTGAGAGGAGGACTAGGTGGGGTGGGGGTGGTACCAGCTGGCTGCCAAGATTGTTGAGCAACTGGAGTGAGTGGAGGACTAGGTGGGGTGGGGGTGGTACCAGCTGGCTGCCAAGATTGTTGAGCAACTGGAGTGAGTGGAGGACTAGGTGGGGTGGGGGTGGTACCAGCTGGCTGCCAAGATTGTTGAGCAACTGGAGTGAGTGGAGGACTAGGTGGGGTGGGGGTGGTACCAGCTGGCTGCCAAGATTGTGGAGCAACTGGAGTGAGTGGAGGACTAGGCGGTGTGGGGGTGGTACGGCCTGGCTGCCAAGATTGTGGAGCAACTGGAGTGAGTGGAGGACAAGGTGGAGTGGGGGTGGTACCAGCTGGCTGCCAAGATTGTGGAGCAACTGGAGTGAGTGGAGGACTAGGCGGTGTGGGGGTGGTACCAGCTGGCTGCCAAGATTGTGGAGCAACTGGAGTGAGTGGAGGACTAGGCGGTGTGGGGGTGGTACGGCCTCGTTGTCAGCACTCGTCTCGTCGCTTGTCTTCAGGATCTCTGCCAGCCAGATGAAGCCCGACGAGGCGACACGACTGCAGCAAGAGGACCTGGACATCAAGTGTCTCCAGCTCCTTAGGGCTACCATACACAACGAGATTGTTAAGTTGCCCGATGGCTGGGAGGAGAAACCAGTCAAACTGAAAAAGTAAGCGTGCCGCCCTCACCCCACCCGTCCATCCCAAGCTACCCATATAAAGCGGTTGGGTTCGTCGTTTCTACGTATCATTTCAAGCAATTCTGTTGATGTTTCGGTTGATTTTGTTCTTGTTGATCGGATATAAATTTAACTTTAAAATGCCCACTGCGATTTAAGAATAAAATAGCTTATCATAGTGCGAACGACATGCAAATAGTTTAAGATGTTTATATTCAGTCCTTAGTCCTTTCATACGACAGCTTCAATAATCAACATCAGGATTTGAGGTCTTTAACGCGCTGCACCTCGATTTGCTCAGTTTTTGATGGACATCTCAATACAATACATTTAGCTACTCATGAAACAGATATTTCTTTATGTTATTAATATAAAGCATTGCATCGTGTCGGATCGCTCTTTCCAGATTTATTACGAGGTAAAGTATGCATCAGATACCTTTCTGCCCTCAATCCTTTGGCCTGCGCCAGGACGGGATACACCCTGGTTTTAAAAGACTACCTCCTAGAACTCCGCTGAGTAAACCGCAAACATTTCCCTCGTCGCTTTAGTTAATTTGTTGATGTCTTAATTATTGATACCTGATCAGTGTGTATGTTGACTACTTTGTAGGTACTGTGGGAGATTCCCGATAGTCCCATTGCCTCTACCTGGTGTCAGATAACAGTCTAGCTATAGTCATTTGCGAGGTGACGGAAACCGACCTAAAACTGTGTCAGAATTCTGCTTCGTTGCTTATTTTCTAAGGTGTTTGATTTGGTTTGCGTTTGTTGTATTGTAATTTGAATTAAAGGGAATCACCAGCCTTGCCTCTAACGCTGCTTTGCCGATTCATATATTACCCAATTGTCTATCCTCCAAATTACAGAATTTTTCGTCATATCTGTAGCTTACAATAAAATTTAGAAGTGACCACCAGGCACGATTTCGCCGCCTACGCAGGCGGCAGCCCTTTTTGGAGGAGTGTCCGCGATTGACCAATCAGGAGGCGATACTCTAATTTATTCAAACCGGAAATTGCGCCTATTGTGTGAGCAAAACAAGAACGCGCGATCATCGCTAATATAAATAGCTGCGATACTAACTCCAATCATGGTCGCAAGACGTATATCAATTTGTGTGGATGGTACTTTTCCATGACACACTAAGATCATGGTCTACTGCGCGGCTCTCTTCGCGAGTTATAACGTAAGGCGGCGCCACATCAATAGTCACAATGTGCGTCACTGATCTAGGCAAAATGGCACTCTGCTTGACATTGCTGGGGGCGGGTTGCCCTAATTTTTTTTATCCTTACCAGTCGGCCGAAACGAAGCATCAACACTTGGCAATTTAATTTTAAGATGTAAACTGTCGGTGCAGATCGCGATTAAATTAGATTGAACACCCGCTTTAAACGTTTTGTGTAACGTTGATGGTGATCAATTAGTAATGTTGCCATGACGATATTTATAAAATAGCAACCGTGAAAAATTAATGATGTAATTCAATCTCGTTTTCTGTCATCATCAGGTGGATCTTATGCTTCAGTGTTGATTCTGATAATGATAATCTCCCATTATGTGGAAATAACATGCAAAAGCTACTGTTGCAGACAGTCTTTGTTGTTATCCATACACCGGTGATCGTTAAACCGGGGTGACAATGGCGGACGTTAAATATCGATGACAATGGCGGACGTTAAACACGGGTGACAATGACGGACGTTAAACAGGAGTGACAATGGCGGACGTTAAATATCGATGACAATGGCGGACGTTAAATTATCGATGACAATGGGGGACGTTAAATATCGATGACAATGACGGGCGTTAAACAGGGGTGACAATGGCTGACGTTAAACAGGGGTGAGAGTGGCGGACGTTAAACAGGGTGACAATGGCTGACGTTAAATAGGGGCGACAATGGCGGACGTTAAATATCGATGACAATGGCGGACGTTTAATATCGATGACAATGGGGGACGTTAAATATCGATGACAATGGCGGGCGTTAAACAGGGGTGACAATGGGGGATGTTAAAAAGTGGTGACAATGAAGGATGTTAAACAGGGGTGACAATGGCGGACGTTAAACAGGGTGACAATGGCTGATGTTAAACAGGGGTGACAATAGCGGACGTTAAAGAGGGTGACCATGGCGGGCGTTAAACTGGGATGACAATGGCGGACGTTAAACAGGGGTGACAATGGCGGACGTTAAATATCGATGACAATGGCGGACGTTAAATATCGATGACAATGGGGGACGTTACATATCGATGACAATGGCGGGCGTTAAGCAGGGGTGACAATGGCGGACGTCAAACAAGAGTGACAATAGCGGACGTTAGACAGGGTGACAATGGGGGATGTTAAACAGTGTTGACAATGAAGGATGTTAAACAGGGGTGACAATGGCCGACGTTAAAAAGGGGTGACAATGGCGGACGTTAAACAGGGTGACAATGGGGGATGTTAAACACTGGAGACAATGAAGGATGTTAAACAGAGGTGACAATGACGGACGTTAAAAACGGGTGACAATGGCGGACGTTAAACAGGGTGACAATGGCTGATGTTAAACAGGGGTGACAATGGCGGACGTTAAAGAGGGTGACCATGGCGGGCGTTAAACTGGAATGACAATGGCGGACGTTAAACAGGGGTGACAATGACGGACGTTAAACAGGCTGACAATGGCTGTCGTTAAACAGGGGTGACAATGGCGACCGTTAGACAGGGGTGACAATGGGGGATGTTAAACAAGGGTGACAATGGCGGACGTTAAACAGGGGTGACAATAGCGAACGTTAAACAGGGGCGACAATGGATGATGTTAAACAGGGGTGAAAATGGCGGACGTTAAACAGGGGTGACAATGGGGGACGTTAAGCAGGGTGACAATGGCTGGCGTTAAACAGGGGTGACAATGGCGACGTTAAACAGAAGCGACAATGGCGGACTTCAAACTGGGGTGACGATGGAGGACGTTAAACAGGGTGACAATGGGTGATGTTAATCAGGGTTGAAAATGGGGACGTTAAACAGGGGTGACAATGGGGGACGTTAAACAGGGGTGACAATGGCGGACGTTAAACAGGGGTGACAATGGCAGACGTTCAACGGGGGTGACAATGGGGAACGTTAAGCAGGGGTGACAATGGGGCATGTTAAACAGGGGTGACAATGGGGGACGTTAAACAGGGGTGACAATGGGGGAAGTTAAACAGGGGTGACAATGGCGGACGTCAAACAGGGGTGACAATGGGGGACGTTAAACAGGGGTGACAATGGCTGACGTTAAACAGTGGTGACAATGGCGGACGTTAAACAGGGGTGACAATGGTGGAAGTTAATCAGAAGCGACAATGGCGGACGTTAAACAGGGGTGACAATGGGGGACGTTAAACAGAGGTGACAATGGGGGACGTTAGACAGGGGTGACAATGATGAATGTTGAACGGGGTTGACAATGGCTGACGTTAAACAGGGGTGACAATGATGGATGTTAAACAGGGGTGACAATGGCTGACGTTAAGCAGGGGTGACAATGGCGGACGTTAAACAGGGGTGACAATGGGGGATGTTAAAAAGGGGTGACAATGGGGGACGTTAAACAGGGATGACAATGGGAGACGTTAAGCAGGTGTGACAATGGGGGACGTTAAACAGGGGTGACAATGATGGATGTTGAACGGGGTTGACAATGGCTGACGTTAAACAGGGGTGACAATGATGGATGTTAAGCAGGGGTGACAATGTCTGTCGTTAAGCAGGGGTGACAATGGCGGACGTTAAACAGGGGTGACAATGGGGGATGTTAAACAGGGTGACAATGGGGGACGTTAAACGGGTGACAATGGGGGACGTTAAACAGGGTTGACAATGGCTGACGTTAAACAGGGGTGACAATGATGGATGTTGAACGGGGTTGACAATGGCTGACGTTAAACAGGGGTGACAATGGCGGACATTAAACAGGGGTGACAATGGGGGATGTTAAACAGAGGTGACAATGGGGGACGTTAAACAGGGTGACAATGGGGAACGTTAAACAGGGTGACAATGGGTGACGTTAAACAGGGGTGACAATGACGGACGTTAAACAGGATGACAATGGCGGACGTTAAGCATGGGTGACAATGGCGGACGTTAAACAGGGGTGACAATGGGGGATGTTAAACAGGGTGACAATGGGGGACGTTAAACAGGGGTGACAATGGGGGACGTTAAACAGGGGTGACAATAGGGGACGTTAAACAGGGGTGACAATGATCGATGTTAAACGGGGGTGAGAATGGCTGACGTTAAGTAGGGGTGACAATGGCTGACGTTAAACAGGGGTGACGATGATGGATGTTAAACAAGGGTGACAATGGCTGACGTTAAGCAGGGGTGACAATGGCGGACGTTAAGCAGGGGTGACAATGGGGGATGTTAAACAGGGGTGACAATGGGGGACGTTAAAAGGGTGACAATGGGGGACGTTAAACAGGGTGACAACGGAGGACGTTAAACAGGGTGACAATGGCGGACGTTAAACAGGGGTGGCAATGGCGAACGTTAAACAGGGGTGACATGGGCGGACGTTAAACAGGGTGACAATGGCTGACGTTAAACAGGGATGACAATGGCGGACGTTAAACAGGGGTGACAATGGCAGACGTTAAACAGGGTGATAATGACGGACGTTAAACAGGGGTGATAATGGGGGACGTTAAGCATGGGTGACAATGGCGGACGGTAAACAGGGGTGACAATGGGGGATGTTAAACAGGGGTGACAATGGGGGACGTTAAACAGGGGTGACAATGGCGGACGTAACCAACAATAAATGTCATGATTTATGCATCAGATCGTTTACACGTCAGGTCGTTTTAAACGTCAGGTCGCTTTACACGTTAGGTCACTTTATGTATCAGTTCGCTTTATGCACTAGGTCGCTTTACACACCAGCTCGCTTTATGGGCATCAGGTCGCTTTACACGTCAAGTCGATGTACACATCAGGTCGCTTTGCACTTCAGGTCGCTTTATACATCAGGTCGCTTTATCATCAGGTAGCTCCACACATCAGGTCGTTTTACACATCAGGTCGCATGTCATGATGCCATACACACCAGGTCGCTTTACACATCAGTTCGCTTCACGCATCACGTCGCTTTGCACATCAGTTCGCGTGGCGTATTACTTCGCTTTACACCGGAGACGTGTGCAGTGACGTGGCCGGTCGCTTTACGCAGTCGTGCTGCACGTGGCATGCTTGCAGGCAGATGACACGGATCAAGGAGATACAGCGCACTGTGGTCGACATGGGGGCTATCGAGAAGGTCCTGCCCCTCATCGCCAGGTCCAACGACGAGATCGTCCGCGAGACTCTCGCGCTGCTCTCAGTCATGCTGTTCAACGCCAACAGCTACGTCCAGGTAAGGTCACGGCCTTGATGAAAGATCACGGCATATATAAGATCACAGTCTATGAAGGATCACAGTCTATATAAGGTCACAGTCTATGTCAGGTCACTGCATATGTTATGTTTATGTTAGATTTCTATCTATGTAAGGCCATGGTCTATGTAGAGTCGCAAGCTCTGTAAGGTGACTGCATAAAAAACTATTCTGTTGATTGTTTTCCTTTGCAGAAATCCATGATTGAATACTTCCAAGCCACTCGCGAGGAAGTCTTCTTCCTGGCCGTCAGGAACAGGATGCAGCTGTCCACCATCGCGATAAAGGAAAGGTACGTCGATTATATACACATGTATGCGGCCACACATCTTATGTGCTAATCAAAAAGTAGTTTTGATTGTAATCCATGCATTAATTAAAATTAATATAATGGAAACGAAATTCGTCCATTAACGCTTTTAAGGTGGGTTCTCAGACACGCCATCCTGATTGTGTTTAATGTTTCACTGACATATGGAACTGTGGGTACACCGACAGGTTATCTATAAATATGAGGCTTTATCGGCCTTATTACCATCAAGTCGGCTTGTCAAAGGCTCAAAGAATGGACACTTTCGTATTATTTGTTTTTCATGCTTTCAGCGATATTTCTTATTAGAATGGCTGGACTATAAATATGAGTTCACATACATTGATATACATGTATTGAGGTATGACTTAACGTTGGTGCGGGATACCGATCCAATGTCTTCCTTCGAAAGGAGTGCCTCCTCATGCACCTAGACTGGCATGTCGCTGCGATATGAGTGTACAGACCAAGTATCTGACTAAACCAGCTTATGGCGGACACTTATAACCATAACCACGACACGACACCCAGTGAGACCGCAGTGGACGAATCACAGAGATTTACCTCAGTTTTGTTTGCCTGTGTAAATAATTTTCTCCTCGTGTCGTATGTCAAGAAAATCGAAATTGACCGTTGATTGACGCTCAACACGTGGATGACGCTATGCGCACTCTTGTCACGTGACCAAGTGTACGTCATCTGGCGCGATTTCGCTGTGGTGTGGATAGCGAAGTGTATATAGTTTGAAGCTGTATATATCGCTGTATGTCGGTCGAAATAGATTTCTAATATTGGTGTTTATCAGTGAGTTTTAACGTGCTGGGTTTCATTCTCCACCAGACGCGCCCTGGTGGCACAGCACCAGGCTAGAGTGAAGGAAGTCCTCGCTCAGGCCAAGAATCTCCAGTCAGTCATGTCTGTCGGACAGAGGGCGCTGCAGGACATCCAAGACTACGAGTCCTCTCTCAGGCGCAGCCGTCTGCGCTCTAGTGTAAGACTGGGGGGCGGAGTAGGGTCGGGGGGAGGAGGTATACGCCCATAGTCTTGGTGACACAAAATTAAACCGGCACATCACGTGTCTGTTTTAGGGTATTGTCGAAGCATTTTGGGAAGGAGAAATGGTTTAGTCCAGGGTCAAGGTACAGATTTTGCCGCTGCAACCCCTCCGACCTTGGTCGTACGACCACCCACACTACCCCCCCTACTACCCATCCCTGCCGGGGGGGGGGGGTATCGTCATGACCAATTATTCACGTTACCATGTCTTTGCCAGCGACAGAGAATGTCGATTCCATGAACATGAGTGGCAATTATAAAAGAAATACTGCAATTGAAAGCTGTGACCAGTGAGATAATTAACACCTGTTATATCTTGCAGCACCGTGAGAGTCTCGCCAACTTACAGTTTCGAGCCTCCACCGTTCGGAAGCGAACGCGACAACAACAACAACAACAACACGGCTCCGCCACGGAATTTCCAACCACGCCCCCTCCCCCCACGGGCGGTCTGGGGGTGCTGTTGGGGTGTCGGACCCCCTCCAGCCCACCCACCCCCAGGGATCCCGAGGCAGCCGACAGGAAGGTTCACTTCAGCGACAACAAGCTGGTCACCATCTCGGAGACCGTTACGGATCGGATCCAGCGAGGTCGCTCCAGAAAAGGGCGCTCGGATGGGGAACCATTTGAGGTCAAAGTGGTGGATGTACGTAAACAAAGCGGTTCGCTCCCGGTACGACCCTGACTGTGAGACATGGGTACTATGCATGGTCCATGCTCGATTTATGTGTGCGTGATTCATGTATGCATAGTTCATGTTTGATTCATGTATGCACGATTCATGTATGATTCATGTGTGTCATTCATGTATGCATCATGCACGTTAGAAGGGTGGATGTGTGCATGAGTCGTATATGCATCATCCATGTGTGCATCATCCATGTATGGATGATTCATATATGCATGATCCGTGCTTGATTCATGTGTAAATCATACATACATTGATGATTCATGTATGTATTGTTCATATGTGTAACATCCATGCATGCATAATTGACATTATGTTGTATTGTGCGCCTTGTATGTACAACAAAGACAAGTTGCTATTTTATGTAACAAATAAAGCCCGCATGTAATAATAATAATAATAATAATAATAATAATAATAATTATCTATATAAATATTTCGCTTTCTAACCTTTGACCTGTTGACTTGTGTGGGTTCAGACGCGGAAGAAGTCAGCGGACGGCCTGAGCGGCCTGGCCATGTCTGAGATGGATGACGTGACGGAGGACCCCCTGGTCTACAAAGACGAGGGTTACATCGAACTGGTCCTCAAGGTCCTGGGGCAGATGTGTGACGGCCAGTTCACGGGACTGCAGGTAGGGAGTCTTAGTGTACATCACCCCCCATCCCACCCCCCACTCCTCATCCCTTCCTTTATATCCCCAGCATTATCCCCTAACCCAATCGGATCATACACTTCAGCCTCCCCTCCACCCCCACCCCCCATCCCATCCTCTCTTACCTCCCCTCCACCCCCACCCCCCATCCCATCCTCTCTTACCTCCTCTCCACCCCCACCCCCCATCCCATCCTCTCTTACCTCCTCTCCACCCCCACCCCCCATCCCATCCTCTCTTATCTCCTCTCCACCCCCACCCCCATCCCATCCTCTCTTACCTCCTCTCCACCCCCACCCCCCATCCCATCCTCTCTTACCTCCTCTCCACCCCCACCCCCCATCCCATCCTCTCTTACCTCCTCTCCACCCCCACCCCCCATCCCATCCTCTCTTACCTCCTCACGATTGCGTTCAATCCCAACTTATCCCTACATTCCAACCAGGTCTTTCTCCATTCCCTCCTTTCTTCGTGATTACATTTAATGCTCCCGTTCCCTTCTTTCCTTGTGATTACATTTAATACCAACTTGACTCCAGACTCCCGCCTCCCCCGTCCCCCTACTTTTCTCATGATTACATTTAATATCAACTTGACTCCAGCCCCCCCCCCATCCCCCGTTCCCTTCTTTCCTCGTGATTACATTTAATACCAACTTGATTCCAGCCTCCCCCCCCCCCTCCCCGTTCCCTTCTTTCCTCATGATTACATTTAATATCAACTTGACTTTGCCTCCAGCCCCCTCCCCCCACCCCCCTTCCCCTTTTCATCCTTTATACATGGTTACCTCCAGGACCAACTTGACCCTACACTCCAGCCTCCCCCCTCCTCTGTCCTCTCGTTTTGTCAGGCGTACTCTTAATACCAACTTGACTATACAATCCGGCCTCCCCCTCCTCCAATCCCTCCTGCCCACATAAATGTCCTCCATATCTACCTAGCCCATCGCTCCAGCCTCCCTTGTCTCTCGCCGCTCTCCCAGGATTACCTGCGGGACCAGCCGGACAACATCAAGTCCTTTAACATCGTGGCCGAGACGACATCCTTCCTCAACATGGTCTACTCCAACATCACCGACAAGACTATCGACCTCGTTATCCAGCTCTTCAGCACCCTCAACGAGTTCTCCTCCGGTAACCAAGACAACCGCACCGTCATCCTCACTCACAAGGTTGTCGACTACATTAACTTTATCCTGCGAGCTGGAGAGTTCGATGGGTGTCCGCCGGAAAAGGTAACAGCACTAGTATTCACATAACAAATTTTTTTTCAACGAAAAAATCTTAGTATTTTTTTTACGAACTCTGTTGCTGCTCGTTATGGCTAATGCATAAATCGAAATCCAGCTACATGCAATTAAATACGTTCTCATTTCTTTCATCTTGGTGTGATTTGCAAGGACGACTACAATCATTTATATGAATCATGGCAACATATCGTTAAATATGCGTATATTTGTGTAACATCCGCTCCAGGTGTTGGAACTCCGTCAGACTATCGGCAATCTCATGTATGCCATGATCGAGGAAAATGGTCCCCATGAGCTCGCCGTCGCCAGGGTAACGAAAAAACCAGATTAATCACAGAATATATTATTGCCGATTTCGCTATAATTCTTTTGCGCTTCAATGCTTGAGGGCAATAAATGTAGCTTAATCTAGATATTATAAATCATTGCAAAATTGCAAAATACATTAATTATAATTCATTATGCAGCTATTAATTAAAACTAAGCCCGGTGTGATATTTAATTAATGCAAGTGACCGGATATCGTGACACATTCTCTACAGGAAGTAAAGGACACCATTGACAAGGAGGCCCTCTACCGGGTGATGGGGAAGTGCTTCGAACTTCACCAGGTATAGTGAAGTTATGGCGATATAATTTTGTTAGTAATTTTCGTGTTTCAGTGCTGCGTTTTTTTGGGACCCATGGACTACACCAATTTAGACGACTATCCCGACATACACTTCTTATGATACTTTTTATGGAAGTTTTGGTGGACAATATTACATTATAATGGTCGAAATTATAAACGATAAAATCAATACAGACTAAAATATCCATGCCCCCTGAGTATAAATATGTATAAATATTTTTTTTATTGAGAGAAACTTTCTTTATTTTTTTATAAACTGTTCCTATATGGAGGGTTCTTTACTAGCCCGCCCTTGACCTTGACCCTTGGTTGACCCCTTAAGGTGGAGAAGCCCCGATTGGACCAGTTGCTGAGTCGTGGTAACCTTAGAAACCTGAAAGGTGCCATCCAGTCCGCCAAGACACTGGCGCGCGAGGGCAGCAAGTACATGAAGGAAGTGGTGGTCAGTACACCCCGCCCCCCACCCCCCTCAAAACTAAATTAACATAACGCGCTCCTAGAAAATCCTAACGAATGGCAATCTCTTGTCATCATGTATCATTTCCGCGTGGGATTTACTTCAGCATTAAGTTAGCATCTGTTTTATTTGTGAATAAATTGGTACTAGTAATATTTGTATTCCACATACGATCTAGTGGTTGATTGATAATGGGGGATATCGTTGCGGTTGTGACAGGAGGCGAATAGACCGGGCATGAAGGAGACGCTGATGCAGCTTGGCTTCACTTACTACCTGCTGCTGGCCAGGTTCTACGATATCGACCCCAAGCTGTCCGAGGAAGGTAAGCTACCTTTGGCGGGAGGGGGGCGGTGTCCAGTCCCGACAATTACCAATCTTGTACAACATATTATAATCCCCATTATCGCTTACATGGTTCACCGACGCATAAGATAGGATAGGAGAAGATTTTAATCCTGGATAACATATCGTGGTTGATCGTCATCCATACCCCAGATTAGTTTATTTTCATTCGCAATATTAAGTGTATTCACACAATTATTTTATATTAGCATTTGCCGAAACACAGCCACATTTCAAAATGTATGATATTCTTACCCTCAGATATGAACATCACTCCTGAACAGACGAAGGCCTTTCACTATTACCAGAAGAACTGTATGTCCATCGAGGTGCTGAAGGACGACTGCCTCCAGAAGATCAACTTCCGGGTCCGCAACAAGGTGGGCCGCTGACCAATGTAGCCGTTATAACGGTCATACACAGCCAGGTGGGCCGCTGACCAATGTAGC
The DNA here is from genome assembly GCA_964019135.1 of Arenicola marina. NCBI lineage: Eukaryota > Metazoa > Annelida > Polychaeta > Arenicolidae > Arenicola > Arenicola marina. The sequence continues at coordinate 49,779,085 of OZ025248.1, read as the reverse complement.
CGTTATAACGGTAATCTACAGCAAGGTGGGGCGCTGATCTGTGTAGCCGTTATAACGGTAATCTACAGCAAGGTGGGACGCTGATCTGTGCAGCCATTATAACGGTAATCAACAGCAATTAAGATGGGGCGCTGATCTGTGTAGCCGTTATAACGGTAATCAACAGCAAGGTGGGGCGCTCAGCTGTGTAGCCGTTATAACGGTGATCTACAGCGAGGTGGGGCGCTCAGCTGTGTAGCCGTTATAATGGTAATCTACAGCAAGGTGGGGCGCTCAGCTGTCTAGCCGTTATAACGGTAATCTACAGCAAGGTGGGGCGCTCAGCTGTGTAGCCGTTATAATGGTAATCTACAGCAAGGTGGGGCGCTCAGCTGTGTAGCCGTTATAACGGTAATCCACAACAAGGTGGGACGCTGAGCTGTGCAGCCGGTATAACTGTAATCTACAGAAAGGTGGGCGCTCAGCTGTGTAGCCGTTATAACGGTAATCTGCAGCAAGGTGGGGCGCTCAGCTGTGTAGCCGTTATAACGGTAATCTGCAGCAAGGTGGGGCGCTCAGCTGTGTAGCCGTTATAACAGTAATCTACAGCAAGGTGGGGCACTGAGCAATGTAGCCGTTATAACCGTAATCTACCGCAAGGTGGGGCCCTCAGCTGTGTAGCCGTTATAACGGTAATCTACAGTAAGGTGTGGCGCTCAGCTGTGTAGCCGTTATAACGGTAATCTACAGCTAGGTTAGGCGCTCAGCTGTGTAGCCGTTATAACGGTAATCTACAGCAAGGTGGGGCGCTCAGCTGTGTAGCCGTTATAACGGTAATCTACCGCAAGGTGGGGCGCTCAGCTGTGTGACCGTTATAATGGTAATCTACAGCAAGGTGGGGCGCTCAGCTGTGTAGCCGTTATAACGGTAATCTGCAGTAAGGTGGGGCGCTCAGATGTGTAGCCGTTATAACGGTAATCTACAGCAAGGTGGGGCGCTCAGCTGTGTAGCCGTTATAACGGTTATCTACAGCAAGGTGGGGCGCTCAGCTGTGTAGCCGTTATAACGGTAATCTACAGCAAGGTGGGGCGCTCAGCTGTGTAGCCGTTATAACGGTAGTCTGCAGCAAGGTGGGGCGCTCAGCTGTGTAGCCGTTATAACGGTAATCTACAGCAAGGTTGGGCGCTCAGCTGTGTAGCCGTTATAATGGTGATCTACAGCAATGTGGGGCGCTCAGCTGTTTAGCCGGTATAGGGCCCTGGGGCCGTATTCATAATCCCCTCGTAAGTTACGCACGAAAAGTACATTATCGTCTTAGCCTCACCAGCTCGTTGTGGTGGTGCTCATGATTAAAAACTCCTCATCAATATAATTCTGGCACTTTCTAATTCAGAAATTTTACTTCTTGTATGACTACTTATGTGTTTTGAGCCCGATAATCGCTCGACAAATCTTCCACATAGCGTTAGTGGCGTAGCCTAAGTGGTGATTATGAAAACGGCCCCTGGACAACAACCACTCGTTCGAGGACATCTGCATCTTTTTATTTATATTTATTTACATTTGTGACTGTAATTGTATTCCACAACAGAACGTTTTGCGAGACGAGGTGCGCGAGAAGTTGAAATGGAGCGTCGACCGATCGTCGCCTAGCAACAAGATCCGGGACCTGATGATGTGGTCCAAGGACATCCTGCAGGACATCTACTACCAGAGAAGGATTCTGTCAAACTTCTTGGCCGCCTTCCTCACTAAGAGATGGTAATCGCCATTGCTCTGTGACACTAGTAACAAGACTGTCATCTCATGCCTGTATGAACAGAACGCCTTCGTATACGATGCTGGATCAAGTGAAATAGTCAATCCTCAATTCGGCTGTTTTCTAATGAATCCCATGTGAAACCAGAAGCGGATAAGCCGGCTTCCAGTCGTAGCCATAAAAACACTGCACCCGTAAATGCACTGTTACTAATAAATTGCATGGTACCTGCAAAGTAAATTGTTATTATCAAATTGGAATTTGAGTTTGTATTAAATTTATGAGGTACTATATTAATATAATTATTGAATATAATATTACATATTGTATTTGTTGCTGTAATGTACCTAAATTTCTGTTATTATGCGCCGCATATAAAATCAATGAACGCTCACTATAGCAGCATTTAAATATTAAGTTTTGCTTATTCGTGATTGGAAAATGTGGGGCAGGTCGATATTTGCAGCTGTGACTAGCTTGCATTATGTCACAGGAACTGGTGGAACTATGTGGTGATAGTGCTGAGCCTGATCATCAATATCTTGATGCTGATGAACTGGAAGGCGCCCCTCTCCATGGGAGACCTCCCGAAGAACTACACCAAGCTGCCACCGGAACTATTCGAGTCAGTATTTACACAATCGATGATCGACCTTGACCTTCGCCATGCGACGAGGATGAAGATCAGATGATGATATGATTACTATATATGAATGCCGTTTCCTTTAGACCTCCTTGCCATGTTTATTTATTACGGCTCAGGCGGGTCACGTGACTTGCGGGGATACTGATGATCGAGATGTGACGCACGCCACAGCATTGCTATGTCTGCTTGGTTCGAACCCACAACTACATTTAAACTAACATTATATGTACATGTCGGTTGGAATAATGTATAATGTTAAAGATAAGATCAAGTTTTATTTAACGTCGGTATGTAAAAGTCAACAATAAGCATTAGCACTAGTGGTATTGACCGACAATGATAAAATGACATGAGCGGATGAGATATATTTACATATAACAATGAAAATTTAACAACCTTTGTAGCTCATTAAACCTTTAAATCCATTAGCTATGTTGCATAATGTGCACGAACTCCTTGGCAGATTTGGCTTCGTGTCCTCGTTGAGCATGTTCCAGAGGACATGTCTAGAGCAGCAGGCTTGCCTGGGGGCACTTGCGCTAAGACATGTCCATGCAGATCTCTGCTGAATCCTGCCTGAAGCTTGTCTCTTTCCCCGCAGTCCGATGCCAATCATAGCGGATCCTGCGTTCTACATCCCGGCCGTTCGTATCTTGGGCATTTCGCACAATGTCGCGGCCTTCCTGGTTCTCCTCAGCTACTTCCTCTCCAACCACCCCAAGCTGCCCAACTACAAGGTGTGGACGCTCAAACTCCGGTACGTCCTTTACCCCAGGCCCCAGCCGCTTACCTCCCTACCCCAGACCCCAGCCGGTTATCTCCATACCCCAGGCCCCAGCCGTTTATCTCCATACCCCAGGCCCCAGCCGCTTACCTCCATACCCCAGACCCCAGCTGCTTATTTCCATACCCCAGGCCCCAGCCGTTTATCTCCATACCCCAGGCCCCAGCCGTTTATCTCCATACCCCAGACCCCAGCTCCTTATTTCCATATCCCAGGCCCCAGCCGTTTATCTCCATACCCCAGGCCCCAGCCGTTTATCTCCATACCCCAGGCCCCAGCCGTTGATCTCCATACCCCAGGCCCCAGCCGTTTATCTCCATACCCCAGGCCCCAGCCGCTTACCTCCATACCCCAGGCCCCAGCTGCTTATTTCCATACCCCAGGCCCCAGCCGTTTATCTCCATACCCCAGACCCCAGCTGCTTATTTCCATACCCCAGGCCCCAGCCGTTTATCTCCATACCCCAGGCCCCAGCCGTTTATCTCCATACCCCAGGCCCCAGCCGTTTATCTCCATACCCCAGGCCCCAGCCGTTTATCTCCATACCTCAGGCCCCAGCCGTTTATCTCCATACCCCAGGCCCCAGCCGTTTATCTCCATACCCCAGGCCCCAGCCGCTTACCTCCACACCCAAGACCCCAGCCGCTTACCTCTCTACCCCAGACCCCAGCCCCTTACCTCGATACCCTAGGCCCCAGCCGCTTATCTCCACACCCCAGGCCCCAGCCGCTTACCTTCATACCCCAGTTCCTAGCCGCTTACCTTCATACCCCAGTTCCTAGCCGCTTACCTCCATACCCCAGTTCCTAGCCGCTTACCTTCATACCCCAGTTCCTAGCCGCTTACCTTCATACCCCAGTTCCTAGCCGCTTACCTCCATACCCCAGTTCTTAGCCGCTTACCTTCATACCCCAGTTCCTAGCCGCTTACCTTCATACCCCAGTTCCTAGCCGCTTATCTCCATACCCCAGGCCCCAGCCGCTTACCTTCATACCCCAGTTCCTAGCCGCTTACCTCCATACCCCAGGCCCCAGGCGCTAAAATCCATGCCAAAGACCTGAGCCACTTACCACCATGCCCCAGGCTCCAGCCGCTTACCTCCATGCCCCAGGCCCCAGCCGCTTCCCTTGATACTCCAGGTCCCAGCCGCTTACCTCCACACCCCATACCCCAGCCGCTTATCTCCACACATCAGGCTCCAGCCGCTTACCTCCATACGCAAGGCCCCAGCCGCTTACCTCAATACCCCACTCCCTAGCCGTTTACCCCCACACCCCAGGCCCCAGCCGCTTACCCCCACACCCCAGGCCCCAGCCGCTTACCTCCACACCCCAGGCCCCAGCCGCTTATCTCCATACCCCAGGCCCCAGCCGCTTACCTCCACACCCCAGGCCCCAGCCGCTTACCTCCACACCCCAGGCCCCAGCCGCTTACCTCCACACCCCAGGCCCCAGCCGCTTATCACCATACCCCAGGCCCCAGCCGCTTATCACCATACCCCAGGCCCCAGCCGCTTACCTCCACACCCCAGGGCCCAGCCGCTTACCTCCACACCCCAGGCCCCAGCCGCTTACCTCCACACCCCAGGCTCCAGCCGCTTACCTCCACACCCCAGGCCCCAGCCGCTTACCTCCACACCCCAGACCCCAGCCGCTTACCTCCACACCCCAGGCCCCAGCCGCTTACCTCCACACCCCAGGCTCCAGCCGCTTACCTCCACACCCCAGACCCCAGCCGCTTACCTCCACACCCCAGGGCCCAGCCGCTTATCTCCATGCCCCAGGCCCCAGCCGCTTATTTCCCGATTACCCCCATTCCCCAGACCCCAGCCGCTTATCTCCATACCCCAGTCCCCAGCCGCTTACCTCCACACCCCAGACCCCAGCCGCTTACCTCCACACCCCAGGCCCCAGCCGCTTACCTCCACACCCCAGGCCCCAGCCGCTTACCTCCACACCCCAGGCTCCAGCCGCTTACCTCCACACCCCAGGGCCCAGCCGCTTACCTCCACACCCCAGGCCCCAGCCGCTTATCTCCATGCCCCAGGCCCCAGCCGCTTATTTCCCGATTACCCCCATTCCCCAGTCCCCAGCCGCTTATCTCCATACCCCAGTCCCCAGCCGCTTACCTCCACACCCCAGGCCCCAGCCGCTTACCTCAATACCCCCAGACCCCAGCCGCTTATCTCCATACCCCAGGCCCAAGCCGCTTACTTCCATACCCAGGCCCCAGCCGCTTACCTCCATATCCCAGGCCCCAGCCGCTTACCTCCATACCCCAGGCCCCAGCCGCTTACCTCCACACCCCAGACCCAAGCCGCCTATCTCCATACCCCAGGTCCCAGCCGCTTATCTCCATACCCCAGGCCCCAGCCGCTTACCTCCACACCCCAGGCCCCAGCCGCTTACCTCCACACCCCAGACCCCAGCCGCTTACCTCCACACCCCAGGCTCCAGCCGCTTACCTCCACACCCCAGACCCCAGCCGCTTACCTCCACACCCCAGGGCCCAGCCGCTTATCACCATACCCCAGGCCCCAGCCGCTTACCTCCACACCCCAGGGCCCAGCCGCTTACCTCCACACCCCAGGCCCCAGCCGCTTACCTCCACACCCCAGGCCCCAGCCGCTTACCTCCACACCCCAGACCCCAGCCGCTTACCTCCACACCCCAGGCTCCAGCCGCTTACCTCCACACCCCAGACCCCAGCCGCTTACCTCCACACCCCAGGGCCCAGCCGCTTATCTCCATGCCCCAGGCCCCAGCCGCTTATTTCCCGATTACCCCCATTCCCCAGACCCCAGCCGCTTATCTCCATACCACGGGCCACAGCCGCTTACCTCTATGCCCCAGACCACAGCCGCTTACCTACATACCCCAGGCCCCAGCCGCTTACCTCAATACCCCCAGACCCCAGCCGCTTATCTCCATACCCCAGGCCCAAGCCGCTTACTTCCATACCCAGGCCCCAGCCGCTTACCTCCATATCCCAGGCCCCAGCCGCTTACCTCCATATGCCAGGCCCCAGCCGCTCACCTTCATACCCCAATCTCCAGCCGCTTACCTCCAAACTTCAGACCCAAGCCGCCTATCTCCATACCCCAGGTCCAAGCCGCTTACCTACATACCCCAGTCTCCAGCCGCTTAACTCCACACCCCAGGCCCCAGCCGCTTAACTCCATACCCCAGACCCCAGCCGCTTAACTCCATACCCCAGACCCCAGCCGCTTAACTCCACACCCGGGCCGCAGCCGCTTATCTCCACACCCCCGACCCAAGTCGCCTATCGCCATACTCCAGGCCCCAGCCGCTGACCTCCATACTCCAGGCCCCAGTCGCTGACCTCCATACTCCAGGCCCCAGCCGCTGACCTCCATACTCCAGGCTCCAGCCGCTGACCTCCATACTCCAGGCCCCAGCCGCTGACCTCCATACTCCAGGCCCCAGCCGCTGACCTCCATACTCCAGGCCCCAGCCGCTGACCTCCATACTCCAGGCCCCAGCCGCTGACCTCCATACTCCAGGCCCCAGCCGCTGACCTCCATACTCCATGCCCCAGCCGATGACCTCCATACTCCAGGCCCCAGCCGCTGACCTCCATACTCCAGGCCCCAGCCGCTGACCTCCATACTCCATGCCCCAGCCGATGACCTCCATACTCCAGGCCCCAGCCGCTGACCTCCATACTCCAGGCGCCAGCCGCTGACCTCCATACTCCAGGCCCCAGCCGCTGACCTCCATACTCCATGCCCCAGCCGATGACCTCCATACTCCAGGCCCCAGCCGCTGACCTCCATACTCCAGGCCCCAGCCGATGACCTCCATACTCCAGGCCCCAGCCGCTGACCTCCATACTCCAGGCCCCAGCCGCTGACATCCATACCCCAGGCCCCAGCCGCTGACCTCCATACCCCAGGCCCCAGCCGCTGACATCCATACCCCAGGCCCCAGCCGCTGACCTCCATACCCCAGGCCCCAGCCGATGACCTCCATACTCCAGGCCCCAGCCGCTGACCTCCATACTCCAGGCCCCAGCCGCTGACATCTATACCCCAGGCCCCAGCCGCTGACCTCCATACCCCAGGCCCCAGCCGATGACCTCCATACTCCAGGCCCCAGCCGCTGACCTCCATACTCCAGGCCCCAGCCGCTGACATCTATACCCCAGGCCCCAGCCGCTTATCTCCATACCCCGGGCCCCAGCCGCTTCTCTCGATACTCCAGGCCCCAGCCGCTAGCCTCCATTGTAGTACTGCTATAAATCATACACATTGTAAGATTTTGTAATACTGCATATAAAATAGTTTTTTAAGATGTAACAACGTTAGTATAACATTAGATAGTTACATAGATTGTTACGCACGTGACAAACTGTTACCCAGGAGAGTGACTGGCCGGTTACGGGACGACGAGGGAGAGGAGGAGGAGGTGCCACATCAGTCCAAACTGAACAGCCACTTCTTCAGCCTTAGGACATTCTTCTACCTGGTAGGTCTACCTTGGTTTAAATTGATTTTCTGAGGGTCGCAACAACGATTTCACATGTACATGCCCACCTGGTCCCCCTTCTACCTGGTAGGTGACCCTCTCCATTCCTCCTCACGTCGTGCGTTATCATTACGTTTACCCACCATTGCTTGAAACACTTCTTCATTACTGCGTCAAATCTTGGCGTCGTAATGATAACATTATTTCCTGAATCATTACGTAACGTTTTAATCATGACGTCACTCCCCAGATCATGGACGATTTTTTAATCATGACGTCACTTCCCACTTTAATGATAACTTCTCCCTTTCTCACATCACAAGGCGATGTTTAAATCGTGTCACTTCCCCATTCACTAGGCGATGTTTTAATCATGCCGTCACTACTACTTATATATCAGTAGGTGATATTTAATCATGACGCTACTTCAAATATCACCAGATGATGTTTGAATCAGACGTCACTACCCATATCACTAGGTGATGTATGAATCAAGACGTCACTTCCTAAATTGCTATCTGGAGTGTTCATTACAACATCAAATCTCTGACATAAATCCCTTCGTCACGGATTGCTAAATCATTTCCAATCTGTTCCTTACTATTGTTCTTCCTGTGCGTTTCCTTGCAGGTGTTCTTCGCCATGTCCCTGGCCGGCTCGCTCTCCAACAGTTACTTCTTTGCCTTCCACCTGCTGAACATTGTCAACACCAACCAGCTGCTGAGCGGGGTCATCCAGGCGGTCACCCAGAACGGTGAGACCCACCCCCATGCGCTGGGGTTGTACTGCCTTGTGTGGTCTGTGTTAGCCGCTGAACTCGTCATGCTTGGGATTCATTTACCATGCACTAAGGGAAACACAATTTCGATCAATCAAAATAAGTAGATGAAGTAAAAATATGAATTATCTGACAATATATATCAAACTCTTTGCATATGTAGTATTTGTAGTGTGAGCTGTACGGCAATTGAGCTCAACATGAGTTGGTTGGAGTGGCCTGAGTTGTACCCGGGCTACTGAAAGGCTGGTTACTGAGTGTGTCTGTGTATGAGGAGCACATTTCTGGCGAAAATACGCCATTGCACCCCCCCCCCCACCCATCACATGCAGATGTCGTATATCTTTAGACTGTGCTACCGCCCCCCCCCCCCCCGTTGCTAGGAAAGTCGCTGCTGTGGGTGGCCATCCTGGGCGTCATCATCTTCTACCTCTACTCGCTGGTCGGATTCGCCTTCTTCCGCAACGCCTTCGACCCCCGCTCCAATCTCTACTGCGCCACCTTGTGGCAGTGCACGGTAACAGTCATCCGCTACGGGCTCCTCGGTGACTACGACGAGGTGAGAACGAGGCTCGTGAGGGGCGGAACTGGAGGTCCTCAGAAGGGGAGGAAACACGGGACGTATATAACTTGAGTACTTATTTTAGGATGTCCCGGTATGTTTGTTGTGTCGTTAATGCACGTACCTTGACATATGTTAACCAAGGTCTTGTCTTACTGTATAAGACCTTATAAGGCATAGAAATCTCGAACGAAATGAAAATTGTGTCTGATATATGTATGATTTTAACTCATCGGGCTAAGTTGTAAGCAGGCCATAATATTCGAATTCGATCGACGAGAGAGGTCAATATCGCGTTATAGCTCTCTCACTATATGCTCTCCAATGCTTGTTTAAAACTTCGAAAATTATCCCTCTAATTCTTTCTCTCCATAACAAGGCTTTCCAAATCAGTCCAGCGATCTCCAACTTCGACAACTTTGGGTACATGGCTATCTACCAGATTTCTTTCTTCATCTTCATCACAACCATCGGCCTCAACATCATCTTCGGCATCATCGTCGACACCTTCTCAGAGCTGAGAGATCTCAAGGTGAGTCAGTCATCTGGGGATATGGAGTTAAAGGTAATGGAGCCATCGGCCTCAACGTCATCTTCGGCATCATCGTCGACACCTTCTCAAAGCTGAGAGATCTAAAGGTGAGTCAGTCATCTGGGGATATGGAGGCAAGGGTAATGGAGCCATCGGCCTCAACATTGGCTTCGACATCATCGTCGAGACCTTCTCAGAGCTGAGAGATCTCAAGGTGAGTCAGTCATCTGAGGATATGGAGTCAAGGGTAATGGAGCCCTGATGAAATGGGGTAGGAGCCGTAGGCCGTGGGTAAGAACCTGAAAGTTTAACAAACTGTAGTTTTCGTCGCTGTGTCGCAATCACAAGACCCGAGTCACTATTTTATGTTTATGTACCATACAGATTATTACGCCCACGCAAAATATTCAAATGGCAGAATATCGAAATGCTTTTTCTTTAATGTCACGCACGCCACACTGATGTCATTGGTCCCTCGTCTTGCCTGTTATACACGTCCCACTAACGGGATCCTAAAACACTGAACAGACGCCGTGGAACAAATTATTATTGTTCCGCCACAATAAGTACCCAATCCTGAATTACAGGGTAAAGTGTAATATTATTGTAATTATCAACCATTTGTGAAGCAATTGCCACATTTGGAAAAAGATATAAAGTAAGTGATGAATGCTATGAGCCTTGCAACACGCTAGGGGTTTGTATCTTTAATGTCATGCACGCCACACTGACGTCAGTTGTCACTCGTATTTAATGTCATGCACGCCACACTGACGTCAGTGGTCTCTCGTATTTAATGTCATGCACGCCACACTGACGTCAGTGGGCTCTCGTATTTAATGTCATGCACGCCACACTGATATCATCGTTTATCTCTCGCTGACAGTGGACGGCCGAGTCTGATATGCGAGACACGTGCTTCATCTGCAGCAGGAAAAGCTACGACTTCGAACATCATGCACAGGTTAGTTGGATTAGAGCCCAGGATCGCAGGAGATACCCGATTCCGTAGAGCAATAGGTGCCAGTTAATGATCAACTAGATGATAATTGTGCATAAATTGATAATCCAAAGAGTTGACGTGGGGGTGGGGTGGTCCTCCAATGGTATCTGCACACCGTCCCTATCCCTCTGCATGGTAACCGTTGGCATTTGTCATTATCCCACTGGTATCCACCGGCCATTTTGGCACTTGCTATCCATTATTCCTCATTAAAGCCACTGGCATTCGTTGTATGTCAGGGGTTTCCTCACCACGTCAAACAAGAGCACAACATGTGGGCCTACATCTTCTTCTTGATCCACCTGGATGACACCAAAGCCAACGACTATACCGCTCTTGACCTGTTCGTATCGCAGCTGGTAGGTGAGGCCTACAGCGCCCTTGTCAATATGCAACCTGGCTCCAATATATATACGTATTCGATATGGTAAAATCAAATGTGCAGTAGTACGAATTGAGGTTATTTGCGAACTGAAAAACTATGTTACATATATAATTTATTTTGTTGAGCGGCAGTCATGATGCACTCGTGCAGGGTAGAGACCGCGCCAACAGTCAAAAGGTCACGATCTGGTTGCTCTTGAACGGAAGTCACGTGGTCAACAGCCTTGTTTGGGTCCGCGCCATTTTGCTACACGTTTTTGCTACAATCTTATATCTAATAATGACTCTTGCGCACATGAAGTTCGTCTTTAACTATTTTGATGCTGGCCATATTTTTCATTTTTCATATTTTCATAGTTCATATTTTTACATGCCTTGTGAATAGACCTTGAAGGTTAGGACATATATCATATTTTCCATGGTCCCTTATTTCAGCTGCGACAGGAACACTACGACTTCTTCCCGCTCAATAGAGCGTTGTCCTTGACAACCATGGACGAGGATTCGACGGAGTCTAAGATCGACGACCTCCTGCATCACGTCTTGGCGCTCGTGCACAAACAGAAAGAGGAGGTAACGAGGACTCTATAGCCATCATGTTTCATGCTTGACATTAAATTCACCCCACTGGGTGCTTTCTGGGTCCAGTGTGACGCTCTATCCTCGTGCATTTAAAAGCATGGCCAATATATAAGGCTTATATACTGAACTCTTAGAGGTCGTAGAGATATAGATATAGAGATATAACGATGTCTTCTTCCCGCTCCAGGAGTCTGAGAAGAAGCGACAGGAAGAGAGGATGCAGCAGAAGCGATGGCAAGAGATCCATCGTCATCAGCGTCGCATTCACGACACGTCACATGATCCGGACGCCGCCCTGCGCCGCCTGCTCCAGATCCGGGACACCGGGCGTCCGGACTGGACCACCGTCGAGTTCGAAAGCACTCACATCTGATTGGACCACCGTCGAGTTCGAAAGCACTCACATCAGATTGGACCAGCGTCTAGTTCAAAAACACTCACATCTGATTGGACCACCGTCGAGTTCGAAAGCACTCACATCTGATTGAACCACCGTCGAGTTCGAAAGCACTCACATCTGATTAGACCACCGTCGAGTTCGAAAGCACTCACATCTGATTGGACCACCGTCGAGTTCGAAAGCACTCACATCTGATTGGACCACCGTCGAGTTCGAAAGCACTCACATCTGATTAGACCACCGTCGAGTTCGAAAGCACTCACATCTGATTGGACCACCGTCGAGTTCGAAAGCACTCATCTGATTGGACCACCGTCGAGTTCGAAAGCACTCACATCTGATTGGACCACCGTCGAGTTCGAAAGCACTCACATCTAATTGGACCACCGTCGAGTTCGAAAGCACTCACATCAGATTGGACCAGCGTCCAGTTCGAAAACGCTAACATCAGATTCGACCACCGTCGAGTTCGAAAACACTCACATCTGATTGGACCACGTCGAGTTCGAAAGCGCTCACATCAGATTGGACCACCGTCGAGTTCGAAAGCACTCACATCTGATTGGACCACCGTCGAGTTCGAAAGCACTCACATCTGATTGGACCACCGTCGAGTTCGAATGCACTTACATCTGATTGGACCACCGTCGAGTTCGAAAGCACTCACATTTGTTTGGGCCACCTTCGAGTTCGAAAGCACTCACATCTGATTGGACCACGGTCGAGTTCGAAAGCACTCACATGTGATTGGACCACCGTCGAGTTCGAAAGCGCTCACATCTGATTGGACCACCGTCGAGTTCGAAAACACTCACATCAGATGGGACCACCGTCGAGTTCGAAAACACTCACATATGATTGGACCACCGTCGGGTTCGAAAGCGCTCACATCTGATTGGACCACCGTCGAGTTCGAAAGCACTCACATCTGATTGGACCACCGTCGAGTTCGAACGCACTCACATCTGATTGGACCACCGTCGAGTTCAAAAGCACTCACATCTGATTGGACCACCGTCGAGTTTGAAAGCACTCACATCTGATTGGACCACGGTCGAGTTCGAAAGCACTCACATCTGTTTGGGCCACCTTCGAGTTCGAAAGCATTCACATCTGATTGGGCCACCGTCGAGTTCGAAAGCACTCACATCTGATTGAACCATCGTCGAGTTCGAAAGCACTCACATCTGATTGGACCACCGTCGAGTTCGAAAGCACTCACATGTGATTGAGCCAACTTCGAGTTCGAAAACACTCACATCTGATTGGACCACCGTCGAGTTCGAAAGCGCTCACATCTGATTGGACCACCGTCGAGTTCGAAAACACTCACATCAGATTGGACCACCGTCGAGTTCGAAAACACTCACATATGATTGGACCACCGTCGAGTTTGAAAGCGCTCACATCTGATTGGACCACCGTCGAGTTCGAAAGCGCTCACATCTGATTGGACCACCGTCGAGTTCGGAAGCACTCACATCTGATTGGACCACCGTCGAGTTCGAAAGCACTCACATCTGATTGGACCACCGTCGAGTTCGAAAGCGCTCACATCTGATTGGACCACCGTCGAGTTCGAAAGCGTTCACATCTGATTGGACCACCGTCGAGTTCGAAAGCACTTACATCTGATTGGACCACCGTCGCGTTCGAAAGCCCTCACAACTGTTTGGGCCACCTTCGAGTTCGAAAGCACTCACATCTGATTGGGCCACCGTCGAGTTCGAAAGCACTCACATCTGATTGAACCACCGTCGAGTTCGAAAGCACTAACATCTGATTGGACCACCGTCGAGTTCGAAAGCACTCACATGTGATTGAGCCAACTTCGAGTTCGAAAACACTCACATCTGATTGGACCACCGTCGAGTTCGAAAACACTCACATTAGATTGAACCACCGTCGAGTTCGAAAACACTCACATCTGATTGGACCACCGTCGAGTTCGAAATCGCTCATATCTGATTGGACCACCGTCGAGTTCGAAAGCACTCACATCTGATTGAACCACCGTCGAGTTCGAAAGCACTAACATCTGATTGGACCACCGTCGAGTTCGAAAGCACTCACATGTGATTGAGCCAACTTCGAGTTCGAAAACACTCACATCTGATTGGACCACCGTCGAGTTCGAAAACACTCACATTAGATTAAACCACCGTCGAGTTCGAAAACACTCACATCTGATTGGACCACCGTCGAGTTCGAAATCGCTCATATCTGATTGGACCACCGTCGAGTTCGAAAGCACTCACATCTGATTGGACCACGGTCGAGTTCGAAAGCACTCACATCTGTTTGGACCACCGTCGAGTTCGAAAACACTCACATTAGATTGGACCACCGTCGAGTTCGAAAGCACTCACATTAGATTGGACCACCGTCGAGTTCGAAAGCACTAACATCTGATTGGACCACCGTCGAGTTCGAAAGCACTCACATGTGATTGAGCCAACTTCGAGTTCGAAAACACTCACATCTGATTGGACCACCGTCGAGTTCGAAAGCACTCACATCTGATTGGACCACCGTCGAGTTCGAAAGCACTCACATCTGATTGGACCACCGTCGAGTTCAAAAGCACTCACATCTGATTGGACCACCGTCGAGTTCGAAAGCACTCACATCTGATTGGACCACGGTCGAGTTCGAAAGCACTCACATCTGTTTGGGCCACCTTCGAGTTCGAAAGCACTCACATCTGATTGGGCCACCGTCGAGTTCGAAAGCACTCACATCTGATTGAACCACCGTCGAGTTCGAAAGCACTCACATCTGATTGGACCACCGTCGAGTTCGAAAGCACTCACATCTGATTGAGCCAACTTCGAGTTCGAAAACACTCACATCTGATTGGACCACCGTCGAGTTCGAAAGCGCTCACATCTGATTGGACCACCGTCGAGTTCGAAAACACTCACATCAGATTGGACCACCGTCGAGTTCGAAAACACTCACATATGATTGGACCACCGTCGAGTTCGAAAGCGCTCACATCTGATTGGACCACCGTCGAGTTCGAAAGCACTCACATCTGATTGGACCACCGTCGAGTTCGGAAGCACTCACATCTGATTGGACCACCGTCGAGTTCGAAAGGACTCACATCTGATTGGACCACCGTCGAGTTCGAAAGCGCTCACATCTGATTGGACCACTGTCGAGTTCGAAACCGCTCGCATCTGATTGGACCACCGTCGAGTTCGAAAGCGCTCACATCTGATTGGACCATCGTCGAGTTCGAAAGCACTTACATCTGATTGGACCACCGTCGAGTTCGAAGGCCCTCACATCTGATTGGACCACCGTCGAGTTCGGAAGCACTCACATCTGATTGGACCACCGTCGAGTTCGGAAGCACTCACATCTGATTGGACCACCGTCGAGTTCGAAAGCACTCACATCTGATTGGACCACCGTCGAGTTCGAAAGCACTCACATCTGATTGGACCATCGTCGAGTTCGAAAGCCCTCACATCTGATTGGACCACCGTCGAGTTCGAAAACACTCACATCAGATGGGACCACCGTCGAGTTCGAAAACACTCACATATGATTGGACCACCGTCGGGTTCGAAAGCGCTCACATCTGATTGGACCACCGTCGAGTTCGAAAGCACTCACATCTGATTGGACCACCGTCGAGTTCGAACGCACTCACATCTGATTGGACCACCGTCGAGTTCAAAAGCACTCACATCTGATTGGACCACCGTCGAGTTTGAAAGCACTCACATCTGATTGGACCACGGTCGAGTTCGAAAGCACTCACATCTGTTTGGGCCACCTTCGAGTTCGAAAGCATTCACATCTGATTGGGCCACCGTCGAGTTCGAAAGCACTCACATCTGATTGAACCATCGTCGAGTTCGAAAGCACTCACATCTGATTGGACCACCGTCGAGTTCGAAAGCGCTCACATCTGATTGGACCACCGTCGAGTTCGAAAACACTCACATCAGATTGGACCACCGTCGAGTTCGAAAACACTCACATATGATTGGACCACCGTCGAGTTCGAAAGCGCTCACATCTGATTGGACCACCGTCGAGTTCGAAAGCACTCACATCTGATTGGACCACCGTCGAGTTCGGAAGCACTCACATCTGATTGGACCACCGTCGAGTTCGAAAGGACTCACATCTGATTGGACCACCGTCGAGTTCGAAAGCGCTCACATCTGATTGGACCACTGTCGAGTTCGAAACCGCTCGCATCTGATTGGACCACCGTCGAGTTCGAAAGCGCTCACATCTGATTGGACCATCGTCGAGTTCGAAAGCACTTACATCTGATTGGACCACCGTCGAGTTCGAAGGCCCTCACATCTGATTGGACCACCGTCGAGTTCGGAAGCACTCACATCTGATTGGACCACCGTCGAGTTCGGAAGCACTCACATCTGATTGAACCATCGTCGAGTTCGAAAGCACTCACATCTGATTGGACCACCGTCGAGTTCGAAAGCGCTCACATCTGATTGGACCACCGTCGAGTTCGAAAACACTCACATCAGATTGGACCACCGTCGAGTTCGAAAACACTCACATATGATTGGACCACCGTCGAGTTCGAAAGCGCTCACATCTGATTGGACCACCGTCGAGTTCGAAAGCACTCACATCTGATTGGACCACCGTCGAGTTCGGAAGCACTCACATCTGATTGGACCACCGTCGAGTTCGAAAGGACTCACATCTGATTGGACCACCGTCGAGTTCGAAAGCGCTCACATCTGATTGGACCACTGTCGAGTTCGAAACCGCTCGCATCTGATTGGACCACCGTCGAGTTCGAAAGCGCTCACATCTGATTGGACCATCGTCGAGTTCGAAAGCACTTACATCTGATTGGACCACCGTCGAGTTCGAAGGCCCTCACATCTGATTGGACCACCGTCGAGTTCGGAAGCACTCACATCTGATTGGACCACCGTCGAGTTCGGAAGCACTCACATCTGATTGGACCACCGTCGAGTTCGAAAGCACTCACATCTGATTGGACCACCGTCGAGTTCGAAAGCACTCACATCTGATTGGACCATCGTCGAGTTCGAAAGCCCTCACATCTGATTGGACCACCGTCGAGTTCGAAAACACTCACATCAGATGGGACCACCGTCGAGTTCGAAAACACTCACATATGATTGGACCACCGTCGGGTTCGAAAGCGCTCACATCTGATTGGACCACCGTCGAGTTCGAAAGCACTCACATCTGATTGGACCACCGTCGAGTTCGAACGCACTCACATCTGATTGGACCACCGTCGAGTTCAAAAGCACTCACATCTGATTGGACCACCGTCGAGTTTGAAAGCACTCACATCTGATTGGACCACGGTCGAGTTCGAAAGCACTCACATCTGTTTGGGCCACCTTCGAGTTCGAAAGCATTCACATCTGATTGGGCCACCGTCGAGTTCGAAAGCACTCACATCTGATTGAACCATCGTCGAGTTCGAAAGCACTCACATCTGATTGGACCACCGTCGAGTTCGAAAGCACTCACATGTGATTGAGCCAACTTCGAGTTCGAAAACACTCACATCTGATTGGACCACCGTCGAGTTCGAAAGCGCTCACATCTGATTGGACCACCGTCGAGTTCGAAAACACTCACATCAGATTGGACCACCGTCGAGTTCGAAAACACTCACATATGATTGGACCACCGTCGAGTTTGAAAGCGCTCACATCTGATTGGACCACCGTCGAGTTCGAAAGCGCTCACATCTGATTGGACCACCGTCGAGTTCGGAAGCACTCACATCTGATTGGACCACCGTCGAGTTCGAAAGCACTCACATCTGATTGGACCACCGTCGAGTTCGAAAGCGCTCACATCTGATTGGACCACCGTCGAGTTCGAAAGCGTTCACATCTGATTGGACCACCGTCGAGTTCGAAAGCACTTACATCTGATTGGACCACCGTCGAGTTCGAAAGCCCTCACAACTGTTTGGGCCACCTTCGAGTTCGAAAGCACTCACATCTGATTGGGCCACCGTCGAGTTCGAAAGCACTCACATCTGATTGAACCACCGTCGAGTTCGAAAGCACTAACATCTGATTGGACCACCGTCGAGTTCGAAAGCACTCACATGTGATTGAGCCAACTTCGAGTTCGAAAACACTCACATCTGATTGGACCACCGTCGAGTTCGAAAACACTCACATTAGATTGAACCACCGTCGAGTTCGAAAACACTCACATCTGATTGGACCACCGTCGAGTTCGAAATCGCTCATATCTGATTGGACCACCGTCGAGTTCGAAAGCACTCACATCTGATTGGACCACGGTCGAGTTCGAAAGCACTCACATCTGTTTGGACCACCGTCGAGTTCGAAAACACTCACATTAGATTGGACCACCGTCGAGTTCGAAAGCACTCACATTAGATTGGACCACCGTCGAGTTCGGAAGCACTCACATCTGATTGGACCACCGTCGAGTTCGGAAGCACTCACATCTGATTGGACCACCGTCGAGTTCGAAAGCACTCACATCTGATTGGACCACCGTCGAGTTCGAAAGCACTCACATCTGATTGGACCATCGTCGAGTTCGAAAGCCCTCACATCTGATTGGACCACCGTCGAGTTCGAAAACACTCACATCAGATGGGACCACCGTCGAGTTCGAAAACACTCACATATGATTGGACCACCGTCGGGTTCGAAAGCGCTCACATCTGATTGGACCACCGTCGAGTTCGAAAGCACTCACATCTGATTGGACCACCGTCGAGTTCGAACGCACTCACATCTGATTGGACCACCGTCGAGTTCAAAAGCACTCACATCTGATTGGACCACCGTCGAGTTTGAAAGCACTCACATCTGATTGGACCACGGTCGAGTTCGAAAGCACTCACATCTGTTTGGGCCACCTTCGAGTTCGAAAGCATTCACATCTGATTGGGCCACCGTCGAGTTCGAAAGCACTCACATCTGATTGAACCATCGTCGAGTTCGAAAGCACTCACATCTGATTGGACCACCGTCGAGTTCGAAAGCACTCACATGTGATTGAGCCAACTTCGAGTTCGAAAACACTCACATCTGATTGGACCACCGTCGAGTTCGAAAGCGCTCACATCTGATTGGACCACCGTCGAGTTCGAAAACACTCACATCAGATTGGACCACCGTCGAGTTCGAAAACACTCACATATGATTGGACCACCGTCGAGTTTGAAAGCGCTCACATCTGATTGGACCACCGTCGAGTTCGAAAGCGCTCACATCTGATTGGACCACCGTCGAGTTCGGAAGCACTCACATCTGATTGGACCACCGTCGAGTTCGAAAGCACTCACATCTGATTGGACCACCGTCGAGTTCGAAAGCGCTCACATCTGATTGGACCACCGTCGAGTTCGAAAGCGTTCACATCTGATTGGACCACCGTCGAGTTCGAAAGCACTTACATCTGATTGGACCACCGTCGAGTTCGAAAGCCCTCACAACTGTTTGGGCCACCTTCGAGTTCGAAAGCACTCACATCTGATTGGGCCACCGTCGAGTTCGAAAGCACTCACATCTGATTGAACCACCGTCGAGTTCGAAAGCACTAACATCTGATTGGACCACCGTCGAGTTCGAAAGCACTCACATGTGATTGAGCCAACTTCGAGTTCGAAAACACTCACATCTGATTGGACCACCGTCGAGTTCGAAAACACTCACATTAGATTGAACCACCGTCGAGTTCGAAAACACTCACATCTGATTGGACCACCGTCGAGTTCGAAATCGCTCATATCTGATTGGACCACCGTCGAGTTCGAAAGCACTCACATCTGATTGGACCACGGTCGAGTTCGAAAGCACTCACATCTGTTTGGACCACCGTCGAGTTCGAAAACACTCACATTAGATTGGACCACCGTCGAGTTCGAAAGCACTCACATTAGATTGGACCACCGTCGAGTTCGAAAGCACTCACATCTGATTGAACCACCGTCGAGTTCGAAAGCACTAACATCTGATTGGACCACCGTCGAGTTCGAAAGCACTCACATGTGATTGAGCCAACTTCGAGTTCGAAAACACTCACATCTGATTGGACCACCGTCGAGTTCGAAAGCACTCACATCTGATTGGACCACCGTCGAGTTCGAAAGCACTCACATCTGATTGGACCACCGTCGAGTTCAAAAGCACTCACATCTGATTGGACCACCGTCGAGTTCGAAAGCACTCACATCTGATTGGACCACGGTCGAGTTCGAAAGCACTCACATCTGTTTGGGCCACCTTCGAGTTCGAAAGCACTCACATCTGATTGGGCCACCGTCGAGTTCGAAAGCACTCACATCTGATTGAACCACCGTCGAGTTCGAAAGCACTCACATCTGATTGGACCACCGTCGAGTTCGAAAGCACTCACATCTGATTGAGCCAACTTCGAGTTCGAAAACACTCACATCTGATTGGACCACCGTCGAGTTCGAAAGCGCTCACATCTGATTGGACCACCGTCGAGTTCGAAAACACTCACATCAGATTGGACCACCGTCGAGTTCGAAAACACTCACATATGATTGGACCACCGTCGAGTTCGAAAGCGCTCACATCTGATTGGACCACCGTCGAGTTCGAAAGCACTCACATCTGATTGGACCACCGTCGAGTTCGGAAGCACTCACATCTGATTGGACCACCGTCGAGTTCGAAAGGACTCACATCTGATTGGACCACCGTCGAGTTCGAAAGCGCTCACATCTGATTGGACCACTGTCGAGTTCGAAACCGCTCGCATCTGATTGGACCACCGTCGAGTTCGAAAGCGCTCACATCTGATTGGACCATCGTCGAGTTCGAAAGCACTTACATCTGATTGGACCACCGTCGAGTTCGAAGGCCCTCACATCTGATTGGACCACCGTCGAGTTCGGAAGCACTCACATCTGATTGGACCACCGTCGAGTTCGGAAGCACTCACATCTGATTGGACCACCGTCGAGTTCGAAAGCACTCACATCTGATTGGACCACCGTCGAGTTCGAAAGCACTCACATCTGATTGGACCATCGTCGAGTTCGAAAGCCCTCACATCTGATTGGACCACCGTCGAGTCCGAAAGCAGTGAAAGTTCTAAAATAGTCACGCTGTGGGACCGTCATCACACAGTTCCCGTTAACATAACGATGTGTGTGTTCCTGTTGTGTTACACGCGATGAGAGCGCGGTGCAGGGCAAACATAGAGGGTGGCGTTATGATAGCTATAGCTGATTCACAACGTCAAGGGCGATATGAACCGTAATCTAGCCAAACCGGCTAGCCATGCCATTGATTCTGCGCTTGACAATAACCCTCTTTTCTATAGCGTTGGGTCTTCACTATTCTTTTATGTGATATTTTAGTCCTTGTACCAGGCCAACTTGCTCGTTTGGGATAGCTGCCACCCCAGGTATTGGGGCAAGGGGGGGTCGTGTTCCCAAAAGAAAAGTTTCCATATACAATGGAAGAGGCGGATACATGATATAAATTGGCCATTCCCCAATTCACGGGTATTTAATATTAAAATTCTCAGTTTACGATTAATGAATGGGGTAGGTAGCCCATTCTGATGCCCCTGTATCTATGATACCGCAAGTGCCACATCTCTTAAATTCCCAGGTTACAGGTTTGATATCTCACCCCGTCTTGTTGTACCGTATCACAACTCGCCATAGGCACCATGCAGTCACCGGGTGGTTCAGCGAAACTGCCAGACAACTGCCACCACACATCATCCAACAAGATGGTATTCTATGACTTAAACTACGTTGAGCTGATTGAATTAAGCCGGTCCCTCTTCCATCTTAGAACCCACTAAATGATTTATTGTAGTAAATGGTAGGCTGGAGTCATATATACGTGAGCTGAGCTGAAACAATGGTTCGCCCAAACATGGAAGACCCATCGGACCCTACAGCCCCACAAAGATCAGTTTAGTTCATCTACAGAATTCATGAATGACGGTTGGTTATTCAGGACGCTTTAACCACTTTTGGTTATCGGGTCAATGGGAGAAGATAGAGAGAGTGGAGCCATGTCTCCGTGGATAACCCCCTACTCTTTCCAAGGAAAAACATGAGATGTTTATCCTGCGACCACACAGATATGGCCACCGCGGGGCTCGAACCACCTATCCACGTGCCGTTAGGCTCTCAGGTGGCCAGAGAACTCAATGCGAGCGTTCTATCCCTCTGAGCTATCGCGCCGGCCCCGACGTTTTGCAAGAATGAAGGCGTGTATCGAATCGAGGCGTGGCCCCAGCTAGCACACCAGGTTGTCGCCTCGTGGTGAAATGTGGCGGTTTTGTGGCGGTGAACTGACACGTGGATACCACGTGGTCACAACATTGCGAAATGTGGCGTTATGATGGGGGTGAATTACCACCTGGTTAATACAACACAAGATGGCGAAATGTGGCGTAGTGTCGGTGTACTGCCACGTGGTTACCACGTGCGAAACGTATATGTTTCCACGTGATATATATTTGATTTATGTTAATATTAATAGCATGCATCACATGCATAAGGCTTTGAAAACATCAAGCGACGATTAATAATTGATAATACTGTGTATTTAAACATGTGTGGTAACCTAATTGCCTGGATCTATGAATCTATGCCTGGATCTGTCTGAACTGACCTGCCCATGCATGCCTCGGAGTATGTGATTTAGCCCCATCCGTGAATTAAAATGGAAAAGCGAATGTCTATGCCTGGAACTGTCTGAACGGCCCCGCCCATGTCTCGGAGAATGTGATTTAGCCCCCTCCGTCAATTAAGATAAAGAAAAGCGAATGTCTATGCCTGGAACTGTCTGAACGGCCCCGCCCAAACCTCGGAGAATGCGATTTAGCCCCCTCCGTCAATTAAGATAAAGAAAAGCGAATGTCTATGCCTGGAACTGTCTGAACGGCCCCGCCCATGCCTCGGAGAATGTGATTTAGCCCCCTCCGTCAATTAAGATAAAGAAAAGCGAATGTCTATGCCTGGAACTGTCTGAACGGCCCCGCCCATGCCTCGGAGAATGTGATTTAGCCCCCTCCATCAATTAAGATAAAGAAAAGCGAAGGTCTATGCCTGGAACTGTCTGAACGGCCCCGCCCATGCCTCGGAGAATGTGATTTAGCCCCCTCCGTCAATTAAGATAAAGAAAAGCGAATGTCTATGCCTGGAACTGTCTGAACGGCCCCGCCCATGCCTCGGAGAATGTGATTTAGCCCCCTCCGTCAATTAAGATAAAGAAAAGCGAAGGTCTATGCCTGGAACTGTCTGAACGGCCCCGCCCATGCCTCGGAGAATGTGATTTAGCCCCCTCCGTCAATTAAGATAAAGAAAAGCGAAGGTCTATGCCTGGAACTGTCTGAACGGCCCCGCCCATGCCTCGGAGAATGTGATTTAGCCCCTTCCGTCAATTAAGATAAAGAAAAGCGAAGGTCTATGCCTGGAACTGTCTGAACTGCCCCGCCCATGCCTCGGAGAATGTAATTTAGCCCCCTCCGTCAATTAAGATAAAGAAAAGCGAATGTCTATGCCTGGAACTGTCTGAACTGCCCCGCCCATGCCTCGGAGAATGCGATTTAGCCCCCTCCATCAATTAAGATAAAGAAAAGCGAAGGTCTATGCCTGGAACTGTCTGAACTGCCCCGCCCATGCCTCGGAGAATGTGATTTAGCCCCCTCCGTCAATTAAGATAAAGAAAAGCGAATGTCTATGCCTGGAACTGTCTGAACGGCCCCGCCCAAACCTCGGAGAATGTGATTTAGCCCCCTCCGTCAATTAAGATAAAGAAAAGCGAATGTCTATGCCTGGAACTGTCTGAACTGCCCCGCCCATGCCTCGGAGAATGTGATTTAGCCCCCTCCGTCAATTAGGATAAAGAAAAGCGAATGTCTATGCCTGGAACTGTCTGAACGGCCCCGCCCATGCCTCGGAGAATGTGATTTAGCCGTCTCAGTAAAGTAAAATGAAAAAGCGAATGTCTATGCCTGGAACTGTCTGAACGGCCCCGCCCATGCCTCGGAGAATGTGATTTAGCCCCCTCCGTCAATTAAGATAAAGAAAAGCGAATGTCTATGCCTGGAACTGTCTGAACGGCCCCGCCCATGCCTCGGAGAATGTTATTTAGCCCCTTCCGTCAATTAAGATAAAGAAAAGCGAAGGTCTATGCCTGGAACTGTCTGAACTGCCCCGCCCATGCCTCGGAGAATGTGATTTAGCCCCCTCCGTCAATTAAGATAAAGAAAAGCGACTGTCTATGCCTGGAACTGTCTGAACGGCCCCGCCCATGCCTCGGAGAATGCGATTTAGCCCCCTCCATCAATTAAGATAAAGAAAAGCGAAGGTCTATGCCTGGAACTGTCTGAACTGCCCCGCCCATGCCTCGGAGAATGTGATTTAGCCCCCTCCGTCAATTAAGATAAAGAAAAGCGAATGTCTATGCCTGGAACTGTCTGAACGGCCCCGCCCAAACCTCGGAGAATGTGATTTAGCCCCCTCCGTCAATTAAGATAAAGAAAAGCGAATGTCTATGCCTGGAACTGTCTGAACTGCCCCGCCCATGCCTCGGAGAATGTGATTTAGCCCCCTCCGTCAATTAAGATAAAGAAAAGCGAATGTCTATGCCTGGAACTGTCTGAACTGCCCCGCCCATGCCTCGGAGAATGTGATTTAGCCCCCTCCGTCAATTAAGATAAAGAAAAGCGAATGTCTATGCCTGGAACTGTCTGAACGGCCCCGCCTATGCCTCGGAGAATGTGATTTAGCCGTCTCAGTAAAGTAAAATGAAAAAGCGAATGTCTATGCCTGGAACTGTCTGAACGGCCCCGCCCATGCCTCAGAGAATGTGATTTAGCCCCCTCCGTCAATTAAGATAAAGAAAAGCGAAGGTCTATGCCTGGAACTGTCTGAACGGCCCCGCCCATGCCTCGGAGAATGTGATTTAGCCCCCTCCGTCAATTAAGATAAAGAAAAGCGAATGTCTATGCCTGGAACTGTCTGAACGGCCCCGCCCATGCCTCGGAGAATGTGATTTAGCCCCCTCCATCAATTAAGATAAAGAAAAGCGAAGGTCTATGCCTGGAACTGTCTGAACTGCCCCGCCCATGCCTCGGAGAATGTGATTTAGCCCCCTCCGTCAATTAAGATAAAGAAAAGCGAATGTCTATGCCTGGAACTGTCTGAACGGCCCCGCCCAAACCTCGGAGAATGTGATTTAGCCCCCTCCGTCAATTAAGATAAAGAAAAGCGAATGTCTATGCCTGGAACTGTCTGAACTGCCCCGCCCATGCCTCGGAGAATGTGATTTAGCCCCCTCCATCAATTAAGATAAAGAAAAGTGAAGGTCTATGCCTGGAACTGTCTGAACTGCCCCGCCCATGCCTCGGAGAATGTGATTTAGCCCCCTCCGTCAATTAAGATAAAGAAAAGCGAATGTCTATGCCTGGAACTGTCTGAACGGCCCCGCCCAAACCTCGGAGAATGTGATTTAGCCCCCTCCGTCAATTAAGATAAAGAAAAGCGAATGTCTATGCCTGGAACTGTCTGAACTGCCCCGCCCATGCCTCGGAGAATGTGATTTAGCCCCCTCCGTCAATTAAGATAAAGAAAAGCGAATGTCTATGCCTGGAACTGTCTGAACGGCCCCGCCCATGCCTCGGAGAATGTGATTTAGCCCCCTCCATCAATTAAGATAAAGAAAAGCGAAGGTCCATGCCTGGAACTGTCTGAACTGCCCCGCCCATGCCTCGGAGAATGTGATTTAGCCCCCTCCGTCAATTAAGATAAAGAAAAGCGAAGGTCTATGCCTGGAACTGTCTGAACGGCCCCGCCCATGCCTCGGAGAATGTGATTTAGCCCCCTCCGTCAATTAAGATAAAGAAAAGCGAATGTCTATGCCTGGAACTGTCTGAACGGCCCCGCCCATGCCTCGGAGAATGTGATTTAGCCCCCTCCGTCAATTAAGATAAAGAAAAGCGAAGGTCTATGCATGGAACTGTCTGAACGGCCCCGCCCAAACCTCGGAGAATGCGATTTAGCCGTCTCAGTGAAGTAAAATGAAAAAGCGAATGTCTATGCCTGGAACTGTCTGAACGGCCCCGCCCATGCCTCGGAGAATGTGATTTAGCCCCCTCCGTCAATTAAGATAAAGAAAAGCGAAGGTCTATGCATGGAACTGTCTGAACGGCCCCGCCCAAACCTCGGAGAATGCGATTTAGCCGTCTCAGTGAAGTAAAATGAAAAAGCGAATGTCTATGCCTAGAACTGTCTGAACGGCCCCGCCCATGCCTCGGAGAATGTGATTTAGCCGTCTCAGTGAAGTGAAATGAAAAAGCGAATGTCTATGCCTGGAACTGTCTGAACGGCCCCGCCCATGCCTCGGAGAATGTGATTTAGCCCCCTCCGTCAATTAAGATAAAGAAAAGCGAATGTCTATGCCTGGAACTGTCTGAACTGCCCCGCCCATGCCTCGGAGAATGTGATTTAGCCCCCTCCGTCAATTAAGATAAAGAAAAGCGAAGGTCTATGCCTGGAACTGTCTGAACGGCCCCGCCCATGCCTCGGAGAATGTGATTTAGCCCCCTCCATCAATTAAGATAAAGAAAAGCGAATGTCTATGACTGGAACTGTCTGAACGGCCCCGCCCATGCCTCGGAGAATGTGATTTAGCCCCCTCCGTCAATTAAGATAAAGAAAAGCGAAGGTCTATGCATGGAACTGTCTGAACGGCCCCGCCCAAACCTCGGAGAATGCGATTTAGCCGTCTCAGTGAAGTAAAATGAAAAAGCGAATGTCTATGCCTGGAACTGTCTGAACGGCCCCGCCCATGCCTCGGAGAATGTGATTTAGCCCCCTCCGTCAATTAAGATAAAGAAAAGCGAATGTCTATGCCTGGAACTGTCTGAACGGCCCCGCCCAAACCTCGGAGAATGCGATTTAGCCGTCTCAGTGAAGTAAAATGAAAAAGCGAATGTCTATGCCTGGAACTGTCTGAACGGCCCCGCCCATGCCTCGGAGAATGTGATTTAGCCCCCTCCGTCAATTAAGATAAAGAAAAGCGAAGGTCTATGCATGGAACTGTCTGAACGGCCCCGCCCAAACCTCGGAGAATGCGATTTAGCCGTCTCAGTGAAGTAAAATGAAAAAGCGAATGTCTATGCCTGGAACTGTCTGAACTGCCCCGCCCATGCCTCGGAGAATGTGATTTAGCCCCCTCCGTCAATTAAGATAAAGAAAAGCGAAGGTCTATGCATGGAACTGTCTGAACGGCCCCGCCCAAACCTCGGAGAATGCGATTTAGCCGTCTCAGTGAAGTAAAATGAAAAAGCGAATGTCTATGCCTGGAACTGTCTGAACGGCCCCGCCCATGCCTCGGAGAATGTGATTTAGCCCCCTCCATCGATTAAGATAAAGAAAAGCGAACGTCTATGCCTGGAACTGTCTGAACGGCCCCGCCCATGCCTCGGAGAATGTGATTTAGCCCCCTCCGTCAATTAAGATAAAGAAAAGCGAATGTCTATGCCTTGAACTGTCTGAACGGCCCCGCCCAAACCTCGGAGAATGCGATTTAGCCGTCGCAGTGAAGTGAAATGAAAAAGCGAATGTCTATGCCTGGAACTGTCTGAACGGCCCCGCCCATGCCTCGGAGAATGTGATTTAGCCCCCTCCGTCAATTAAGATAAAGAAAAGCGAAGGTCTATGCCTGGAACTGTCTGAACGGCCCCGCCCATGCCTCGGAGAATGTGATTTAGCCGTCTCAGTAAAGTAAAATGAAAAAGCGAATGTCTATGCCTGGAACTGTCTGAACGGCCCCGCCCATGCCTCGGAGAATGTGATTTAGCCCCCTCCGTCAATTAAGATAAAGAAAAGCGAAGGTCTATGCATGGAACTGTCTGAACGGCCCCGCCCAAACCTCGGAGAATGCGATTTAGCCGTCTCAGAGAAGTAAAATGAAAAAGCGAATGTCTATGCCTGGAACTGTCTGAACGGCCCCGCCCATGCCTCGGAGAATGTGATTTAGCCCCCTCCATCAATTAAGATAAAGAAAAGCGAATGTCTATGCCTGGAACTGTCTGAACGGCCCCGCCCATGCCTCGGAGAATGTGATTTAGCCCCCTCCATCAATTAAGATAAAGAAAAGCGAAGGTCTATGCATGGAACTGTCTGAACGGCCCCGCCCAAACCTCGGAGAATGCGATTTAGCCGTCTCAGAGAAGTAAAATGAAAAAGCGAATGTCTATGCCTGGAACTGTCTGAACGGCCCCGCCCATGCCTCGGAGAATGTGATTTAGCCCCCTCCATCAATTAAGATAAAGAAAAGCGAAGGTCTATGCATGGAACTGTCTGAACGGCCCCGCCCAAACCTCGGAGAATGCGATTTAGCCGTCTCAGAGAAGTAAAATGAAAAAGCGAATGTCTATGCCTGGAACTGTCTGAACGGCCCCGCCCATGCCTCGGAGAATGTGATTTAGCCCCCTCCATCAATTAAGATAAAGAAAAGCGAATGTCTATGCCTGGAACTGTCTGAACGGCCCCGCCCATGCCTCGGAGAATGTGATTTAGCCCCCTCCATCAATTAAGATAAAGAAAAGCGAATGTCTATGCCTGGAACTGTCTGAACTGCCCCGCCCAAACCTCGGAGAATGCGATTTAGCCGTCTCAGTGAAGTAAAATGAAAAAGCGAATGTCTATGCCTGGAACTGTCTGAACGGCCCCGCCCATGCCTCGGAGAATGTGATTTAGCCCCCTCCATCAATTAAGATAAAGAAAAGCGAATGTCTATGCCTGGAACTGTCTGAACTGCCCCGCCCATGCCTCGGAGAATGTGATTTAGCCCCCTCCATCAATTAAGATAAAGAAAAGCGAAGGTCTATGCCTGGAACTGTCTGAACGGCCCCGCCCATGCCTCGGAGAATGTGATTTAGCCCCCTCCGTCAATTAAGATAAAGAAAAGCGAATGTCTATGCCTGGAACTGTCTGAACTGCCCCGCCCATGCCTCGGAGAATGTGATTTAGCCCCCTCCATCAATTAAGATAAAGAAAAGCGAAGGTCTATGCCTGGAACTGTCTGAACGGCCCCGCCCATGCCTCGGAGAATGTGATTTAGCCCCCTCCGTCAATTAAGATAAAGAAAAGCGAAGGTCTATGCCTGGAACTGTCTGAACGGCCCCGCCCATGCCTCGGAGAATGTGATTTAGCCCCCTCCGTCAATTAAGATAAAGAAAAGCGAAGGTCTATGCCTGGAACTGTCTGAACGGCCCCGCCCATGCCTCGGAGAATGTGATTTAGCCCCCTCCATCAATTAAGATAAAGAAAAGCGAAGGTCTATGCCTGGAACTGTCTGAACGGCCCCGCCCATGCCTCGGAGAATGTGATTTAGCCCCCTCCGTCAATTAAGATAAAGAAAAGGTCTATGCCTGGAACTGTCTGAACTGCCCCGCCCATGCCTCGGAGAATGTGATTTAGCCCCCTCCGTCAATTAAGATAAAGAAAAGCGAATGTCTATGCCTGGATCTGTCTGAACTGCCCCGCCCATGCCTCGGAGAATGTGATTTAGCCCCCTCCATCAATTAAGATAAAGAAAAGCGAATGTCTATGCCTGGAACTGTCTGAACGGCCCCGCCCATGCTTCGGAGAATGTGATTTAGCCCCCTCCGTCAATTAAGATAAAGAAAAGCGAAGGTCTATGCATGGAACTGTCTGAACTGCCCCGCCCATGCCTCGGAGAATGTTATTTAGCCCCCTCCGTCAATTAAGATAAAGAAAAGCGAAGGTCTATGCCTGGAACTGTCTGAACGGCCCCGCCCATGCCTCGGAGAATGTGATTTAGCCCCCTCCGTCAATTAAGATAAAGAAAAGCGAAGGTCTATGCATGGAACTGTTTGAACTGCCCCGCACATGCCTCGGAGAATGTGATTTAGCCCCCTCCGTCAATTAAGATAAAGAAAAGCGAAGGTCTATGCCTGGAACTGTCTGAACGGCCCCGCCCAAACCTCGGAGAATGCGATTTAGCCCCCTCCGTCAATTAAGATAAAGAAAAGCGAATGTCTATGCCTGGAACTGTCTGAACGGCCCCGCCCAAACCTCGGAGAATGCGATTTAGCCCCCTCCGTCAATTAAGATAAAGAAAAGCGAATGTCTATGCCTGGAACTGTCTGAACGGCCCCGCCCATGCCTCGGAGAATGTGATTTAGCCCCCTCCGTCAATTAAGATAAAGAAAAGCGAAGGTCTATGCCTGGAACTGTCTGAACGGCCCCGCCCATGCCTCGGAGAATGTGATTTAGCCCCCTCCGTCAATTAAGATAAAGAAAAGCGAAGGTCTATGCCTGGAACTGTCTGAACGGCCCCGCCCATGCCTCGGAGAATGTGATTTAGCCCCCTCCGTCAATTAAGATAAAGAAAAGCGAAGGTCTATGCATGGAACTGTCTGAACTGCCCCGCCCATGCCTCGGAGAATGTTATTTAGCCCCCTCCGTCAATTAAGATAAAGAAAAGCGAAGGTCTATGCCTGGAACTGTCTGAACGGCCCCGCCCAAACCTCGGAGAATGCGATTTAGCCCCCTCCGTCAATTAAGATAAAGAAAAGCGAATGTCTATGCCTGGAACTGTCTGAACGGCCCCGCCCAAACCTCGGAGAATGCGATTTAGCCGTCTCAGTGAAGTAAAATGAAAAAGCGAATGTCTATGCCTGGAACTGTCTGAACGGCCCCGCCCATGCCTCGGAGAATGCGATTTAGCCCCCTCCGTCAATTAAGATAAAGAAAAGCGAAGGTCTATGCCTGGAACTGTCTGAACGGCCCCGCCCATGCCTCGGAGAATGCGATTTAGCCCCCTCCATCAATTAAGATAAAGAAAAGCGAATGTCTATGCCTGGAACTGTCTGAACGGCCCCGCCCATGCCTCGGAGAATGTGATTTAGCCCCCTCCATCAATTAAGATAAAGAAAAGCGAAGGTTCATGCCTGGAACTGTCTGAACGGCCCCGCCCAAACCTCGGAGAATGCGATTTAGCCGTCTCAGAGAAGTAAAATGAAAAAGCGAATGTCTATGACTGGAACTGTCTGAACGGCCCCGCCCATGCCTCGGAGAATGTGATTTTGCCCCCTCCGTCAATTAAGATAAAGAAAAGCGAAGGTCTATGCCTGGAACTGTCTGAACGGCCCCGCCCAAACCTCGGAGAATGCGATTTAGCCGTCTCAGAGAAGTAAAATGAAAAAGCGAATGTCTATGACTGGAACTGTCTGAACGGCCCCGCCCATGCCTCGGAGAATGTGATTTAGCCCCCTCCGTCAATTAAGATAAAGAAAAGCGAATGTCTATGCCTGGAACTGTCTGAACGGCCCCGCCCATGCCTCGGAGAATGCGATTTAGCCCCCTCCATCAATTAAGATAAAGAAAAGCGAAGGTCTATGCCTGGAACTGTCTGAACGGCCCCGCCCATGCCTCGGAGAATGTGATTTAGCCCCCTCCGTCAATTAAGATAAAGAAAAGCGAATGTCTATGCCTGGAACTGTCTGAACGGCCCCGCCCAAACCTCGGAGAATGCGATTCAGCCATCTCAGTGAAATAAAATGAAAAATCGAATGTCTATGCCTGGAACTGTCTGAACGGCCCCGCCCATGCCTCAGAGAATGTGATTTAGCCCCCTCCGTCAATTAAGATAAAGAAAAGCGAAGGTCTATGCCTGGAACTGTCTGAACGGCCCCGCCCATGCCTCGGAGAATGCGATTTAGCCCCCTCCGTCAATTAAGATAAAGAAAAGCGAAGGTCTATGCCTGGAACTGTCTGAACGGCCACGCCCATGCCTCGGAGAATGCGATTTAGCCCCCTCCATCAATTAAGATAAAGAAAAGCGAATGTCTATGCCTGGAACTGTCTGAACGGCCCCGCCCATGCCTCGGAGAATGTGATTTAGCCCCCTCCATCAATTAAGATAAAGAAAAGCGAAGGTCTATGCCTGGAACTGTCTGAACGGCCCCGCCCATGCCTCGGAGAATGTGATTTAGCCCCCTCCGTCAATTAAGATAAAGAAAAGCGACTGTCTATGCCTGGAACTGTCTGAACGGCCCCGCCCAAACCTCGGAGAATGCGATTCAGCCGTCTCAGTGAAATAAAATGAAAAATCGAATGTCTATGCCTGGAACTGTCTGAACGGCCCCGCCCATGCCTCAGAGAATGTGATTTAGCCCCCTCCGTCAATTAAGATAAAGAAAAGCGAAGGTCTATGCCTGGAACTGTCTGAACGGCCCCGCCCATGCCTCAGAGAATGTGATTTAGCCCCCTCCGTCAATTAAGATAAAGAAAAGCGAATGTCTATGCCTGGAACTGTCTGAACGGCCCCGCCCAAACCTCGGAGAATGCGATTCAGCCGTCTCAGTGAAATAAAATGAAAAATCGAATGTCTATGCCTGGAACTGTCTGAACGGCCCCGCCCATGCCTCAGAGAATGTGATTTAGCCCCCTCCGTCAATTAAGATAAAGAAAAGCGAAGGTCTATGCCTGGAACTGTCTGAACGGCCCCGCCCATGCCTCAGAGAATGTGATTTAGCCCCCTCCGTCAATTAAGATAAAGAAAAGCGAAGGTCTATGCCTGGAACTGTCTGAACGGCCCCGCCCATGCCTCGGAGAATGCGATTTAGCCCCCTCCGTCAATTAAGATAAAGAAAAGCGAAGGTCTATGCCTGGAACTGTCTGAACGGCCCCGCCCATGCCTCGGAGAATGCGATTTAGCCCCCTCCATCAATTAAGATAAAGAAAAGCGAAGGTCTATGCCTGGAACTGTCTGAACGGCCCCGCCCATGCCTCGGAGAATGTGATTTAGCCCCCTCCATCAATTAAGATAAAGAAAAGCGAAGGTCTATGCCTGGAACTGTCTGAACGGCCCCGCCCATGCCTCGGAGAATGTGATTTAGCCCCCTCCATCAATTAAGATAAAGAAAAGCGAAGGTCTATGCCTGGAACTGTCTGAACGGCCCCGCCCATGCCTCGGAGAATGTGATTTAGCCCCCTCCGTCAATTAAGATAAAGAAAAGCGAATGTCTATGCCTGGAACTGTCTGAACGGCCCCGCCCAAACCTCGGAGAATGCGATTCAGCCGTCTCAGTGAAATAAAATGAAAAATCGAATGTCTATGCCTGGAACTGTCTGAACGGCCCCGCCCATGCCTCAGAGAATGTGATTTAGCCCCCTCCGTCAATTAAGATAAAGAAAAGCGAATGTCTATGCCTGGAACTGTCTGAACGGCCCCGCCCATGCCTCGGAGAATGTGATTTAGCCCCCTCCATCAATTAAGATAAAGAAAAGCGAATGTCTATGCCTGGAACTGTCTGAACTGCCCCGCCCAAACCTCGGAGAATGCGATTTAGCCGTCTCAGTGAAGTAAAATGAAAAAGCGAATGTCTATGCCTGGAACTGTCTGAACGGCCCCGCCCATGTCTCGGAGTATGTGATTTAGCCGCCTCAGTGCAGTAAAATAAAAAAAACACGTTTATTAAACATGGTGTTCAGATTGATATTTTTCAGAACTGTTGGTTATTCCAGATTTTCATCTCAGCATTACGTCAATCTCGCTGCGTTGAACACATGAAAGCAGATGTGAAAAAACAATCTTAAATTATTTGAGTAAAACAACGATACTGAAGTATATTAAAAGTATATTTTCAGGCCCATATATATGCAGTTTAGGAAAAAACGTTCCTTTAAAATTACCTAGCTTATAGTATGGTATTGGAGTGAGGGGGCCTCTCGCTGAAATGTGTTTAGTTCTTTAACGAGCATGGTGACATACTGCTACGTAAGGTGTGGTAAAGGTTTATTCCTTACTGCTGGTCTTCGGCCCATAGTACAACATATATACAGATTATGATATTAACACAATTAACTTAATTATGAGGACAGCTTTGTGAAAACCGATCACGAACATTTGCTGCTTGGTAGATGTAGTTTCCCAGTTCTGCTAGCTTAACAGGATGTTTTCAGTATATTTATAAATGTTTGCTAAGTATATCACATTGAATAAGACACATATCATAAGAAACGACACATACAACGACATCACATTTAACTCAAATAAAGCATCACAAAAAGAGTCTTTGGTGCGCAGTATAGATTTCACAGCTTCCTGCAGTCAACGAATTGCAGGGCGAATACTTCAATCAATGCCGGGCAAGCTCCATGACATTTCATTGCAATTTGTGGAATCCGACAAGAGTTCGATCATCAGTCTTGCATTCTCTCCCATGCGTTGAAGCGACTCCCAAACAAAACTGAAGACCCGGTTTTGGCCATTCTCTGGTAGAAGTTGAACTGGCAACTCCACTGTACCTTCCCTCGTCGCCTTGGAGTGCTCTTGCCGGCAGAAAGAAAATAGAATGAGGGCAAAATTGGCAAACATAAACCAAGCAATTAAATGGTTAAAAGGGTACTGTACATGATTTGCCCCCGAAGGGGTGTGCGTATACGTGGTACTGCATGCCGATGGTTTCACGCCAACGGAAATCACGTTGGTTAAACTTCTATCTTATGACTTTTGCGCTGAAGGTCTATACTAGTTTTGTTCATTTAATGACTACATAACAAGATGTTTTCATAAGCGTAGGAAGATTGTTGCGATTGTGGGGCCACAACCAGTGTACAGGTACACTTACACTATGAAATTGTTCATTGTCTTAACTTATGCCAGCTACCTCCCAGTCTTAACGACGCTATGACCGGGCACGAGCCAGTTGTTAACATGTACAAGTGTGTATTAAATGGCATATTGCAGGATCACGATGCAAGTAAAACGGTTATGCACATATTAGGGCAAAAGCAAAAGTTAACAATGTATTTTAATAGCGTGCCATTTAAAGCATAGTCATAGCCCAGCAACCAGAGCTATAGCCCGACGCCCGGAGCTATAAGTCCGACGCCCGGAGCCATAGCCCGGCGCCCGGAGCCATAGCGCGGCACCCGGAGCCATCCCTTACGAAAAAATAGCATGAGATTACCTAGGTATTTTGAAACAGGTATACCATGGTAGAGTATCATGGTATAATACCATAGTAGAATATCATGGTAAAGCAAATTTACCTAGGTATTTTGAAACTGGTATACCATGGTAAATTACCATGGTATACCATGGCGTTTTGAAACACGTATACCATGGTAATTTACCATGGTATAGCATGGTAATTTATTATGGTATAGCATGTTAATTTATTATGGTATAGCATGGTAATTTATTATGGTATAGCATGGTAATTTATTATGGTATAGCATGGTAATTTACTATGGTATACCATGGTATACCAAGTACCAGGGTATGCTAATTTACCATGGTACTTTACTACATGGATACCATGGTATATTATGGTACTAATCACCAATACATATAGCAATATATATATAATGCTATGATATATATATATAATGCCAGAGTCTGAAAAATACAAGATTAAAGAATACAAAGATTTACAATCCACTTTCATATATATGTATTGCAATAAAAAGATGCAGTTTGTGAACATGTGACATACGCACATTATATACACATTATATACACATAATTCACTCCCTGTGACATAAATGACACAAATTCCAAAAGATTTATATAGTATACACATTCTAACGATATAGATTTATTAGAAAAACAAGCTACCATTATGTGAAGAATTGTTCATTGCTTATATGCATATTGACATAAACTTAAATTAACAAATAATATCAATATACACCATATAGCAGCATCATAGTTACATACCTTCAAATTTAAATTTCACATCTAAAAAGCGCCAGGATCTTTCCAAATTAAAACAATGCTCATTTGAATGATTCATATATCGATATTAAATAAAATATTGTTCACTTCACAGCTTATACATTTGAACAAATTGAAAAAAAAATGCCATTATGGAATTTTGTCCAGTCATTATATGCCCAATAAAATCACACAGTATATAGAGGACATAAAAACCAGCTTATTATTTGATTACAAATAATGTCTACTCTAACTTATATACAGGAAACAACTGTTATAATTGAATTGATAATGTATTTTCTCTTTTTTTGTAACAGATACAAATTCCACCTCAAAATGAGATTTACTACCATGCAGTACTTCGCATCTACTACATAACTAATACTCAACTTTAAAACAACTACTATTCAATGCACATAACATATATAAACAATCCTTTATACAAATATATTCGTTTTAATTTGTAAAACAAGTAGATCCTTCACTTTTTCTTATTATCCAGCCTTCACAACGTTGCTGATCTCTCGCATTAACAAATTTCTTTTACGTCATTGCCAGGAAATTCTCTCCCGACTTGATCTGCAAGAAAGGATACACTTATCCTTTCTTGCAGATCCTCATTCACCAATGCTGTTTAACATTGAAGGACATGGGTGCTAAAATGTTAGAAGGCTATCTTGCGAAACTTTGTAGTACATTTATTATTACCCCAGTACATTATGCAGGAAGCCAAATAAATACCAAAGAGAATGTTATAAACAGTATAGCCTGAAAACAAGAGTATACCGTAGTACAGAGTTCCCACATGAAAATTCAATTCCCTGATTTTTCACTGAGCCATTGGAAGTTTTCCTGGGTAACAAAAAGGTATGTGGCCTTCAACCTCCTCACACAGACACCACTAAATAATTGAGGGGAGGCATGGGACATGCCGCTTACCAGGCCTAAAATCAGAAATAGTGGACCGGTGGCTCAAGTTAAAAGTTCTTACAGAATAAATATGCAGTGCCTTGCTCCATTTATGGGCGTGGTCAGAGAGGTATGTATTCTGCGAATATTACGGGAATGTTCGTCCTAAACATAACACGGAAATAACATCCTGCGAATATTACGTGATTGTTCGTCCGGAACATTCTGCGAATATTACGGGAATGTTCTTCCGTAACATAACACTAAAATAACATTCCGCGAATATTACGGGAATGTTCGTCCGTAACATAACACTAAAATAACATTCTGCGAATATTACGGGAATGTTCTTCCGTAACATAACACTAAAATAACATTCCGCGAATATTACGGGAATGTTCGTCCGTAACATAACACAGAAATAACTAGCGAATGAGCGAATATTACGCGAATGTTCCGTGTTTGCTGGGTATGTGTCTGCGAAGCGCTCTCACACCAGTCACATCGGCACGTGCCACTTCCATGTGTATCATACACCAGATTTTGTATCACATAGCCTGCCAACAATCAGAGATCTATCCATACATATGACCTTTCAAAGGCCACTCCCTTGTATAATCAGAAAGCCATCGCAGCCCCGCCATCACGCCATTTGACGTTACCTCGCGTCCCTGAAACTTCCCGGTAACAGGTTGGCTTAATGTGAATGTTAAAAGCAATCGCCACATTTTCATTACAGTTAGCAGATTAGGGTCTTCTATTTCTCACCGTTACGCTCGTCGTGGCAGTGGTATTGAGGACTGCAGGCCGGTCCTCTCGAAACTTGTTAACTTCGACTGCGTGAAATGTGACGTGGGAGTTCACTTCCCACGTCACGGTGTCTGCGTTGTCTCCCCAGAACTTCACGTCGAGGCCTGTCTGAAGGGAGTCTTCTGGGACGACTCTACGACGCTTCCATCCTTCCCCCTCGACAACATCACCAACCTGCAATGAATTTCACATGTATAACGAAAACGTATACATCCCACCCCCTCACACCCCCTCACACCCCACGTAACTGGCGTCGGGGCGGTCCGACAGCTCAGTGGGCCACATGAGAGCCAAACGGCACGTGGGTCGACGGTTCGCGCCCTGCTGTGGTCATGCCGGATCGCCTTCTTCGCCAAGAGTAGGGGGTTACCCCGGGGACATGGCTCCACTCCCCCTTCTCCCATTGACGTGATACGATCAAACGTCCCATGCCTGTACACCTGCAAATAGAATAGGGAAAAAAATCTACAAATAAAAGTGTAACAGCTAGAGCTCCCTAATAGTGGAAATTACATATAACCTATTAGCCAACTCTGTATCCGCCTCCTAGAGATTTCATTCTGGGCATATTAAAAAGTGTAACTAGTCACTAGACAAAGCCTAAATTTACAAATCTGCTTCAGTGTTCTATAATAAAAAATACAAATGTACAATTTAGAATTACAAAACTTCCACCACTCTTTATTATAAACGTACCTTGCAATGACTACCGGCCCGGTAGCCACGTTCCGACACCACGACATCGGTGGCCACCCCGTATTGCCCGACAGAGTGTTGCCCAGGTCTTCGAGAATTGCGAAAAACGGCTTTACCTGCGCCCTGGAGTGGACCAAAACATCCCCAACGTAACCAAACCCAGAATATATATACCCAAGCCCTATGTTGCGCACAACATGCCCACCTCCCCCAAACTCCCCCCACTTTACACCGACCTTCCCACCTCAAGAATTCAAGCGGTTACCCGCTGCGCCCATACCTACCCACCCCCATCATGGAAACGCCACTCCTCTCCAACTTCTGGTAGTTCCAGGGTTGGGAAGGGAGAAGGGGGGCTGGCACAGGGATACCTACCCTTCTATTGACTGGTGGAAACACAGTAAAAAGAGCAATTGGGGTCACTTGCGGCCTATCCTCTTCCCAAATATGGTCTCATTTAAAGAAGGTGCCAGTGTGATGGGTGGGTGCAACGGATCGCGGGATAGCGGGGCGTGGTGGGTAGGTTGGTAGGTGTGTGGGTCAGTTGGAGGGGTGTGGTGGGTAGGTTGGTGGGTAGGTCTGTGGCTGGGTGAGTGGGTTGGCGGGATGGCGGGGACAATGTTAAGCAATCAAAGCCGGAGTATTCTCCATTATATTACATAAGAATTTCGTCTCAGTAACATTACGTAACATTCCAGAGGGACATTGTGTGACTGGTTGAGTGAGGACTCCAGTGAAATTGGCGCGTGTGCCGGAGGAGTGGCTGATGCCACGTGGCGTTAAATGTCCTTGCGGCGGA
Source organism: Arenicola marina (assembly GCA_964019135.1). Taxonomy (NCBI): domain Eukaryota; kingdom Metazoa; phylum Annelida; class Polychaeta; family Arenicolidae; genus Arenicola; species Arenicola marina. The sequence goes on along the minus strand of OZ025248.1, from coordinate 49,740,231 downwards.
CATACAAGAAATAGCTGGTGCCAGCGTGTCAAGTTGGGCTTGGGGGAGGGGTAGGGGCGATTGTGATGGCGAAGGGGTAGCTGGGAGTGGTAGAGACAATGGCGAAAGGATAACTGGGAGGGCGGACGGTGTCAGGCACGTCGGTAGAGATAGTCAACCGCAGTGGACTTGTGTAAGAACCATTGGCTCTACAACTTCAAAAAAATATACACGTATTCTCCAAGGTTGTCCGCGGGTGTGTGCAAATTCGCAGACAACCCGAATCCAAACTTAGATCAGAAAAAAACATTAGCTTTCTTGGCTGATAAATGACACAAATCTGGATCTAAGCATCTAATGCTTCGGCCGGCTCGCTCAGCGTTAAACGGACTAAAACGGCGCAAAGCGCAACATTGTAACTTTACCCATCGATAGGTATCCGACATGGCTCGGTCAAGTTCGTTAGCGGGGTATGTAGGTCAAAGCTCAAGGTCACAGGATTTTTTTGTTTGTTCCTTAACCATTGGGAGATAGGGCCAATAATTGAAATACAGGTCACTGTACAAACAGTTTTAGAGCTAGCGCTTTGGAAAATATACATATAGTCCTCTGGCGTTTCTCGCCCTTTGCCAATTTGCATCGAAATCGATTAAGAAGTTTGGTCGCTAAAAAATATGTTAACTTGAAAAAGAAACTTTAACATGGGACTCTATGAGGCTACATATTTGAGCAATAAGCTCTACTCATCGTGAGCAATAAGCCGTGCCGCCTTTCAGGGTGGAGTACTGCTCAAATCCGTGCGTGTGCATTTAAGGGGAAGGAAGGCTGGGGTGGGGCATTGGGTTGTTTCTATCTATGGGTGTCTCCGGGATCTTAGTCAATCTGGATTTGAGGGGTCAATCTGGATCTGAGAGGTCAAATCTGGATCTGAGGTGTAAAATCTGGAACTGGGAGGTCAAATATGGATCTATGGGGCCGAATCTGGATCTGAGGGGTCAATCCCGGCTGCGTGTGTGTGTCTCCGTAGGTCCCCGAATATACCATTTCCGTCATCATCCTTCACCCTGTGGGTGACGGTGTCTAGTTATGACGGAAATCTTCGATTTCAGGAATCTATCACTTTGTCCGTTTGTTATGGCGAAAATCGCCATCATGTGAGTCAGTCCTGTTTGTGTGTGTGTGTGTGTCTGTTGTGTGTGTGTGTGTGTGTCTGTCTGTCGTCAGGATAACTGTCGAACACTTGCAGCTACCGTTGTCAAACTTCGCCAACAGATGCCAGAAGTCTAATCTGAGGTCAAGTTCGTTGCCGGGTAAAATCGGTCAAACGTCAACGTCACGGTGACGTCATACGTCCAAAACACATTTCCCTGTCTAACTCGCTTAATATTACAGGTAGAAACACGAAATTAGTGGCTATAGTGGCTCCTGAATATCTTTCTCGTTATTGCTATCAAATTTTACGTAGGAACAATAGTTTTCACACTACAGGCTCTGGAAATTTCAAAATTTTCCACAACTATTTTTTTCCTTAAAAATCAATGCGATTGTCACGATACTTTGCAGGGACATTCAGGGTTCCACTCAAGTACCGTATGTCAAAAATCATCCCGAACGGACAGTTACTTTTTGTTTCCATGGCAACGCAAAAAATGCCCAATGGTAAAAGATAGGACATTTTTGAAAATTATTAGTAGCTCAAAACATAGACACCTATAAGCCACGTAACTCATCTTTGACACAAAGATTACTTAAGGTCGTATCTTAAAATTGATTATATTTCAGCAACCTGGGTCCAAGGTCAAGTTTGTGACCTGGACTATTGTAAATGTCGAGTGCTCGGTTGTAACTCGGAAAACTAAAAGACACCTGAACGCCAAACTTGTCCTGTTGGATAGAAGTGATAGAAGCTTCTTCCAAATCCGATCTCAACTCGAACCTGGAGCGCGCAACGTAACGGTGCCAGAGCGCCTGGAAGTTGGAGGTTGGAACCCGACTTTTTCAATTTTTAAGCTATCGCCTTCCAATATTTACCACAGACTGGGGCATAAATTAGGACCTTATATTTAAAATTGCACTAAAATCGGATTGGCGGTTATCACGTAACGGGTCATTTCAATTAAAAATTAACGAAATTCACGGTGCCCTCAATATTGACCGTACAAACTTGAAAATGGTATAGGACACCGTGGAATTGTATTGCCCGTCAGGAAAAAATATGGTTAAAAGTTGCCATGTTAACACTTTTGCGTAAATCGACGAAAAGATCGTTGCAATAGTAAACTATACGGGGTTCCCGTTCTCCTAACGCGACACCCCCCATCCCCACCTTCCGCCGCCCCCACCCCGGCCTTCGCCATGGCCGCCAATACACACACGCATTCTGGGTTTGATGCGATTCACTGGCACACACTCCTACCCTTATCCACACCCACCCCTACCCTGTGTATTGCTCACCGGTCCGCTGCCGTTCTGCTGATTGCTGCATGGTTGTCATACCGTGAACCGAGAGCCGCCTTCCTCTCCCCCCCCCCCCCCCCCCGGCGCGGGCCCCAACTGAGGTCCAGGTGACAGCGATTGCATCAGCGTGGGAAGCTACGAAACGCTGTAATTCCTTCAAACTGCTGGCCGTGTCCGCCAATACAGACACAGTATTCTTCTTCCCCTCAATCACACGCACCTCCTACCCTACACCCCTGCCATGTACATTTAATAATCGACCCAGAAGATCCCGGTTTGAATTATAGTGTGCAGCGAGACGTCCACCATGCAACAGTCATGCGTCATCAGACGTGCATTTGAGCCATAATCTCTCAGCCGCCAGGGTGATGTGCCTTGTTAAGACGAACATTTTCAATTTTCGTCTTATGTCGGTGTGTTCGGTTAGTCTGTCTGTCTGTTTTTTAACGTGGCGCATTATCTTTCGAATGCCTTAAGATATTGACTTCAAAATTCACAAAGTGATGCGGTGTGGCAGAATCGTCAGGCTAAGTTCGTAGATGGGGCATGTAGGTCAAAGGTCAAGGTCACAGGAATTTTTCGAAATTCGCTTAACCATTAAAAGATAGGAGCAAAAACAGGGGAAAATTGCTATAACGTTCGCAGTTTCCATTTAATCACGCTGCAAATTATTTTACGTATTGGGCCCATTAGTACCTTCTATATCGTCTTTCATTTGTGCAAATCGCCTAAAGAGTTTTCCCGCTAAAAATTCCCAAAGTTTAACATGGGACCCTACGGGAGCATTTTGGCGGGAACAGGTCCTCCTCAATTTCTCCATGAAGGGTACATGTCAGACAAACGACACATTGCGTGAGACATGACATTGGTATTTGACCGCAAAGTACTTTATTGATCAAGGTCACGCTTCCAAGGTCAAGGTCACCTCAAGGTCAAGGTTACGAAACATGTTTTCCCGCGTAACTTCGTTAATATTTGGTCTAGAGATTCGCGATTTGTTTCAGAGTATTCTTCAGAGAGATGCGCAAAGGTAACGTTCCCTCAGATTTCACCTCTCATTTATAGTTTTCGCGTTATTGGATGATCAATTTTAACATTGCCGAAAGTGCAAAAAAATCGCTGTGACTAGATAAATGCAGGTAGATGACTCATATGTGGTGGTATATGTACCCATATTACTGACATCATGTTTGCCAAATTGCATCGAAATCGAAGCAGTAGTTTGGACGCTAGCAAATAATCACACTTTAACATGGCCAAGCCCATTATAAGGCCTCGATACGCCAAATGACTGACGGCGTGCCATGCCAACGTCATGAAATGGGCCTTAACATAGTCGAATTGGTCCCCTGGGTTGACAACAATGGCCATGAATCCCCTCAAACCATTCTGGGTTGACAACAATGGCCATGAATCCCCTCAAACCATTCTGGGTTGACAACAATGGCCATGAATCCCCTCAAACCATTCTAGGTTGACAACATAGCGGTCATGCCGCAACACACCCTTCTTGGATCATTTAGACAAGTCATGACACCTGCTCAACAGCGATGAGTAGTAGAAGATGAAGCCAAAGATAATACCTGGGGAAGGAATGTTCCTTGGTGGTGGAAGCCTATACTGGCCTCGGCATGTCCGTGGCCAGGTAGAACTGAAGTGGCGTACACTAGCGTCGTCGTAACTGATTATAGTACTCAACGTTCAAGGGAATCCCTAAAGTAATGTTTCTTTAGGAACATGAGGAAAATGGTGGTCACACAGTTGTTCTGATTATGTAGTACAATTCAAGCCATATCAAAATGTAACTAGTGGTTGAGACGCTGCTCACATATTTTATTGTGGAACAGCTATGACACACATTGAAGGGATATTGATCCCTAACATTGATATGTTATTGGCATCTGACCCAAATTTCAAGTCCCCCGGCATGAGGCGTTCCGCATTAAACTCGAGCGAGCTATTCGCTTAAGACATTAACAAAAAGATTCTCTTAAAGGCGTTTATTACATAATAGCAAGAAGTAATTTATCGTATATATATATATAATGTTAGGCCTACATAATGGTGACACGTGGCAGCTAGAACCGTGTGTGCCATGAGTAAGGCAAAGTGGGGACCACAATGAGGCCTCACCTTGTACGTAGTACAAAGTGTGGCAAACAGCAAAAATAAACCTGAAGAAAGAAAGAAGCATCTGGACCAGGAGTAGGAGCCACGCCACATCCCTTTTCTGCCCCCGATTAGTCAAGCAATATAGGAATATCGGATGCGGAGAGCTAGAATCTATATGCCCATAATCAGATAATGCGACGTCCCCGAGTTGCGTATCACAACATACACGGTTGTCTTATGATGTATATGAATAAACGTTCCCCCTTTATGACACGCTCATCAATCATCGTCATAAACATGTTGACGACATAGGCCGTATGTATAACCCACATTAGCTTCCGCACGAAAAGTGCATCTTCGTCGTAGCCGCACCAGCCCGTATGTTTTGCTCATGGTCAGGAAGTTATATAAAATAAAATACTAGCATTATCTTAATTTACAAAATCTACCTCTTAGGTGATTGCTTACATATTTTGAAACCGATAATCGGTCGATAAATGTTTCCCTTAATAAGCGAAAACGATCCCCCAAAAGACGCAACAGTTTATTGCGAATCTCCAAGAAATCCTGAATGCCAATCGCGGAGATCGGAAATGCTATGCCCCCCCCCCCCCCTCTCACAGAGTGATTTATTTGGAAAGTTTTAGCATGATATATAGTCTAATACAAAAATTTCGGTTGAAATGTACATTCATTCAAGGAACGAAAAACGGTATGATTCCTTTTGGTCCAGTCTAACTGACGATCCCGATAGTTTTTCACAGCCTGAAAAACTGGAACTGTGTTGGACCACTTGCAGTAATATATATATTTTTTAACAATTAAAGTCAAGTGATTAATAAGTTCGCTATGTGGGGACCAAACTACTCCAAACATACTTGATATTAGTGTAAATCGGGTACATATGGTCTGGGCTGATACGGCCTCGAGCCAACGTTCTAACTCTTGCCAAATGGGTCTCACATATGGGCATTCAAAGAGAAGGTGCTCAATTGTTTCTGACGAAACAGAGCAGAAAACGCACATCTCTGAAGTAGCTAATTTACTTCTGTGCAAGAAACGATTTGTTATTATAGCTCTTTGCAATAGATCCCGATAGTTGGTCAGAGAGGTTAGCTCTAGATCCAGGGTGTGTACATGGCCGCCTTATACATGTGGTGCATTTTACGAACGTAGTTCAGCCGACTACAGGGCCTAGTCGACTAAAGTTACCATGTAAAGGATGGGCGATTTCAGCCTACCAAGCCTTTTTAGCCTACCTGTAGCTGGCTAAGTTATGTACGTGAAATGGGCCAATGATCACCCTTGGGTAACACACTATAACTTCGAAAAGTTCTACAGATTAACTGTCGGAGGCAATTATTTTCTCTAGATAATAACTGGTCTCATATGCATGTAAATGACTTCATTATACATGTGTCAAAGGGCTTCAGTTCACCTGAATGGCGACGCTGTCCAAACGGATGTCCAGAGCGCTGGGCCATTAGCAGTTGGAAGGATTCCTGACCACAGCTTGAAGGGACGTTATTAGGATACATGGTGACCATCACAAGGCCGACTCCAGGGATGACATCTGGTCGACATGCAGCTGAAATCATATTCAGGAGTAAGGTGGATGCCGGGTGGTGGGGGGGGGGGGGTGCTTTACCTACTTGGTCGACAAACAATAATATAAGCTTCAAAAGATTTCGTAAGTTGTAGGCTGAAAGTGGTAGATGCCAGCTAAATGTGCATAGCAGCCGTATTCTTATATTTTGGTAAAAATGCCAAATAAATTCTAAAAAAAATTAAATCCCTCAATGTTCGCCAGGAGGTCTATATGTTCATAAATGAAGTTGACTATATGTGACATCCAAGGGATGCGTCATCGCAATTAAAAACTGATGAATTCATACGGAATTTTTTTTATTTTAATGAAATGAATCTTACGGTCTTCAAATGGCACATGTGCCTGTTGAAATACAAACGCTTGTAGGAAGCAGTCACGCTGCTAAAATAAAGAAAATGACTTAATAAACGTCGCCATTATTTTGATAAATTATCGTTGAATATGATGGAAGCACGTCGTATGGGTGGAAATGAAATAAACTATTGATGTTGTAGGTCGCTTTGTACACATGAAGACTAAATTGGACCAAGATGCCGGTCCTGTGATTTGTACCCGCTACCCGTTGAGCTCAAACTCATACTGCTTACAGATGGAGCTAGGGAGGCTTCCTGGAACACAATGAAGACACGGTGAGCATGATGTAACATGATGGAGAGAAGTTGAACATGATGGGATCAAGTTGATCATAACCATAAACGCGATGGATAATCCGATAACGTGATATCTGAAACATCATAAACGCAGCGTTGAGGCGTTGGTGAGTATAAAATAGATTATATTTTCAACGACCTCGCCTTGATATGACACAAAGCTACTATAAAACTGCGTCACGTGACTCTGCTTACCACATCCGGTGTCAGTGCTCCATCCAATGATCCGGAAGACACATCCGGTGTCAGTTCTCCATCCACTGATCCGGAAGACACACCCGGTGTCAGTGCTGCACCCACTGATCCGGAAGACACATCCGGTGTCAGTGCTCCATCCGCTGATCCGGAAGACACATCCGGTGTCAGTGCTCCATCCGCTGATCTGGAAGACACATCCGGTGTCAGTGCTCCATCCGCTGATCCGGAAGACACATCCGGTGTCAGTGCTCCATCCGCTGATCCGGAAGACACATCCGGTGTCAGTGCTCCATCCGCTGATCCGGAAGACACATCCTTTGTCAGTGCTCCATCCATTGATCCGGAAGACACATCCGGTGTCAGTGCTGCATCCGCTGACCTGGAAGACACATCCGGCATCAGTGCTCCATCCGCTGATCCGAAGGACACATCCGGTGTCAGTGCTCCATCCGCTGATCCGGAAGACCCATCCGGTGTCAGTGCTCCATCCGCTGATCCGGAAGACACATCCGGTGTCAGTGCTCCATCCGCTGATCCGGAAGACACATCTGGTGTCAGTGCTCCATCCGCTGATCCGGAAGACACATCCGGTGTCAGTGCTCCATCCGCTGATCCGGAAGACACAGCCGGTGTCAGTTCTCCATCCGCTGATCCGGAAGACACAGCCGGTGTCAGTGCTCCATCCGCTGATCCGAAAGACACATCCGGTGTCAGTGCTCCATCCACTGATCCGGAAGACACATCCGGTGTCAGTGCTCCATCCGCTGATCCGGAAGACACATCCGGTGTCAGTGCTCCATCCACTGATCCGGAAGACACATCCGGTGTCATTGCTCCATCCGCTGATCCGGAAGACACATCCGGTGTCAGTGCTGTATCCACTGATCCGTAAGACACATCCGGTGTCAGTGCTTCATTCACTGATCCGGAAGACCTTTAACCTTCACCTTTACAACCACGTTTGGAGAGACAATATCCGCTGTAGGCTATCGATCTGCATGTAGCCCTGCGTGTCACTTATCGCTCAATCAACCAACGACGATGTGGCTCACTGCATCACATCACAAAACCAGTAATTTATCTCTTTACTCATTATCGAAGACGGCTGACAACGAGCTGGTGTATACAGTTCATTTCTTGAAATCATGTGCAGAGTTGACTGTTTTCGTCTCATTTAAGTGGTGTCTTCTAAGAGTGCAATACTCTAATATTGTAAACTCCAGCATGTCTTATTTAAAACATGTATTCACGGAATGTATTCTGACATGTTAATTGCAAGTGATATGTATTCTTCTTTGATAAATCTCCTGTCTTTTGGCGCGTTTGGGCGAGTAAGTTTCAGGTTATATTAGTGTTAGAAAATACTCATATTTGCATTATATTAAAGAAATAGGAATATGTGTGGGTGCATCGTGTGCGCTTGTAAGATAATGCGCAGTTATGTAGAATAAGCTGGGTGGTGATAGTCTTGACAACAAATTGCCAAATCCATAGATCCCGCTTGCGCACGGTCATTTTTCCATTGGATTATTCATCTCGCCAAACAATGTTGGATCCCAGCTAGCACAATTTAGTTTATGTTAATATGAACGTCATACATCACATGTATAAACGACTTTGAAAACACCAGGCGATGATTATAATTGCTTTTGCTGTGTATTTTAACATGTGCGTTAACGACGTGGCAGTGGCGGATCCAGTATTTTTTGTCAAGGGGGGGGGGGGGGGCACATGTCCTAAAAAGGGGGCGCCCCCCGCTGGATCTTTTGCCACTGCAGGTTCACCAAGTGGCAGTAATTAACCGCAACCAAAACGCCACGTGGCTGCAACATAAATGAAATGAACATGTCAATGAATTACTTCCGCATCATCAAATCATATAGCGCCAAGTTTTGCTTCTGACGAATTCTAAAAATATTGGGGTACATTTAATGTATTGGGTTTGATTCTTTTTGTAATTTGCACCGTATTGTCTACCTGGGGATATGCCGACGCCTTGCGTATAGAGCATGCCCCAATTTGTTTAAAATGTAAACATTCCCGTATAAGTAGCTTTGACGTCATATATACTTGGAGAGATGCGACATTGGGTATTTCGCAAGAGGTATCTTAATATATTGCCTACAAACAAACGCCTGTGGACACTCCAGTATAGATATCTTTGACGTCATCATAAGAAGTATAGATAGTTACATTGTAAACAGCCACCGAATCTGGGTTATTGGCTACGCATATCGCTTCCTGTGTTACAAGCGATGGTGTTCAAATGGGGGAGGAAATAAGTCTGCGGATATTGCCATTTCATTCAGTAATGTTTGTCACTGTCTTAGGTTTGTAATTTGCCCAGTGTAGCTTAAACCTTGAAATTTCATATTGTATCAATTAACCTTATGTCAACCGGCATGTTGTCCGCCTGCAGTGGACCCGTTGTCATTTAGTCCATTGGCAGTTTGTCCGCTGGCATTTTACCCGCTAGCATTTTGCCCACTCGCATTTTGTCCGTAGGGTACTTTGAGCTTTCCTGAGCAGCGGACTGTAAGATATACCCGAACATGGTATATTTGACACATCGGGTATTTTGGAATGAGGGCTGGTTGCCGTCGAGCCGATGGCTCTCTCTGGTTATGGCCGATACCACGTGTCGAAGCGTAGCGTTTTTGTAATTCACACCCGGTTGGCGCTTCCGGTTCCGTGATTACGCAGTTTCTTATGAATATTCAAACAGATATCTGCATGCGGGCGGAAACAGTAAACGTAAACGTTTCGACGCGTTGTTTTCGGAAATATGCATCACCAGGTCTTTCCCAGCTAACACATAACGTTTTTAGAACCTTTTTAGAAGTTTTTTGGGGGTTCTTATGTGGTTATAATAAACCATAACGTTTTTATTACCATATAAATACGTTTTAGGTGCAATTCTTAATAGGCTCGTAATTCAAAACGTTTTACTGCGGTTTAAAGAACTTAGTTTTATCTCGAAAATTCAGGTGCCAAAAAAACGTTTTTGTCGATGAAAAAAAAAGTTACAAACCAAATGATTGACAAGATGAAACTAAGATACGTCACTTGAAAGTGAAGGCAGGTGATACAGTCAAGATATCGGCGAGTAGCAGATTCCTGGAAAGAGCTGACTATCCGCTAAAATTGTGCCTGTTATTTCATAGCAACTGAACCCCCCCCCCCCCGTTTTTTGTCCGGCATTCGCTAGATATAGCTAGCGTGTGACTGATATGTTTACGTTAGTCGCTAGATGACTGAACCATAAGGGGATGGGCATGTACGTGGCTGGACATGGTCTAAGATGGTTGCAAAAGTCCACTCGTTGCTGCATATATAGCCAGGGGTCTGGAACGGGTAAATGGCGACATGCAACACAGGCATATTTAAAAAATCGACATTCGACAGACCCCCAAATTCCGACACCGAGGATTTGAAAAGAAAACATTCACACGGATAGTGGCATTTTAGAAAAAAACGACACTGAAAAAAGCGACGCTTTTGACATTTAACACTGCAAATTTTGAAAAATCGACATTTGACAGTGCAAATTTTAAAAAATCGACATTTGACACTGCGAATTTTGAAGAATCGACATTTGACAATGCGAATTTTGAAAAATCAAGACTGGACACTGGACGCCCCCTTCCAGACCCCTATAGATCTAATTTAAATTGTTCTCAAGATTATTATTAAATTAATTGATGCATATAATTTGGGTGAATTACGATAAGATAACATTTTAGTTGCTAAATAAACATTGTTTATTCTTTGTTATATTGTGTTCAAAAACTGGTATTTACCCCTTCTTTCTTGAATAAGACCGGCCTAATTAATGCACATATTGATATATCGCTGATCAACAAAATTATGACGGCCCATCACCACACCCTACACTGATTTACTATTGTGCCCCCCACCCCCCTACTGTGACTGCATGTAGAGCGATGTCACATTGTGAATGTTGTTGACTAAGCCAATGCATACTACTAACAACTTCAGCTGGGTAACCTGCTTTTGGGCCAGTTTGATCGAGGGTCGAAAAGTCGAAAAACAAATTAATTGAAGAATGGAAGCAATGAAGTGTCGCTTGCAAGCCAGTCCTGGCTCGAGCCCAGGCCCAGCTCTCGGTACTGTTGTCTCGTTGCTGTGATTCACAGCCAACTCCGCTGCCCGCCTGGCTGTCTCGCTTTGTCAGTCTCCCCTTCGCCCCTGTTATGGTCTCTAAAAGCACATTAACCTTGTTGACACCTTCAGCTTCACTGTCTGTATCACTTTCCCCTTCGGTTTTGCTGTTGCTGGTCAGATAATTCCGGACAGGGTGAAGATTCCGTCGAAGTGGCCAGTTTAACCGCTGTCACTGACAGTTTCCGGTGGAGAGAAGTTGGCCGTACCTGCCTGCGGAGACGTACTGAATATTCATCAGTGTTCATGATTAATTAAAATATGTAAAATTATGAGGAACCGGAAGGGCCAACCGGGTGTCAATTACAAAAACGCCGAAGCGTAGCCACTCCGACCAATGGGAGCCGCCCGAGTCACGGCGTCCTGGCTTTGATCCTTTCCCTCCGTGCGGCGTTAATGGGCCACCAAGGGGTGGGACGGGTAGCTGGCGTACCTATGGGAAGGCTTGCAGGAATGAAGGGGATAGGCCTGGCGTAGGTGAGGGGTGATATGGTACCTATCCACAGCACAGTTGTTAGGCAGTATAGTCCTCACCCACCCCCCTCCTCCCCCTCCAGCCATCCCCACGCCCCTTTCCAAGGAGTTCAGCAATATAGCGTCGCTAACCACGACCACCCGGACCAAGAGACCCATATATCCTGTCGCCATCAGTGACTGTCGGAGCGCCTTCAAACGGGGACCCATTGAAGTGAGAGATTTGTCACACACAGAAAGGAACGTTTCGTGAGACAAGAACCGCCGGACTTCAGGAAGCAAAGAGAAAATCAAAGACAGGTCAGCCTATACTGCTTCCGGTTATTAGTCTTGAGTAGACAATTTGTAACCGATATTGGTTGACATGCTTTGATAAATAGATGTACACTGATTTCATGTTTAATTTGTCTGCGATAATGGTTTGTACTAAGCTAAATAGTGGGAGTAAGGTCCTTTTTGGCTATTCTTATTTTAAGATAGTTCATACTTTATGTCGGTCGATATATATTCATTGAAACCATATATTAGGTGACATCCTTAATTATTCTTGCACCATTCCGCCATTCTAGCTAGCTGTCTGTTCGATATACATGTAAAACAGTCTGATAAAGTGCTGCACTTGCAGAATACAAGGAAGCAATTACTGGGGTAATATGCCAGATACCGTCAGTCTGGATCTGTTTCACAACATTGCTTTCTAACAATGCAGTTGTATGGCTCGGAAGTCTCGCCACGTGGCGGAAAGATTAAAAATACTCCAAATAGAGAAATGCCACAAGGTTTCTGAGACATATTTCGTGTTTTGGCTAGTAGGTGTAGACCTAACCGTTTTGGGACTATGTGTCACAAACACGATGTCTACAATTTTAGATTAACTAGCTAGAAACTCGTAGACAATTGTTAAAATATTAAAAGAAAGCCTGCAAAGTAACAAGAGCATAATAAGGTAACAAATGTTTCTTATCGCATTTAAGCAGCGTTTAAGTGACATTTCCAGCCAGGAGTTGAGCACAACTGAAAGCGGGGGGGGGGGGGGGCACTGTTATAGGAAGCTGGTGGGGGGGCGGTACCCCTTGATGCCTCAGGGAGCAGACATTTGCGAAGAAAAAGATACCTATACGGAGCGAACATTTCTGATGAAATAGATACCCCTAGAGGGCGGATATGTTAAATCTTGCGACCGCGGGGGGGCTCTGCAAATGTGAGACACGGACAATAAACCCCTTTCGAGCAGGACTGCGTTCATGTCTATCGCGAGAAAAAGTTATTGCAAGGTTATCCTCTCAAATATCTTACGAACATCGGAATATAGCTGCATATACTCATTTTGTATTGCACTTTTTACTGAACTGACTGAACGATTGAAACTGCTTTACTTTAGCGTGAAAGACCGATTTTGGTGACGCCTTTTATTTAAACCCCATTAGTTGTTTAACCCCCTCCCGCCCTGCTCCCGATCGTCAGTTTTTCTCCATCACAAGTGGATAAGAGATAATAAGCCGAGCAGATGAGTGTAAATGGGTTTAGCTGTAGCGTAACTGTATGTAGCTGTAGCGTAGCTGTAGCGTAGCTAGATGTAGCTGTAGTGTCACTGGATGTAGCTGGAGCGTAACTAGTTGCATCTGTAGCTTGATGCATTTATACATCTATAGTGTAGCCAGATGTAGTTGTAGTGTGGCTGTAGTGTAGCTAGATATAGCTTTAGTGTATCTGGATGCAGTTGTAGTGCAGGTAAGTGTAGCTAAGTGTAGCTGTAGTGTAGCTAGATGTGGCTGCAGGGTAGCTCAATGTAGCTGTAGTGGAGCAAGATGTAGCTGTTGTGTAGCTAGATGTAGCTGTAGGTGTCCCTGTAGTGTAGCTACATGTAGATGGATGTAGCTGTAGTAAAGCTAAATGTTACTGTAGTGTAGCTAGATGTAGCTGCATCGTAGCTAGATGTAGCTGCATCGTAGCTAGATGTATATGTAGTGTAGCTACATGTAGCTAAATGTAACTGTAGTATTGCCAGATGTAGCTACAGTGTAGCTAGATGTATATGTAGTGTAGCTACATGTAGCTAAATGTAACTGTAGTGTAGCTTGATGTCGCTGCAGTGTAGCTAGATATAGTTGTTGTGTAGCAAGATAAAGCTGCAGTGTAGCTAAATGTAGCTGCAATGTAGCCAGGTGTAACTACAGTGTAGCTAGATGTAACTGCAGTGTAGCTAGATGTAACTGCAGTGTAGCTAGATGTAGCTGCAGTGTAGCTAAATGTAACTGCAGTGTAGCTAGATGTAGCTGCAGTGTAGCTAAATGTAAATGTAGTGTAGCTAGATGTAGTTGTAGGTCAGCTGCAATGTCCGTCAATCTGTAAATCGTGTGTGTAATGATTTATCACACGATACCATGTTTTGGTCCATCGCAATGCAACATGGTCGCAGTCCGTATAACTTACGCACCCGATGTTCTCAGCAAGCCCAGAAAGAAGGCCCCATTATCGCCAGCCTGTGTGTAAACCGAAGCGAAGTCTGGACAGGCGCACTTGGTGGAGATTAAGCAATTATTTGTAGGTAAACCAATTAAGAACTAGCACGCTTTCACGCTTGACGCCATAAAACATCTGCCGCAACCATATCCGACTGTTGTCTGTGCATAGACATGGCAAAACTAATGGATGATGCAGAGTGGCTCGTGGGAGGGGAGAAGGAATATGCACACATTACTGCGCTAAGCACGACCCAATCTGCAACCCCGGTTTGCTGCTTTGAATATATAGGAATCATTTGGGGAAGTAGGGGTCGTTGCATGTATAACTTGATTTCAGGGAGAGTTGTCAGCAGCTCAACATCTACTGGTATGAGGGGAAAATTGCGTGGGCTGAGGCATAAACTGTGCATAGACACATTCATTAAAACAACAGTCAGCATCTGAATAAGACATGTCTAACACCTTCACGATCTAGTTTCTCTCCCCAAGCTGGTTTCTCTGACGTCTGACACTATATGACTATATTGCACATAGATCTAGTAAAGGCCGATATATCCTGGTATTGCGCTGTGTTCATCAAGCCCAATATCTTGTGGATATATTGGTCATATGTTGAGGATACATATGATGGAAAATGAAATGAATGTGGCTGTTTTTTGCCCCGAACGCTAAATGAGGCAAAGACATATCAAGGGACAGTGAAGTAGGGTAAGGTGAAGTTTAGCTAAAATCTCATATTGCAGCAAAATCATTATAAATGTCGAATTGAAATCCTTATCAATCTCATATTGCAGCAGCATGTTCATAAATTACACATCGCGAATGCATCTTTATGAATTTCATATGGCCTCATGGCATTTCCGTAAGTCTCATATTAAAGAAGAATCTTTATAAATCCTATATTGCCGCAGAATAATCCTTCTTTAGTCAAACCTAATATTGACGCAACACATCCTACCATAATTGGAGTCTATATTGTAACAGCACATCTTTTATACCGACATCCCTGGCGAGCTGGGGAACCTGCCATATGCCACCAATGGTAGCACCACGTGGCTTCAGTAACACTTACCGCTTGCCTTCCTATACCGACATCCCTGGCGAGCTGGGGAACCTGCCATATGCCACCAATGGTAGCACCACGTGGCTTCAGTAACACTTACCGCTTGCCTTCCTATACCGACATCCCTGGCGAGCTGGGGAACCCGCCATATGCCACCAATGGTAGCACCACGTGGCTTCAGTAACACTTATCGCTTGCCTTCCTATACCGACATCCCTGGCGAGCTGGGGAACCCGCCATATGCCACCAATGGTAGCACCACGTGGCTTCAGTAACACTTACCGCTTGCCTTCCTATACCGACATCCCTGGCGAGCTGGGGAACCTGCCATATGCCACCAATGGTAGCACCACGTGACCTCAGTAACACTTATCGCTTGCCTTCCTATACCGACATCCCTGGCGAGCTGGGGAACCTGCCATATGCCACCAATGGTAGCACCACGTGGCTTCAGTAACACTTACCGCTTGCCTTCCTATACCGACATCCCTGGCGAGCTGGGGAACCCGCCATATGCCACCAATGGTAGCACCACGTGGCTTCAGTAACACTTACCGCTTGCCTTCCTATACCGACATCCCTGGCGAGCTGGGGAACCTGCCATATGCCACCAATGGTAGCACCACGTGGCTTCAGTAACACTTACCGCTTGCCTTCCTATACCGACATCCCTGGCGAGCTGGGGAACCTGCCATATGCCACCAATGGTAGCACCACGTGGCTTCAGTAACACTTACCGCTTGCCTTCCTATACCGACATCCCTGGCGAGCTGGGGAACCTGCCATATGCCACCAATGGTAGCACCACGTGGCTTCAGTAACACTTACCGCTTGCCTTCCTATACCGACATCCCTGGCGAGCTGGGGAACCTGCCATATGCCACCAATGGTAGCACCACGTGGCTTCAGTAACACTTACCGCTTGCCTTCCTATACCGACATCCCTGGCGAGCTGGGGAACCTGCCATATGCCACCAATGGTAGCACCACGTGGCTTCAGTAACACTTACCGCTTGCCTTCCTATACCGACATCCCTGGCGAGCTGGGGAACCTGCCATATGCCACCAATGGTAGCACCACGTGGCTTCAGTAACACTTACCGCTTGCCTTCCTATACCGACATCCCTGGCGAGCTGGGGAACCCGCCATATGCCACCAATGGTAGCACCACGTGGCTTCAGTAACACTTACCGCTTGCCTTCCTATACCGACATCCCTGGCAAGCTGGGGAACCTGCCATATGCCACCAATGGTAGCACCACGTGGCTTCAGTAACACTTACCGCTTGCCTTCCTATACCGACATCCCTGGCGAGCTGGGGAACCCGCCATATGCCATCAATGGTAGCACCACGTGGCTTCAGTAACACTTACCGCTTGCCTTCCTATACCGACATCCCTGGCGAGCTGGGGAACCTGCCATATGCCACCAATGGTAGCACCACGTGGCTTCAGTAACACTTACCGCTTGCCTTCCTATACCGACATCCCTGGCGAGCTGGGGAACCTGCCATATGCCACCAATGGTAGCACCACGTGGCTTCAGTAACACTTACCGCTTGCCTTCCTATACCGACATCCCTGGCGAGCTGGGGAACCTGCCATATGCCACCAATGGTAGCACCACGTGGCTTCAGTAACACTTACCGCTTGCCTTCCTATACCGACATCCCTGGCGAGCTGGGGAACCTGCCATATGCCACCAATGGTAGCACCACGTGGCTTCAGTAACACTTACCGCTTGCCTTCCTATACCGACATCCCTGGCGAGCTGGGGAACCCGCCATATGCCATCAATGGTAGCACCACGTGGCTTCAGTAACACTTACCGCTTGCCTTCCTATACCGACATCCCTGGCGAGCTGGGGAACCCGCCATATGCCATCAATGGTAGCACCACGTGGCTTCAGTAACACTTACCGCTTGCCTTCCTATACCGACATCCCTGGCGAGCTGGGGAACCCGCCATATGCCATCAATGGTAGCACCACGTGGCTTCAGTAACACTTACCGCTTGCCTTCCTATACCGACATCCCTGGCGAGCTGGGGAACCCGCCATATGCCACCAATGGTAGCACCACGTGGCTTCAGTAACACTTACCGCTTGCCTTCCTATACCGACATCCCTGGCGAGCTGGGGAACCCGCCATATGCCACCAATGGTAGCACCACGTGGCTTCAGTAACACTTACCGCTTGCCTTCCTATACCGACATCCCTGGCGAGCTGGGGAACCTGCCATATGCCACCAATGGTAGCACCACGTGGCTTCAGTAACACTTACCGCTTGCCTTCCTATACCGACATCCCTGGCGAGCTGGGGAACCTGCCATATGCCATCAATGGTAGCACCACGTGGCTTCAGTAACACTTACCGCTTGCCTTCCTATACCGACATCCCTGGCGAGCTGGGGAACCTGCCATATGCCACCAATGGTAGCACCACGTGGCTTCAGTAACACTTACCGCTTGCCTTCCTATACCGACATCCCTGGCGAGCTGGGGAACCTGCCATATGCCACCAATGGTAGCACCACGTGGCTTCAGTAACACTTACCGCTTGCCTTCCTATACCGACATCCCTGGCGAGCTGGGGAACCTGCCATATGCCACCAATGGTAGCACCACGTGGCTTCAGTAACACTTACCGCTTGCCTTCCTATACCGACATCCCTGGCGAGCTGGGGAACCTGCCATATGCCACCAATGGTAGCACCACGTGGCTTCAGTAACACTTACCGCTTGCCTTCCTATACCGACATCCCTGGCGAGCTGGGGAACCTGCCATATGCCACCAATGGTAGCACCACGTGGCTTCAGTAACACTTACCGCTTGCCTTCCTATACCGACATCCCTGGCGAGCTGGGGAACCTGCCATATGCCACCAATGGTAGCACCACGTGGCTTCAGTAACACTTACCGCTTGCCTTCCTATACCGACATCCCTGGCGAGCTGGGGAACCCGCCATATGCCATCAATGGTAGCACCACGTGGCTTCAGTAACACTTACCGCTTGCCTTCCTATACCGACATCCCTGCCGAGCTGGGGAACCTGCCATATGCCACCAATGGTAGCACCACGTGGCTTCAGTAACACTTACCGCTTGCCTTCCTATACCGACATCCCTGGCGAGCTGGGGAACCTGCCATATGCCACCAATGGTAGCACCACGTGGCTTCAGTAACACTTACCGCTTGCCTTCCTATACCGACATCCCTGGCGAGCTGGGGAACCTGCCATATGCCACCAATGGTAGCACCACGTGGCTTCAGTAACACTTACCGCTTGCCTTCCTATACCGACATCCCTGGCGAGCTGGGGAACCTGCCATATGCCACCAATGGTAGCACCACGTGGCTTCAGTAACACTTACCGCTTGCCTTCCTATACCGACATCCCTGGCGAGCTGGGGAACCCGCCATATGCCATCAATGGTAGCACCACGTGGCTTCAGTAACACTTACCGCTTGCCTTCCTATACCGACATCCCTGGCGAGCTGGGGAACCCGCCATATGCCATCAATGGTAGCACCACGTGGCTTCAGTAACACTTACCGCTTGCCTTCCTATACCGACATCCCTGGCGAGCTGGGGAACCCGCCATATGCCATCAATGGTAGCACCACGTGGCTTCAGTAACACTTACCGCTTGCCTTCCTATACCGACATCCCTGGCGAGCTGGGGAACCCGCCATATGCCACCAATGGTAGCACCACGTGGCTTCAGTAACACTTACCGCTTGCCTTCCTATACCGACATCCCTGGCGAGCTGGGGAACCCGCCATATGCCACCAATGGTAGCACCACGTGGCTTCAGTAACACTTACCGCTTGCCTTCCTATACCGACATCCCTGGCGAGCTGGGGAACCTGCCATATGCCACCAATGGTAGCACCACGTGGCTTCAGTAACACTTACCGCTTGCCTTCCTATACCGACATCCCTGGCGAGCTGGGGAACCTGCCATATGCCATCAATGGTAGCACCACGTGGCTTCAGTAACACTTACCGCTTGCCTTCCTATACCGACATCCCTGGCGAGCTGGGGAACCTGCCATATGCCACCAATGGTAGCACCACGTGGCTTCAGTAACACTTACCGCTTGCCTTCCTATACCGACATCCCTGGCGAGCTGGGGAACCTGCCATATGCCACCAATGGTAGCACCACGTGGCTTCAGTAACACTTACCGCTTGCCTTCCTATACCGACATCCCTGGCGAGCTGGGGAACCTGCCATATGCCACCAATGGTAGCACCACGTGGCTTCAGTAACACTTACCGCTTGCCTTCCTATACCGACATCCCTGGCGAGCTGGGGAACCCGCCATATGCCACCAATGGTAGCACCACGTGGCTTCAGTAACACTTACCGCTTGCCTTCCTATACCGACATCCCTGGCGAGCTGGGGAACCTGCCATATGCCACCAATGGTAGCACCACGTGGCTTCAGTACCACTTACCGCTTGCCTTCCTATACCGACATCCCTGGCGAGCTGGGGAACCTGCCATATGCCACCAATGGTAGCACCACGTGGCTTCAGTAACACTTACCGCTTGCCTTCCTATACCGACATCCCTGGCGAGCTGGGGAACCCGCCATATGCCACCAATGGTAGCACCACGTGGCTTCAGTAACACTTACCGCTTGCCTTCCTATACCGACATCCCTGGCGAGCTGGGGAACCTGCCATATGCCACCAATGGTAGCACCACGTGGCTTCAGTAACACTTACCGCTTGCCTTCCTATACCGACATCCCTGGCGAGCTGGGGAACCCGCCATATGCCACCAATGGTAGCACCACGTGGCTTCAGTAACACTTACCGCTTGCCTTCCTATACCGACATCCCTGGCGAGCTGGGGAACCTGCCATATGCCACCAATGGTAGCACCACGTGGCTTCAGTAACACTTACCGCTTGCCTTCCTATACCGACATCCCTGGCGAGCTGGAGAACCCGCCATATGCCACCAATGGTAGCACCACGTGACCTCAATGGCACTTACCGCTTGCCTTCCTATACCGACATCCCTGGCGAGCTGGGGAACCTACCATATGCCACCAATGGTAGCACCACGTGGCTTCAGTAACACTTATCGCTTGCCTTCCTATACCGACATCCCCGGCGAGCTGGGGAACCTGCCATATGCCACCAATGGTAGCACCACGTGACCTCAGTAACACTTACCGCTTGCCTTCCTATACCGACATCCCTGGCGAGCTGGGGAACCTGCCATATGCCACCAATGGTAGCACCACGTGACCTCAGTAACACTTACCGCTTGCCTTCCTATACCGACATCCCCGGCGAGCTGGGGAACCTGCCATATGCCACCAATGGTAGCACCACGTGGCTTCAGTAACACTTATCGCTTGCCTTCCTATACCGACATCCCCGGCGAGCTGGGGAACCTGCCATATGCCACCAATGGTAGCACCACGTGACCTCAGTAACACTTACCGCTTGCCTTCCTATACCGACATCCCCGGCGAGCTGGGGAACCTGCCATATGCCACCAATGGTAGCACCACGTGGCTTCAGTAACACTTACCGCTTGCCTTCCTATACCGACATCCCCGGCGAGCTGGGGAACCTGCCATATGCCACCAATGGTAGCACCACGTGGCTTCAGTAACACTTATCGCTTGCCTTCCTATACCGACATCCCCGGCGAGCTGGGGAACCTGCCATATGCCACCAATGGTAGCACCACGTGGCTTCAGTAACACTTATCGCTTGCCTTCCTATACCGACATCCCCGGCGAGCTGGGGAACCTGCCATATGCCACCAATGGTAGCACCACGTGACCTCAGTAACACTTACCGCTTGCCTTCCTATACCGACATCCCCGGCGAGCTGGGGAACCTGCCATATGCCACCAATGGTAGCACCACGTGGCTTCAGTAACACTTACCGCTTGCCTTCCTATACCGACATCCCTGGCGAGCTGGGGAACCTGCCATATGCCACCAATGGTAGCACCACGTGACCTCAGTAACACTTATCGCTTGCCTTCCTATACCGACATCCCTGGCGAGCTGGGGAACCTGCCATATGCCACCAATGGTAGCACCACGTGACCTCAATGGCACTTACCGCTTGCCTTCCTATACCGACATCCCTGGCGAGCTGGGGAACCCGCCATATATGCCACCAATGGTAGCACCACGTGACCTCAATGGCACTTACCGCTTCTCCGTGACAACGATCTGTCAGACAGCTTTGGATGCGAGACTGCCGACATCTTTGCTAGTTTTTCGACTTTCGGTAGTGGGCTTCAAGTTTGTATCTGCAAACACGTATCCAACATATAGGCCTACATCGTACCAGAGAGCTTGAGAGTTCATATTGCGGTCGAAGTCTATTGTGAGCCAATAACAAAAAACTGTGTCTACGCAAAGCGCAGTGGCTCGAGTCGATGTCCCACATATGCAGTAGAGTCTGTTCAGTGTACGGGCGCGCTGATGGGTCTTTATGAACACTTACAGCAGGGTCGTCGTTGTTCGAGTTCTATTCAGTAGTTGACAATGAAATACATGACAATGAAATGCAAATATGTTCAATAATCAACGATATATTACAATAGTGTTATATATTAGTTATAGTTATACTTATGAATATTTACATAATTACGGTTATATTATCCCTAACTTGGCCCTCTTCTGTTTATAATATATATAAACGATATATCTAGAGCGAGTTCAATATGTAGTGCAATTATTTAGGCAGACGATACAACCCTTTCTAGCACAATTAGTACATTAGCGCCGAAAAGTAATATAAGTAGTGAAGTATTAAACCATGAACTTCCTCTGGTAAGCAATTGGCTTAAACTTAACCAACTATCTCTTAACGTTAAAAAAAACAAATTTATGTTATTTTATATGCCACAAAAGCTCGTACCGGAACTTTATATTGAAAATACCAAGCTAGAATGCGTTGATGACTTTGATTTTCTCGGATTGACCCTACATAAACATCTGAAATGGTCCAGTCACGGTTATAAAATTGCTTTCAAAATATCCAAGGTAGTTGGAGTTATGCAGCATCTAAAATATACCCTTCCTCAACATATTCTCCATTTTATCTCACTTGCAATACTGTACATAGCCTGGGGCCACCAAAGTGATCGATTGGAAAATATTCAGAAAAAAGCCATACGTGTCATAACAAAGAGTCATTATATTGCGCACACTGAACCCTTATTTAAGCGATTGAATCTCCTTAAAATAGACGACATTCATGAGTTAAAGGCTTTGAAGTTTTATTATAGGCCTTGCTGCATGATGATCTCCCTGTATATTGTATTACCTCTTTCCATTTTCCATTGGACCGACATGAGCATAACACCAGAAGTAAGCAAAATATGATTATACCCAGAAGTAAGCAAAATATGATTATACCTAGAACCAAGCACAAATTTGCCGAAAAATGCATCCGCTATTACTTAACCCTTTTAATAAACCAAACTTCAAAAGAGAATTTAACGAAGATATTTACTCATACAATAGCGGGATATTCAACCTATATCAAAAATAGACTTCTTGAGGTACTGTCTTGACTGTTTTAAAGTTAATTGTTATGTCTGCCAAAAAGAATTACGTTTTATCTAGTCCCACAACATATTATCCTTATTTCATATTTGTACTATCGAACTATAATGGTGTATCTCGGTAATTGTTAACTTCGTTAATTTGTCTTTATAGAGTCTTGTCCTCCGCTGTTTTTGTGTGTCAAGTCAAGTCAAGTCAAGTCAAATATCATTTATTCAAACCAAGTGTACAAAAAGAAAAAAAAGAAGAAAAAAAAACGGGATCCTGCATACATCAAGGCAAAAAAATAATAATAGTAATAAAAGAGGTAAAAGAAGAAAAGCAAAAAAGTATACACTTGGTTGGGGAGACTCCAACTAAAACCCTAGCTGGGTTGCTGGCGTTGGAGCCACCCAAATATCAAATAAGAAAAAATCGCTAAGCGGCATATAAACTTGAAAATAAATGATCCAACACGGGCCCACCACCACAACAATGTTGTGCGGTCAAAACAAATGCAGGAGGGCTACAGAATATAATGTCATAGTTATTAATTACAATAAAACACTCAAGACAATTGCACGCGGCAGGTATAACAGTGTGGAATATTACAGTTGTAAGAATATGTATTAACAATTAGGTGTTTAATATATTTTCAACACCCTTCTAAACTATGCGTATGAATTTTTTGAATAATTTGGCTTGGTTCATTATTGACGACTTCAACCAGACTACATCTAATACATTTCGTAACAAAGTCATGCTGAGCTCTAACGGTGGGAGCGTAGTTTTGGTAGCGAGTATAATGAGTATGCACGTCATGCACATTTCGGACCATGGGCAGTTTATAAAAATAGCCAGGTCTTCTAATTTCAGTAGATTTAGGCGCTTAAACAATGGTTCTGTATGTGCGCTATACCCACTCAAAGTAACAATGCGTATGGCTTTTTTTGCAGTTTACATAGTCTGTCTGCTTGATAACCCCAAGCTAAAATACCATAGTTTAAGTGCGGTAATATTAGAGTGTTATATATAGTCAATAGAATATGCTTAGGCAGGGTATATTTTAATTTGTTTAATATTCCAATTACCTTAGATATTTTACATGCGATTTTTTCGATATGACTGTGCCACTTCATGTGTTTATTTATGATTACACCCAGCAAATCAAAATTGTCTACATGCTCTAAAATAGTGTTGTTCATGTAAAGCTGGGGAATTTGCACTCTCTTTTGTGGCGTATGACATACCATAAACTTACATTTGTTAGGGTTTAAAGACAGTCGGTTTATATTTAACCAGTCGCATATTTTAGACAGTTCATTATTTAATATATCGCTGCAGTCTAGGGCAGTGGAATCCTTCATAATGGGCCTTAGAGTATTCAATAAACTGGTATCGTCCGCATAAATGATAAATTTAAAGAGGGTACTGGCGGAGACGGTATCGTTGATATATATTATAAATAAGAGGAGGCCAAGAATTGAACCCTGCGGGACCCCTGTTGTTATAAGAGAAAGATCTGAATCGCTATTTTCAATATGGACGTACTGCTTACGATCTTTAAATAACTAGTTAAAAGCTGACCTGCGTTTCCCGAGACCCCATAGTGGTCTAATTTTTGTAAGAGAATACTATGATTAATCGTGTCAAACGCTTTGGAGAGATGTGTGCCTCGCCTATCATGCGCACATCACGTATTTAAGTGTTACTTATAAGACCTTACATTACCTTTTATAACAATGGGAACAGTCAGCTACAACTACTATTACAGTAGGCCTACTTGCGGTATAGACAAATCTCGATTGACTACGGGTATCTATGCAATTCATAATCCCATTAACCTAACTTCAATGCAACAATTATTAACAGAATTAATCATACAAAAGTCAGTACTGGATATAGACAAAAAAGACTTGCTTTTTAAACCAGCTACGCAACGCAAACGAAACGAAAGGAATAACACGGCCACAGAACCAGCTGGGATTCGAACCCTCCACCTTACGGTCTGCCGAGAATGCTCACAAACACCAAGTCTACTGCTACCCTACATGTACATACATTGCGCAGGTATAAGTGATTTCTGTAAGTTTGCTGCATATTCTTCTATCTTCTGTTCTCAGTGCGCAATGACTGGTACATAGGATACCTGTGCAATCATTGGTACATAGGATACCTGTGCAATCATTGGTACGTAGGATACCTGTGCAATCCTTGGTACGTAGGCTATCTGTGCAATCACTGGTCCATGCAATTACTATACCTATCAAAAGCTTGTCCACAGGACTAAGCTGGTCATGAAAACACAATCAATGCTTATTAGTGATCTATAATATTAATTATAGACTGCGACCTGCGTGATTTGTTGCAATCCATGAATAAGCGCTTAATGTACCTGTCCTCGTTATTAACTTCGACATGAACAGCGTCATGGAATCATGCCTTTATATCCATATAAAGTCGTAAATGTGAGCCGCGTGTTGGGTGGCACGGGACGAACCTTTTAACCTGACATATTGTGCCAACAATCTCTACCTGAGGGTCTGTTGTTAATAGGCATTTTGCCAGATTCTCATACTCTGAGCAAGGTCATCATAACCCTACATTACGGATTCTTGATAACAATACTGACGCATCTCGAACCCTAGCACGTGCATTTCATGGCATAAGCTATCCGACCCCGGCCAGTTCCTTGTTCCGGCGTTTTATTATTTTTGGGCGTTTTTTTGGGGGAGGGGCTCAACTTAGCCTTCATATTCCAAAAATCAAAGTCCAGTCGGACAGTGTTATTACGACGTCTTAGAGGTGGTGCGCCTTAACGCCGCGCCCCTTCGGTAACCTCCCCCCCCCCCCCCCCCGCCCCCTCGCCCCACCCCGTCCCATCCTCCTCCTCACTCGTACTGACATTCACCTCTGAATAAGATAAGAAAACTAAATCGGAAATTTATAATGCGCTGGAGAAGGCGGGGACAAAATGTGTTTATGTCGAATCCGGACAAAGAGAACGATGTTTTGGCTTAAGATACCTGCAGCTTGGCCCCGAGCTTGGCCCGAAAAGAAAGCCTGTTAGCCATGCAAGCCACATAAAACACATGAAAGATGCCATGGTTTGCATAATAAAAAATAACTTCAAGGTAATATTCGACCGTGCTGGGCTGCCGACCAGAATTGGAAATCCATTTTACAGCGTAAGACAGTCTGCATAATACAATATCACTTGGGATAACTGGATATATTCTACCGGTTCTGCGAGGCTTGATGTGCGACAAAACGTAGCACCCAGGCAGGCCAATACCACAGAGTGAACCCTCTTTATATTATCTACTCTGTGCCAGCATTGAGTAATTTGTGACCACTATATCTGTCTTCCTCTTTTATGCCCTTGCCTCCAGACGGATTTAAGGTTGAACTCGACTGTAAACACTAAATACAGTTATCAGGCGCTTTTACACGTAGTTTCGTATTGAATTTTGTGCCGAGATTCTTAAGGTTTGTTATTCCTCTCGCCACCAAACTAAATGGCTTTCAGGTAAATTGACGCGTAAAACAAACATGAAGATATTAGCCAAACGCTCGCCTTGTGCCTTCTCGTCAAGTTTTGTGAGTGAATGCTAATTAAATTGGTCTGGTAAATCAAATTGTTGTAGCGCCCACGACATCATTGTGGGGGAACCTCGTGACTTGGGAGGCGACGGGCAAAGGGTTATTATAGTCCTATCTCGGCATACGCTTTCATGGACTAATCGGGCAAGATGGAAGGAAAAAAAACCATCGTCCGCAGACTCCATCGCCCCTGTAATTGCGTGCTTAGTGCGTGACTGCAGTTACATCACCAGTTAATTAGAATTAAATAACATCTTCCCTGTGCTAAGCTAATGAATAGCGAAGGCTGTCCGTACGTTCCTCGCAGCTTTCCACCCCCCCCCCACGCCTTGCACCGCCCCCTTCCTCCTCCCACCCCCAACCATCAACACATGCCACAGACACGCCCGCGTGAGTCGATGGGATGTGACGGGGGTGCTGATGGCCAGTCGCTGACCCTCGCGGCCTTGGCTACCCACTCTGGGACACTGGGACCCACACAGCTAATTTACCCCTGGAGGAGAGAATCAACTCACCGTTTGGGGCTTAATGACCTCCCTGGATTGCTCACAAATATTTCATGAATATAAATAGACTGCATGGTCAATGTTTCGCTAAATAGAAAGATTCTGGAGTTATTGCCTAGAATATATTGGCAAATGCCTCCATACACAGATACATGCCCTTCATATGAACAACATTGTGAAACCTGTATATGGAGCTTTATGGGGACTATATTTCACAGTTTATTTCCAGTTGTATGTAAATGCCAGTGCAAGATATGTGACAATTCCTCTTTTTGACATTGTTGACACCTTGTTTTGCAACTTTGTAAAGAAAGCTGTACAATTTCTTACCATGATCGTCATTGTAAGTAAATACAGCATCAGTTACTGTAACTTACCTACGGATGGGTGTGAGGCTAATACCTCATAGCTAAGAGAGGGGGAGGGTACCTTCTCTGAATCGCACTTGGCGCGAAAAAAAATCGCGAATATCGAGGAATTCGCACACTGCTGTCACGGAGAGCGGTAAATGGCGAAAGGGGCTTCGCGTTGAACCCGGAGTTGTACGGAAAACGATACCCAAAAATTGCCAACTACTAATCGCGAATCTCCAAGAATTCCTGGATGCCAATCGCGGAGACCGGTAAAGGTACCCCCTCCCCCCCCCCCCCCCCACGCGCTCAACTAAGATGCTGTGGAATAACAGCTGCAGCTGAAATCACTATCAATGTAAACAAGAATTTACATGAACTTTGTATGCTACCATTTCGGTGATTACACTATTTGTGAAAGCGACATCGATGTAAAGAACCTACTTGTCAGATACGTATTATGAGTTTAATATGGTCGACTCCATCAAATCATGCATTCGTGTTATTGCACGGCGGGGGCCGCCCCGATAGTGGCTTAGTGCGGTGGCATTCACCGCTCTGGCCACCTGAGAGCCTAACGGCACGTGGATCAGTGGTTCGCGCCCCGCTGTGGCAATGTCTGTGTGGTCGCGGAAAAAAATATCTCCCGGTTTTATTGTAATGTAATATAGTATGTCCTGATTTAAGAGGGGTACATCACCTTTGTTCAGGAAACCACAATCGAAGTTTTTAACAGCTGGTATATGGTATGGATCGTGGCTCTACCCACATTGGATATGTCACTGAATGAAACAACCCTTGCTCCATAATTTTTCGCTTATCTCTTTATCGCTTCATGTCAACTTGTTTCTGTTTCAGCCATGAATTCCCTCTCGTTTATCCTCGGCGCCTCAGTCCTGTTGATGATGTCATCACAAGTCACGTGGTCGGTCTCGGTGGGCTCGCCGCCCGAAGACACCGACCACGAGGCCGCCGTGCTGGCCAAGCGCTCATCCAGGTCACTGAGGCAGCTCTTGCAACCAGAACAGAAAGCGGTCAGTATGACGAATTACATCTAGACGTTTTGGTGAAAATAGTCAGTAAGGAACCCATCTTGTGTGAGGCAT
The DNA here is from genome assembly GCA_964019135.1 of Arenicola marina. Taxonomy (NCBI): domain Eukaryota; kingdom Metazoa; phylum Annelida; class Polychaeta; family Arenicolidae; genus Arenicola; species Arenicola marina. The sequence goes on along the minus strand of OZ025248.1, from coordinate 49,711,935 downwards.
ATATTATACTATGCAGCAGAATGGACCTGTCGGAAAATGCCATCTATAGATACATAAATTGTCGCCCCTTAGAATGAAGATTTCAATGGAAGAAGGCATCGATTTCTTGAAGCCAACACGATCATAAGTATTAGAAAGTAAATTTTATAAATTCGTTGAAGGTCTTCGTATACAAGTGAACATTTCCGTATAAAGCATTTTTTGTGTGTGAATGTATGAGAAATAGATTTTTCAAAGATTAGTGTAAGTTTCTAGAATTCTACAAGATGCTACCTTCAGAGCAATATTAGCTGTCATTTAATGGAGTTCATTGATAACGTGTTTCCTTCATTAAGCCATGTTGTTCCTTACCGTTGCAGTGTTTATGGCAGATGGACTCGTGCAACCCCTTTGAGGACCGGTGCTGCCCAGGAATGACATGCTCCAACATCATAGGCGGCTGGTGTTTTAAGGGCATCGAGAAGTGCATCTGCCGACCGGGTAGATACGCCGAGGGGTCGTAATCTGTGGACGAGGAATGCACCCATCGCTCTGATCAATACCGCATATATGGCAGAAACTGAACTTGCGGAGACCGCCTGGTGGTTTAGTAGGATGGCGGTGCGAGCGGTGGGGTCTCGCATATCTTCTCGTGTTTACATGTTAGCGGCGAGAGCCCTGGGAGGCAATAAAGATGTTTTTCTGTATATGGCTTATATTGGCCATATATGCTCCGGCCCACCCTTCCTGCTGTCTTTCACCTTTCAAGTCTCGCTTGCAGTCTCGGTGGATCCTCTCTGCCTTGCATACCCTACTTAATCCCGTGATAAATGATGACGTGTGGAGGACAGAATTCTAATGATCCCCGTTGCTCGGCGTTTACACCAGGGGGCGCTGACTGTAGGTCTACATAATGGTAATATGTGCCAAGCATGTCTATCACTTACCAGCGTCTCTTAGCTCCGCGCTCAGCAATAATTGCATTCTTGGTCACGGCGACAGTTCGCGAGTCGCCAAGAGATGAATACACAGAGAGAGAGGCTCATAGTGGCAACAATGGTAGACAGGAAGTACGTCGTAAAAAGGCTATCCACGGTCTTGGTGTCTTGGCGCCTTTACTGACTCGCTTTTGTCTCCTGAACTTCTTTCCTTTGTTGATAAAGAAGCCGTGGGATGTTGAATCCAATGGGTCTCCAAGCCTCTGAAATGATAAAACGCATTGCAAGCACCGGCGTGGACATTGAGTGTTGCTCAAGTCGGACTCACGACACACAGTGGGGTTTGCTGGGATGTCTCGACTCTGACACCTGCTGAAGAATTAGTCACGTTTCGATAAAAGAAGATATGATTAATTCAGTTACGTTTATGTCATGCGCATGTATATGAAATGCATATATATATAGCTGTTGCAGCGTGAATGATGTACCACAGTTGATCATAAGTAACAAATGTTGTTCCTATAAGCCTCTTGGTCCGCCGCGCGCGCGTGCGCAGCTAACAAAGCCACGTTGATACCACGTGGTTTCCACGTGGAAGTATCGTGGTCGTCACGTAAAATTTCCACGAGGAAACCACGTTTTTTTGTATGGTTCCTTTCACGTGGAAACCACGTTACATTGGGACGTGGTAAAGCATGATAATACAACGTTTGTACCACGTGGTATTTGTAACGTTTACGAACGACCACCCCATATCAATCGTTGAAATCCTCTCATAAAATACTAATCAATGAAACCACTGTGAACTTTTGTTTTTATTGGCCATGTTTATTAATGGTTATACTGCAATAAACAGCAGTCTACAGCGATACACTGGCTAATTAGAGTCAGAAGACACTGGATGTACGTGGTTGCTTCCCCAGATATACTGCAGTCAACAGCAGTCTACGGCGATACACAGGCTAATTAGAGTAAGAAAACACTGGCTGTGGTTGCCTCCTCAGTTATACAGCACTCAACAGCAATACACAGGCTAATCAGAAAACACTGCTTATGGTCGCGTCCTCAGTATACAGCAGTCAACAGCAGTCAACAGCGATACACTGGCTAATTAGAGTCAGAAAACACTGGCTGTACGTGGTTGCTTCCTCAGTTATACTGCAGTCAACAGCAGTCTACAGCAATACACAGGCTAATCAGAAAACACTGCTTGTGGCCGCGTCCTCAATTATACTGCAGTCAACAGCAGTCTACAGCGATACACTGGCTAATTAAGAGTCAGCAAACACTGGCTGTACGTGGTTGCTTCCTCAGTTATACTGCAGTCAACAGCAGTCTACAGCAATACACAGGCTAATCAGAAAACACTGCTTGTGGTCGCGTCCTCAGTTACACAGCAGTCTACACCGCTACGCAGGCTAATCAGAGTCAGAAACTGGCTGTGGTTGCTTCCTCAATGACCTTTCCTCAGTTATACTGCAGTCAACAGCAGTCTGCAGCAATACACAGGCTAATCAGAAAACACTGCTTGTGGTCGCGTCCTCAGTTACACAGCAGTCTACACCGCTACGCAGGCTAATCAGAGTCAGAAACTGGCTGTGGTTGCTTCCTCAATGACCTTTCCTCAGTTATACTGCAGTCAACAGCAGTCTGCAGCAATACACAGGCTAATCAGAAAACACTGCTTGTGGTCGCGTCCTCAGTTACACAGCAGTCTACACCGCTACGCAGGCTAATCAGAGTCAGAAACTGGCTGTGGTTGCTTCCTCAATGACCTTTCCTCAGTTATACTGCAGTCAACAGCAGTCTGCAGCAATACACAGGCTAATCAGAAAACACTGCTTGTGGCCGCGTCCTCAATTATACTGCAGTCAACAGCAGTCTACAGCGATACACTGGCTAATTAAGAGTCAGCAAACACTGGCTGTACGTGGTTGCTTCCTCAGTTATACTGCAGTCAACAGCAGTCTACAGCAATACACAGGCTAATCAGAAAACACTGCTTGTGGTCGCGTCCTCAGTTACACAGCAGTCTACACCGCTACGCAGGCTAATCAGAGTCAGACACTGGCTGTGGTTGCTTCCTCAATGACCTTTCCTCAGTTATACTGCAGTCAACAGCAGTCTGCAGCAATACACAGGCTAATCAGAAAACACTGCTTGTGGTCGCGTCCTCAGTTACACAGCAGTCTACACCGCTACGCAGGCTAATCAGAGTCAGACACTGGCTGTGGTTGCTTCCTCAATGACCTTTCCTCAGTTATACTGCAGTCAACAGCAGTCTGCAGCAATACACAGGCTAATCAGAAAACACTGCTTGTGGTCGCGTCCTCAGTTACACAGCAGTCTACACCGCTACGCAGGCTAATCAGAGTCAGAAACTGGCTGTGGTTGCTTCCTCAATGACCTTTCCTCAGTTATACTGCAGTCAACAGCAGTCTGCAGCAATACACAGGCTAATCAGAAAACACTGCTTCTGGTCGCGTCCTCAGTTACACAGCAGTCTACACCGCTACGCAGGCTAATCAGAGTCAGAAACTGGCTGTGGTTGCTTCCTCAATGACCTTTCCTCAGTTATACTGCAGTCAACAGCAGTCTGCAGCAATACACAGGCTAATCAGAAAACACTGCTTGTGGTCGCGTCCTCAGTTACACAGCAGTCTACACCGCTACGCAGGCTAATCAGAGTCAGAAACTGGCTGTGGTTGCTTCCTCAATGACCTTTCCTCAGTTATACTGCAGTCAACAGCAGTCTGCAGCAATACACAGGCTAATCAGAAAACACTGCTTGTGGTCGCGTCCTCTGTTACACAGCAGTCTACACCGCTACGCAGGCTAATCAGAGTCAGAAACTGGCTGTGGTTGCTTCCTCAATGACCTTTCCTCAGTTATACTGCAGTCAACAGCAGTCTGCAGCAATACACAGGCTAATCAGAAAACACTGCTTGTGGTCGCGTCCTCAGTTACACAGCAGTCTACACCGCTACGCAGGCTAATCAGAGTCAGAAACTGGCTGTGGTTGCTTCCTCAATGACCTTTCCTCAGTTATACTGCAGTCAACAGCAGTCTGCAGCAATACACAGGCTAATCAGAAAACACTGCTTGTGGTCGCGTCCTCAGTTACACAGCAGTCTACACCGCTACGCAGGCTAATCAGAGTCAGAAACTGGCTGTGGTTGCTTCCTCAATGACCTTTCCTCAGTTATACTGCAGTCAACAGCAGTCTGCAGCAATACACAGGCTAATCAGAAAACACTGCTTGTGGTCGCGTCCTCTGTTACACAGCAGTCTACACCGCTACGCAGGCTAATCAGAGTCAGAAACTGGCTGTGGTTGCTTCCTCAATGACCTTTCCTCAGTTATACTGCAGTCAACAGCAGTCTGCAGCAATACACAGGCTAATCAGAAAACACTGCTTGTGGTCGCGTCCTCAGTTACACAGCAGTCTACACCGCTACGCAGGCTAATCAGAGTCAGAAACTGGCTGTGGTTGCTTCCTCAATGACCTTTCCTCAGTTATACTGCAGTCAACAGCAGTCTGCAGCAATACACAGGCTAATCAGAAAACACTGCTTGTGGTCGCGTCCTCAGTTACACAGCAGTCTACACCGCTACGCAGGCTAATCAGAGTCAGAAACTGGCTGTGGTTGCTTCCTCAATGACCTTTCCTCAGTTATACTGCAGTCAACAGCAGTCTGCAGCAATACACAGGCTAATCAGAAAACACTGCTTGTGGTCGCGTCCTCAGTTACACAGCAGTCTACACCGCTACGCAGGCTAATCAGAGTCAGAAACTGGCTGTGGTTGCTTCCTCAATGACCTTTCCTCAGTTATACTGCAGTCAACAGCAGTCTGCAGCAATACACAGGCTAATCAGAAAACACTGCTTGTGGTCGCGTCCTCTGTTACACAGCAGTCTACACCGCTACGCAGGCTAATCAGAGTCAGAAACTGGCTGTGGTTGCTTCCTCAATGACCTTTCCTCAGTTATACTGCAGTCAACAGCAGTCTGCAGCAATACAGATGTGGCCTCCCAGCATCAACAAATAGGAAGTCTGTAAATATATATAACAAAGTTACCTTAAAATGAATGCCGGGAAGATTTATGATAAGTGTTTTTTAAAGTTACCGCCGTTAATATTTATATCACAGTGTCTTTAAAATCAATATTTTATAATATTTAATAACGAGGTTACCTTAAACTATGTAAAGTAAATAGGTCAATCAAGGTGTTAATTAATAACTCTGTAAAACCCCAAAACGAGGTCAAAACATACCAATTGCTTTCGGTACGGCCTATCGTCTAGCTTGGGGCAGAGCCTGCATGCCAAGTCCTCCGGACTTTCCATCGTCGATTCCCACCCGCCTTGAACTTGCTAGGCCCGCTGCAGTCGCAGGACTTCCGCAAGTGTTTCCTCGATCCCTTGGAACCGTTGGAGAAGTCTCGTTTGGAATGCTGAAAGAATATATCAGTAGTCCCAGGTTGGCCTGTGTGCCTGAGATCAGTTTCAGCAAATCATCTGCCGCTGCATGTTTGATACCATGTTCGCATGTTTATCCATGATGTAATGACTTCATTCATAGCACATTCATTTTCATCTTCAGACGAGGTAGAATAGACTGGTTGTTCGTCCAGGATATCCCAGATATCAGGTTCTGGTGTAACTTGATTTGGGCCCTCTAAGTCATCAAGGTTCTCATTTGAGTGATCAGTGTCATTATGGTCTAACCCTGCGTCACAATGAGAGTCTCGCGCTCCTTGATCACTATCACTGGATATAGTTTCCCTTTCTTCTGCATCCTTACCAACTTGTGATACAGCTCTCTTGGCGGAAACCCACTTCTTGTTGTAGCGCATACAACGCTTCTTCTTATTCATGTTTTTGTTAATGCAAAAAGAAACAACAAAACACAATGTTACTATGGCAAATCTTATTGAAAAATTCAACATTCCAATGAAAACAGCTAATCAAGTGGGTTATAGTTCTTAGTTTTATTAGTAAAAACCTTATTTAAATATCAAGGAACATTGAACATCTGCTACAACAAAAATTAAGCAGACATATTCATGTGTCCAGAACACCATCTTGAACTACTGGTAAAGCTCAGATATTCATGCTTGCGAATTTGGACAAATATACCTCATGCAATACAAGGTCCCATCAAATTTGTATAAAGTACTGTTCTTCATTATTATCATTATCTTATTATAAATTAATATATGTATATGCGCATGCGATTATTTGATGATTAGCCATGTTTACAAATCATTGAGGCTGGCACAATAAAATAACAACAAAATAAAAATATAATTATATGTCTAAATATTGATGGAAGCCATGGGATAAGGTATCTATAGGAGTCAGAGGGGTAGGGATCCGAGGGACTAATTTTTTTCTTTCTTTCTTTCTTTGTTTATTTCATATCAGACAAAAGACATTGTACATAGCATTCAAGATGTTTCATCATACTAACACAGTAATCCGTGCATGGAACTAATTATTAGGTGGGAGAAGGGTATGTGGAATGGGGTGTCTATAGACGCCAGAACAATTGGAAGGGACTATAGGCGAGAGAAGGGTGGGAAGGGATTAACCAGCGAGAGGGGGAGGGGGGGGGGATGTATAGGCGTCAGGGTATTAGCCAGGATTAATTTTTTACCAGCCACAGTTTCGACTGGCCAGAAAAAGCTTGGTAAACCCAAACAACAAGGTACCAGCCTATCAGGTTGTCACATTTTGTGCTCGCAATTTACAATTCAAAAGCAGCAGTTTTCACAGTAAAATAGTAGTGAGTATTGTGCTATTCATCGAGACATTGTGACCAAAAAGGCCTTTTCTTGGTGGGTAAACAGCCAATGAGCGCCTGCCTGCCTGAAAACAGCCCCGCCTATCCGGTAGGCAGGTTTAGTCTTTGGCTAATACCCTGCGTCAGAGAGCTGGGGAATCAACTTGGTGGGGGAGGGATGTAATGGGGTGTCTATGGATACCAGAGGGGTGTTGGGAAGGGACTAGGCTGGAGATGGTTGAGATGAGGTAGATGTAGGTCCGAGAGGGGTGGGGAGAGACTAGGCGGGAGATGGGGTATATGTAGGTCCGAGAGGGGTGGGGAGAGACTAGGCGGGAGATGGGGTATATGTAGGTCCGAGAGGGGTGGGGAGAGACTAGGCAGGAGATGGGGTATATGTAGGTCCGAGAGGGGTGGGGAGAGACTAGGCAGGAGATGGGGTATATGTAGGTCCGAGAGGGGTGGGGAGAGACTAGGCAGGAGATGGGGTATATGTAGGTCCGAGAGGGGTGGGGAGAGACTAGGCAGGAGATGGGGTATATGTAGGTCCGAGAGGGGTGGGGAGAGACTAGGCAGGAGATGGGGTATATGTAGGTCCGAGAGGGGTGGTGAGAGACTAGGCGGGAGATGGGGTATATGTAGGTCCGAGAGGGGTGGGGAGAGACTAGGCGGGAGATGGGGTATATGTAGGTCCGAGAGGGGTGGGGAGAGACTAGGCAGGAGATGGGGTATATGTAGGTCCGAGAGGGGTGGTGAGAGACTAGGCGGGAGATGGGGTATATGTAGGTCCGAGAGGGGTGGGGAGAGACTAGGCAGGAGATGGGGTATATGTAGGTCCGAGAGGGGTGGGGAGAGACTAGGCAGGAGATGGGGTATATGTAGGTCCGAGAGGGGTGGGGAGAGACTAGGCGGGAGATGGGGTATATGTAGGTCCGAGAGGGGTGGGGAGAGACTAGGCAGGAGATGGGGTATATGTAGGTCCGAGAGGGGTGGTGAGAGACTAGGCGGGAGATGGGGTATATGTAGGTCCGAGAGGGGTGGAGAGAGACTAGGCGGGAGATGGGGTATATGTAGGTCCGAGAGGGGTGGGGAGAGACTAGGCAGGAGATGGGGTATATGTAGGTCCGAGAGGGGTGGGGAGAGACTAGGCAGGAGATGGGGTATATGTAGGTCCGAGAGGGGTGGGGAGAGACTAGGCGGGAGATGGGGTATATGTAGGTCCGAGAGGGGTGGGGAGAGACTAGGCGGGAGATGGGGTATATGTAGGTCCGAGAGGGGTGGGGAGAGACTAGGCAGGAGATGGGGTATATGTAGGTCCGAGAGGGGTGGTGAGAGACTAGGCGGGAGATGGGGTATATGTAGGTCCGAGAGGGGTGGAGAGAGACTAGGCGGGAGATGGGGTATATGTAGGTCCGAGAGGGGTGGGGAGAGACTAGGCAGGAGATGGGGTATATGTAGGTCCGAGAGGGGTGGGGAGAGACTAGGCAGGAGATGGGGTATATGTAGGTCCGAGAGGGGTGGGGAGAGACTAGGCAGGAGATGGGGTATATGTAGGTCCGAGAGGGGTGGGGAGAGACTAGGCAGGAGATGGGGTATATGTAGGTGCCGCAGGGTTTGGGAGGGAACATGCATTTCCACTTGCCAGTACAACATACGCTGCACAGTGGTATAAGCGATGCAATTTATGTTAACTTAAAAGTATTTGTTCAGCTAGACTTTAATTTAAATGTTCATATATAAACGATGACTCTGGGGTAAAGTGACTATGGCCGTATAGCAGAATGGCAGGATATCAGATTTCCCGATGCCTCTGGTTCAGACTGGATCACACAATGTAGGGCCCCAGAGGGGCTTTTTCGACACGGCGACACGGCGATTTTTAAAATCGACAACGCGGCATTGGTGTTGTCTTAGAATCGACATGCGACATAAGACTTAGCGACACGCGACATGGAACTTTTCTTAAAATCGACACGCGACATGGACCTTTTCTTAAAATCGACACACGACATGGACCTTTTCTTAAAATCGACACGCGACATGGCTACCCCCCCTCAGAGGCCCTAATGTGCATGCAGGAGGCACTGACAGACAATAATTATAGAGACTTAGGGGCAGCATAAGGGGGAGGGTAATGGTGTGGCTCCTAAGGTTACAGCTGGAAGGGGGGGGGGGTGGATGGCAGCAATATCTACATATATCCACAGTATGTGAAAAGGTGTATAGGGGGACGTCACTTCTGACTGTCCACAGGTGGCAAGGATAGTTTGGGTTTGACGGTTCGTAGAATTGTTGATAAATATTGGACTTTTGGAGCAAGAGACTAATTTGTTCTACTACTGCTATAGTGGAAATTTATGTGCAAAGATTCAGAAAAATTAATTATTACTGCCAGCCCAATGTCTTGAAAAATGTAAACGAGGTCAGAGTTGCCTACCTCAACGCTATTGGCCAGAGCAGGTCACATCATTCTCTGAATGCTGGGATTCATAGCTAAACCTCAGCTGTAACTATTTATTCTGGTTTAACCAGCAATTACTTGCAACCATCTGATCATTAAGTGTAACGACTGCCGATCCAAAAGACAATATTAACCATAGGCGCTCAGATCAGTTGATACGAAGCTAGTCCCATATGAGACAGTTGTTGCTCCCAACAACGTCACATGGGGCTAATACGAAGATAGTCCTGCAAGCAAGCCGCTGTGGCTACCGCGAACAGCGTCTTGCTTCCAAGCGCACCCCGCTCATTAGCAGAGCGAAGCGACGACAACACCCGGGACTATTTGCATCGCTTACTTGAATCTACACATTGTACAGCGCTCTATTACCAATATAACTTCTAGGAAAAGGTATTAGCGTCTAATTTTGCGCGGTAGAATTGTTGTCAGACGTTCTGGAGCGCGAGAAACAACAACTTTGCACCAGTAACAACCGAAAACGAATCAAGCTCCGCCATGTTTGCAGTTGCACTTCCTGCCAAGAAGCGGTGCACACTAACGTACAAATTGTGTGCTCGCCGTAACTGAAAGAGACTCCCCGCTGACTCCGTGCCGCGGGGTCCCCGGCGTGATGAATAGTATGAACGGGGTTGATGGGGTACCCCCCCAAATGTAACTAAAATTTCCAGACGTTCTCTTCTAATTTTGGTTTACATATGAAATGTGGGTTTTGTGGATTTACTTTTTTTAGGAATATTTTATTTCTGAAGGTGTATTTTGATGAAAAATATCCTCCCCCCCCCCCCCCCCCGCCTCCCGCGGGAATAAAGGTAGCTGACTGTCGGAATGGGATCAATTGCTACTTTTCCGGCATTTTCCAAAGGTGGATTCTCGTCTTAACCGTTAATTCCCCAATTAGTGAGAGCAGGGGCTGACACAGGGGCGGGAGTCCTCACCCGCCCGCTTTTCTGAAACGTCCCTAAGCAACAATGAGTGTGGTGCCCCCCGCCTGTTTGTACTGGATCCCCTACTTTGTTGGTATCAAGCTCGGCAGGTGGGGACAGGGGGCGGGTGGGGGCTAGGCAAGACTGACAAGCGTAACTTCGGCGTACGTCGGAAGCTGAAATTACGTACTCCCTGCGTTGAACCAAGAATTGCACAAACAACATGCAGTTGGCCGTTACCGTTGGCCCGTGCATGCTTCACTGTCACCGTGATGGGCCTGGGCCGGGGCCGGGGCCGCCGCTGGGCTCTGGGAAGGGGGGGTACCTAATTCATTGCTCGGTTGGGGGGGGGGGTCCGCGGTTAAGGCCCCCCCCCAGCGGCTCGGTCGGGGTTTTACCATCGAAATTCGCTCGGTCGGGGCGTTTTAATTTTTCGCGGCAACCCGTCTATGAACGCACATTTTCAGAGCCCCCCCCCCCCCCCCCCCCGCCTACCACCCCGGTCACAAGTTTTTAAACATCGGCTCAATAGGGATATCTTTTTCATTACAAATATCCACTCTCTCAGGCATCAAGGCACCCAACGGAACCCTCCCACCAACTTTGTATACAAGGCATCCCCTCCCCCCCCCCCCCCCGGCCGCCGGGTACTGACGGTTTAAAATAATATTATATTATTTATCAAGAACTGGTTAAAAGAAAGACAACACAATTTTAATGTAAGAGCCGAAAGAAGTGTAGACCTCCTCCCCCCCCCCACCCCCCCGCCCCCCCCCCCCCCCTACTGCCCTTCGGAAGTCAAGTTGATGAGTAGGCCGGGAACCAGCCAACGAACCTATTTGCTTCACTGGCTGGTTGCCAGCGAAGTAATCAAGTGACCGTAAGGCGCCACCTCGAGGCTAAGAATGAACCAAAAGCCCTGGGTCCGATCCCAGTTTGGGAGGCCGTAAGAGGGGAGGGGTAGTTGCCTGGGTGGGGCGGGGGTATTGACCGGTGGGGAATTGTCTGGGGGGGAGGGGGGCAAATTATCTGGGGGGAGTTGGCCGGGGGGAAATATTCGGGAGGGACTTATCCTTGTGGTTCGGGGGGAAATTGCGGTCGGGGGGGAGTGGTCTCGGGTGGGGGGGGGTCGTGGGGGAATTGACCGGGAGGGAATTGTCCGGGCCGGGGGAGTTGTCCTGCTCCCGTATCGTGTATCAGCTGTCAGTAATAATGACAAACAAGAGATCCGAAAGTTTCCGGGTTATGGCTCCGGGCTATGCCTCTGGGCTCGGGGCTATGCCTCTGGGCTCCGAGCTATGCCTCTGGGCTTCGGGCTATGCCTCTGGGCTCCGGGTTACGGCTCCGGTCGCCGGCTATGTCTCCGGGCGTCGGGCTATGGTTCCGGGCTCCGGGGTATGGCACTCGGTGCCGGAATACGGCTCGGGGCTCCGGGCTCCAGGCTATGGCGCGGGGCTCCGGGCTATGGCTCTGGTCTACGGGCTAAGGCTCTGGGCGTTGGCCTATGGGTGTCGGTGCCTGGCCATGGCTCCGGGCTCCGAGCTATGCCTCTGGGCTCCGGGCTATGGCTCACGTCGCCGGCTATGTCTCCGGGGGTGGGGCTATGGCGCGGGGCTCCGGGTTATGGCTCCGGTCGCCGGCTATGTCTCCGGGCGTCGGGCTATGGTTCCGGGCTCCGGGGTATAGCTCTCGGTGCCGGAATACGGCTCGGGGCTCCGGGCTCCAGGCTGTGGCGCGGGGCTCCGGGCTACGGCTCTGGTCTACGGGCTAAGGCTCTGGGCGTTGGGCTATGGGTGTCGGTGCTGAGCCACGGCTCGGGGCTCAGGGCTATTATGCCCCTTGGCCTCCGGGCTATACATGGCTCAGTGCTCCGAGCTATGGCTCTTGGTGCCGGACTATGGCCCCGGGCTCCGGGCTATGCATGGCTCTGTGCTCCAGGCTATGCATGGCTCAGTGCGCCGGGCTATGGCTATCGGTGCCGGACTATGGCTCCGGGCTCCAGGCTATGGCGCGGGGCTCCGGGCCATGGCACTAGGCGTTGGGCTATGGGTGTCGGGGCCTGGCCATGGCTCCGGGCTTCGGGCTATGCCTCTGGGCTCCGGGCTATAGCTCACGTCGCCGGCTATTTCTCCGGGCTCCGGGCTGTGGCTCTGGGCGTTGGGTTATGGGTGTCGGTGCCGCGCTATGGCTCGGGGTTCCGGACTGTGGCTTTGAGCGGTGGGCTGGGGCTCCAGTCGCCGGGCTATGGCTCCGGAGCTGTGGCTCGGGGCGTTTGCCTATGGCTCTCGGTGGCGGGCTATGACTGGGCGCTGGGCTCCGGACCGTATGGGTCTGAGCACTGGGCTATGGCTCCGGGCGCGGGCTATGGCTCCGGGCGCTGGACAATGGTTCCGTGCGCTGCGCTAAAGCTGCGCTAAAGCTGCGCTAAAGCTGCGCTAAAATCGAGAACGCGAGGGCGAGATCGCCAGGGCGAGATCGCAAGATCGCGTGAACGCGAGATCGAGAGGCCGAGAGCGCGGGAATGCAAGGGTAAGATCACTCTCGCGTTTTCGCCATTGCGTTCTCGCGATCTCGCATTCTCTCCCTAGAGTTCTCGTCTCTCATTTTGTTAGGTGAGACAGCGAGTGGCACAAATTTGAAAAAAATTCATGGTTGAATTTACACACACGTAACTTCCACGTTTACAAACGTGGCAGAAACGTGGCCACTCCGCGCCACCAAAATACCACCTTTTTCAACGTCGCAGGAACGTGGCGTGTTTGCTGGACCAGGGCCGGTATCAACAAAAATGGCGCAAGTTACGCATGTCGAGATCCTTCCGCCGTTGGCTCTCATGCCATTGGCGGTAGTATTCGGAATCACAACAACTTATCGACTTAAATTGTTGGCGCTTTCCTATCTTTAAACTTGGTTTGGGGTTTGTGATATTTTGTGATTCAAAATGTTATACTTATGGTATGGTTTGTGAATACGGCCCTTGGCCTATAAATAGGTTTGTTTATTCAATGCCAGAACAAGGTCTAGGCGTTTTCTAAGGTGATGCCTATAGCGACCAACCTCGCGAGATACTTATGGTTACCACATTGTCGCTGGTACGTATTTTCTTAATTATTGGTGGATCAGTTACCACTTCGCATTGCGCCCACCTCCATGGGACGGACGGGCTTTGTATTTGTGGAGATTCTTGTTGTGTGATGTCAGTCTCGTGGAGAGATTGATGATGAGACAATCAATTGGAATAACTCGCTAAACTGTTTCCTCTGTCGTGTTCATTGAGAAACGAGTCGAGTCGAATTAAGGGGGGTATAGGGGAATTGGGGGGGGGGGGGGGCGTGGTCGCTATCTATTTCGGAGGAGTATAGGGGATGGGGGGGGGGTTATATAGTTGACTAATATATTACTTTAGTACACAAATTTGTTTTTGCAAATCCCTCAAACATAGCTTTAGCTGAACCATTTCCTGCACATTTCAGCTTCAGCTGAACCACTCCCGCACATTTGTCAAAGTGATTTAGTTAGTTTCAGTGACATGACATACATATGATGTGTGGTATATAAAAGGGATAAATAGCCATAGAGAGAAGCGATGTCTTCATCACGGATCACTCTTTTTAAACTTGACTTGATTTTATCTGCAAGTGCAACCTCAGCACAAATTAAAAAATAACAAGAATTGTTGTTTTTAAAATAAAGTGGTAAATTGTTAATAAATAATAGCGGATAACAATAATAACTACAGCTGATATCAGTCTTACTGATGATTAGGTATTTTCATCCCTGTCATTAAATTAATGGATTAATTATGTGCGTTATGATCTGTAAAGGACACATTTCCCATGGTAGTTGATAGCGCGATGGCCGTCGTTCAGGGAATGGGTGATCTCCTATTACCCGGAAGGGACCAACAGCCTTTTCGCTGATCAGCACATTGCCTGGATATGTTGTATGGGATCAGTGGGGCTACAGCTAGGCACATGGTGTCACCGCCACTTCATGTTACCACTTCCATTACCACCTTGTCCTATAAGAGGCTGATTTTACCACTGCCTGGCTGTGTGCAGTTGGCGAGGGGTGACACCAGAGAGTGCGGGGGGGGGGAGGGGGGCAGAGGCAGCTTCCTGGGGGCCGCGCAACTCTGACAGCCCGGCTAATGAGTCACGACGGACTAAAAGGCGGTCAGGGGGAGGGGGGTGGAAGAGGGGTTGGGGGCTAAGTGGACGTGCGCAACTTTGAGGAGTGGGTGGGGGTGGAGGGAAGAGGGTGAAGGGTGAGGGGGAAGGGTGGTGGGCGGGTTTTGGGCGAGGGGGTAGGGGGGACTGGAGGGTGGTAACAACGCGTAGAGTTGCCCGGGGACGGCATGCTTAAGGGGTTGGAGGTCGGGTTATTGCAGGGATGGTTGCATCGCATAGGTATGTCGGGATTATGAAGCATGATGAAATATACCAAAAGATGTGGTATTGGATGTGGGCTGCCAGACACCCCCACTCCACCCCTCACCTCCCTCCTTCACTCCTCCACCGCATCCCACCCGCGCCTCCGCTTACACCCAGCAGCCGTAACAGGGAAATGGGAAAAGGAAAACAAAGCAGGTTACATGGTCTATTGGAAGGATACTCTGTAGTTAGCTCCTCGCCCACGTACTGGCCTCATATTTGATGACAGCCCTCGGTAAGCCGCTGATGCAGTAAGCACCCACCGCCAATGCGTGGAAACAAACTGTTAGTAACAAAATGAAAAAATAAAAGTAATCATCAAAAACAATTGTGGCGACATTTGTAATCGTGTTGTTGTCTTAGATCCGGAATAACGTCGGGAAGGGTGTGGTAACAGCGTGATGAAAACGTGTCCGTTCGCTGCGCCGGGGGGAACGGAACTGGGTCTTCCATCAGCCCAGGCATGAGAGGCCGTCTCCTGGCACGAGTCTGCTGGCTTGGTCCGCGCCAGACAACACATTCTTTGTCAGCACGGTGAATAAAAATGGCGGGTACAGCGACTTCCAACGACTTCCTCTAAGCTATTAGTTCTTAGGTCCCTTAGAAATATCCCCCGGCCATACTTGGCGGGCGGGAGTCTGGGCATTCTAAGAGCACGCCCCCCCCCTGCTCCCTTGCTGCAAATTGATTCAGTCGCTAGGTGGCTCTGAGTAGTATTTATCGGCCGGAAGTATTAAATAATACTGGATATGACGTGCCCGATGATGAACTACTCACTTGTGTCGGCTCACGTTACCCCATCTGATGTAGGCCGTACTGAAAGACGCATATTTCGCGATTTAAAGCATATGTTGATATACAAGGGACCACTTTTGTCGTGCTTCACTTTTTTGGCGATACTGATAAGTGTGCGTCACAAATGATGTCAAAGTGAACGTGACACGGTCGAATTATATGTGAAGTCATTTTCACCTACGTGGTCCACCCCCAAACTTCGCTGGAGGGCAAGATCATGACATACAGGTCATAGTGATAAATTTTAGAATCGTCACGGACGTCATGTGACGTCATATTAAATACAAACGAAAGTTCATGGCTGCATGAATGTCCAGAGTCCAGAGAATCGCTCTTGGCATCCAATTGTGTTCCTATTCAAGTTGCAATAACAGTGATGACTGTCATATACGTCACGTGGTCACACTTCTCTCCTTCTTCCCGTCCCTGACATGGGCCGCCCCGATAGCTCAGTAGGTTAGAGCTCTCGCATTGAGCCCTCTGGCCACATGAGAGCCTAACGGCACGTGGATCCGTGATTCGCGCCGCACTGTGACCATGTCTGTGTGGTCGCAGGATAAAGATCCCATGTCCTTCTTCGCAAAGAGTAGGGGATTACTCCGGGGACATGGATCCACTCTTCCCGTCCTCCTCCCATTGACACGATGTGACCAAAATGGATTAAAGCGTCCTGAATATACAACCAACCGTCTCCGACACTCACGTCCTCAAAGTCAACCCAACTACAGGGTGACCTATTTTCTCCAACCCGTTCCCAACGATTGCGACTGCGGTTCCGGACCGAGAAGTCCGTATCACCGGCCAGGCCGTGATGTACCCCCCCCCCCTCCCCAACACCACCCCGCTCCTTCCGCCGCCACTCGCTCAAAAACCTGCGTAGCCGATCCACTGGTCTGGTTAAAGCAAGGCAACCTGTACTAGTTAAAGAACGAGCTGGAGGGCATTCGCCAAAATAAAGCACGAGACGCGATAGCGTCGAGTGCGTTATTTGGGGAATGCACGACAGCGAGTTCTTAACGTACTTTAAAAAAATTGCGCCTTTGTCTTAAGTGTTCATTATCTTGAAGAATGGATCGAAAAGCAGACCTAGCCGTGTTGTATTAACGTAAGTGTTCGTTATTCAAAAAAAGAACGGTAAAACAGTGCTTTATTTTAATAATGAACGCAAAAACTGTGCATTATCCAGATAAAGAACAGTTGTTAATATTGACTCGTCAAGTGTCACGATATAATCAGTCGAGCTGATCTGAGCGGAGCCGAGTTGGCTGGTTTTGACAGAACTTGCCAATTTCAAGACACGCAATGGAATGCATAAGTCAATGTTAAGCACCAAAGGGGCGGGGGTTAGATCAGAAATCTCAAAATACAGGGAAATTCCACAGTTATCGATTGCACACATTTCTTTTCTTTTCAGGGGGCGATGTTTTCACGAAACTAAGAAGCAATGACTTCCAAAATGTTTACTTCATCCACGCCTTCCCACCCCTACCCTCCCCCCTGATGCTTCACAATGACGAACCGTTGTTTCCACAATGTGCCTCATGTATTCGTCGGACAGTGCAATTGACACAATAGCCAATTCCTGTGTCCAAACGTGAGCACATGTCATGCCTTGTTATAACAATTTTATAAGTACGTTAAAGAACTCGCTGTCGTGCATTCCCCAAATAAACCACCCGACGCTATCGCGTCTCGTGCTTTATTTTGGCGAATGCACTCCAGCTCGTTCTTTAACTAGTACTTTGAAGGTACAACTGACTTGTGACCATCCCATGCAAAACAATTGACTTGTGACCATCTCACGCATAAACAATCGACTTGTGACCATCTCACGCATAAACAATCGACTTGTGACAATCTCACGCATAAAGAATCGACTTCTGACCATCTCACGCATAAACAATTGACTTGTGACCATCTCACGCATAAACAATTGACTTCATCTCCTTCATCTCATACATAGACAATTGACTTCATCTAAGACATAAACAATTGACTTCATCACAAACATGTGACACAAGCCAAATTTTATGAAATTGTCTGACAAGTTGTGACATGATAGACTTCACAACTTGGGCTATGTTTTGTGCCAATACCCCATCAGTGTCTCACTGATATCTTGTTTTATTCGTTTATTTTTATAATAATCTTACAATACAAGGATAGACGTTATTCGAACCTGGGTCAATATAAAAAGGGTTCAATCCTGAAATTATGGTAGAGAAATGTTATTGTAGTTATGTTCTTTCCTCCAATCTATTTTCGAGAGGCGGTAGGGAACTAAGGTCCTGGATGCAATTGACACTTGGGAACATCTTCCACAGTTAGAATACCGCTTCGTTCAAATTATATTCCTTCCCTCGCGCAACCAAACTCATTTACCCATCGGAATCAGGGTGTCAGAAGAGGGGCGTGGTCCGGGGGAAGGGTGGGGGGGGGGGTGTACGGTGAAGGGCAAAGGGCAATGGGCCAAGGGGTCTCACACCACCACAGCCAGGGTCCACCCCTGATGGAGCACCGTATCTGTTCTGAGAAATATCATAAAAAACGGATGTCAGTATTACTTTATTGCAAGCCACGTGGTCTTTGTACATACCACTCATGGGGTGGGGGGGGGCGGAAGGGGTGGGGGGGGGGCGGAAGGGGTGGGGGCTGGGCTTTGCAATGCAATTGCTGGGACACGTCTCCCCAGAGCGGCTACGAAACATTAATATGAAGATGGAACACGACAAACTCTTTTATTGCAGCAACCTCATTATTCAGCAATAATACAGCGTTATGGTCATTATATATACAGTGAGGACATAAAAGTTGTATAGCCAAGGGTGACGCGAGTGGTTCGTGTAGGACTGCGCACAAGCGGAAGGCGCTCGACTAAGAGGGTAGCCGGCCAAAGCATTTCACATACATGATAACAGGAAGATACTAAAGACTATTGCCCATGGGTCCACGAATGGCGTCATCGCTCCGCTCTCTGTGGAGGAAGGGCCATGTGGGTCGGTGTCTGTGAAGCGTTTTTGTAATTCACACCCGGTTGGCCCTTCCGGTTCCCCATAATTTTGCATATTTAATTAATCATGAACACTGATGAATATTCAGTACGTCGCCGCAGGCAGGTTAGGCCAACTTCTCTCCACCGGAAACTGTCAGTGACAGTGGTTAAACTGGCCACTTCGACGAAATCTTCACCCTGTCCGGAATTATCTGACCAGCAACAGCAAAACCGAAAGGGAAAGTGATACAGACAGTGAAGCTGAAGGTGTCAACAAGGTTAATGTGCTTTTAGAGACCATAACAGGGGCGAAGCGGAGACTGACAAAACGAGACAGCCAGGCGGGCAGCGGAGTTGGCTGTGAATCACAGCAACGAGACAACAGTACCGAGAGCTGGGCCTGGGCTCGAGCCAGGACTGACTTGCAAGCGACACTTCATTGCTTCCATTCTTCAATTAAATTGTTTTTCGACTTTTCGACCCTCGATCAAACTTGCCCAAAGCAGGTTACCCAGCTGAAGTTGTTAGTAGTATGCATTGGCTTAGTCAACAACATTCAAAATGTGACATCGCTCTACATGCAGTCACAGTAGGGGTGGGGGGGGGGCACCATAGTAAATCAGTGTAGGGTATGGTGATGTGCCGTCATAATTTTGTTGATCAGCGACATATCAATATGTGCATTAATTAGGCCGGTCTTATTCAAGACAGAAGGGGTGAATACCAGTTTTTGTACACAATATAACAAAGAATAAACAATGTTTATTTGGCAACTTTATTTAGCAACTAAAATGTTATTTTATCGTAATTCACCCAAATTATATGAATCAATTAATTTAATAATAAACTTGAGACCAATTTAAATTAGATCTATAGGGGTCTGGAAGAGGGCGTCCAGTGTCCAGTCTTGATTTTTCAAAATTCGCAGTGTCAAATGTCGATTTTTTTAATTTTGCACTGTCAAATGTCGATTTTTCAAAATTTGCAGTGTTGAATGTCAAAAGCGTCGCTTTTATCAGTGTCGTTTTTTTCTAAAATGCCACTATCCGTGTGGATGTTTTCTCTTCAAATCCTCGGTGTCGCCATTTAGGGGTCAATGTCGAATGTCGATTTTTTAAATATGCCTGTGTTGCATGTCGCCATTTACTCCTTCTAGACCCCTGGCTATATATGCAGCAACGAGTGGACATTTGCAACCATCTTAGACCATTTCCAGCCACGTACATGTCCATCCCCTTATGGTTCAGTCATCTAGCGACTAACGTAAACATATCAGTCACACGCTAGCTATATCTAGCGAATGCCGGACAAAAAACGGGGGGGGGGGGTTCAGTTGCTATGAAATAACAGGCACAATTTCAGCGGATAGTCAGCTCTTTCCAGGAATCTGCTACTCGCCGATACCTTGACTGTATCACCTGCCTTCACTTTCAAGTGACGTATCTTAATTTCATGAATTTTCGAGATAAAACAAAGTTCTTTAAACCGCAGTAAAACGTTTTGAATTACGAGCCTATTAAGTAAACGTTTACGTTTACTGTTTCCGCCCGCATGCAGATATCTGTTTGAATATTCATAAGAAACTGCGTAATCACGGAATCGGAAGCGCCAACCGGGTGTGAATTACAAAAACGCGTCTGTGAAGCTGAGCAACATCCTATTATGTTTGGGGGTTATTGCCACTTGGTTCCCGCGAAGAGACGCCCACATGGAGTTGTTCCCCCGGGTTACTCCTACACGTACTGGCGCTGCCTCCCAGAGCCGCGATGTCGAGGTGGGTGCAATGTGACAGTGTAGGTGAGTGTATGGTCATGCGAGATTGACTCCGGCAGCGCCATCTGTTAGGGGGTGGGCGTAATTGGAAACCCTAGAGGGATATCAAAAGGCTCCGTCGCGCCATTTCGCAACACCGCCCTCCGCCACCGCCCCCCCCCCCCCCACCCCTCCTCCCACCAGCGGCGTAGGTTTACC